>CM056501.1:24982728-25116481 GCA_029783415.1 Anisodus acutangulus
GACTTTTCATGGCTACATAATAGTAATTTTAATGATACGATATAATAAAATTTAAATAATAATTAAAATAAAAATTATATTTAAATTAACTAACACAATACAGTAGACTACGTAACAATCGAATTTTTTTAATAACTCAGTTGATTGACTAACTGAACTTAACATGTAATTCTCTCCCCATCTTCCCTTTCAGAGGTAATAAATTTTTGTTTTTAAAAAAAAATAATAGGTAACAACTATCCAAACAAGCTGCAAGGCTTGAGGTATTCCCTATTGATTGAAGTAGTCTCTATTGACGCGTATGGATACTTATGTTAGCAAAAATTCAACAAAGTCCCTTAAATACAAGGAAACAATACAATCCAAAACATCCAGCCTCCGATTTCAACAATTCTTGGAACACAATCATCCATCCTATCGCTTTTTCTCTCCCTTTTTTCTGTCTCCGTAATTTTGAGGTGCTTTCCTTTATCCCCCTCCTTAATTATATCTTTGATCTCAAATGGGTTGGTTGATAATCATATATATATATATATATGTGTTAAAGTTCTGATCTTTTGCTCAAGAATGGATTAGTCTGAAATTAAAATACCCCAATTCTTATCTTTAGTGTCTATTGTTTTAAGTTGTAATGGAATTTGGTACTATGCAGATGCTTGATTACCCCCACCCCAAAAAGTAGATTTTTTTTCTCTTGAGTTTCACAATTGGATAAAAAGATATCACATTTAACTACTGTATTGGGCACTCTGAGTTTTGGAAATAAAAGGGTCCAAGTTGAATTGAATGAATATTGAGGATTCATATAGCCCAGAAGAGTTGTTTGGAAGTATTGTGTGTCTTATGAAGTATATATCTCTGTTCTGATAGTTCAATTGTCTTCACTGTTACAGGTGTCGACCGTAATACTTTTTGTTTCCTTAAGGCCTTGATCAGAAAGGGCATTCACTCATTCGGGGTTTCCTGAAGAGAGCGGGTGCCCAATTGCCTCGCTTCTTCATTTGCTTGCTGAAGGCCTTTCCTCAGTTTTATTTAATGAGGAAATAGAGACAATTGGGGATGGTCAATGACACTTGAAAAGGTTTTTGAGGTATCAACATAGGTTGAAGTTGATATCATGGGTGCAGTTTGTTGCTGCTTGCGAGACGAATGTGAAGATTTTGCCAACCCAAACAACTCAATGTATAGGAACTGTATATGCCTTCAAACTCTTGTTCAGAACTTCTTGCATGTGGTATGCTTTTCGACAGCAATGTTTGTATAATTACCTTAATAATTTCTTCTTTTTGAACTCACTACTGCTACTTACACAGTCATATATCAACGGATAGTACCTTTATAGTCATTTCTTTGAATCGTTAACTAACATTTCTACCTGAAGTGATTAGGGATTCTCAAAGTGAACTTGTTATCGTTGCTTTGTCATGGGATAAGCCTTAGGTTATAAGCGGCACTTGTTCTGTGAACTGATAGCATCAGTTGTTTGGCGGTAGAAATTGATACTCAAGTATTTTGGATTGTTGGACGCAAACTCATTTGCATGTTAGATCTGTTGAAACAGGAATACTCATATTTGCAACAAGAAGTTAGTTAACTCTGCCGTTGCTTGGTACTCAGTTGGATAGTATTGGCTGTTTCTTTTGCTAATTTTTTCTTGAAAAGTGTACTAAATCACTTAGACGTACTGAGTTTGCTAAAGAAATTGAAATGAGAGGAGGGACTGATTTCAGGCTCTGGAAAAAAGCCAACTGTTAGATTTCATACAGTAGTTGATGATAATTACCCTCCTTTATTTACCACAGAATTTACAGATCTTCATTTTCTTATCTTGCAGTATGCATCACTTTTCCATAGAGGAGAACGACAGGTCATTCCTTCATCCGATCAAGGTGCAGCATCTTTGAGTTTTACAACATCTCTTGATGACTCACTATCTGACGTGTACCGTTCTCCTCCAAGACCGCTGCCGTATGATGCTGATCCGAGATACTTCCGCTTGCAACAAGATGGACAAGTCTCAAGAAGGGGGGAGAAAGGCTCAAGCCACTCACATGATGAAACTGAACCACTACAAAGAAGTTTTAATGACCCTGAATCGTTAAGTGATGTGAATAAATGGAGTCAGCCTACATTTGAAGAAGGATCAAAAGATTATAACAAATCTTCTGTGGAATTCTCAACAACTAAAATGACTTCTGGAGATGCTCATATCTATTATTATTTAGAAGATGAAGATGTCTGCCCGACATGTCTTGAAGGTAAAAATTTTGGAGCTTTTTGGCATACAATGAATGGTTTCTGGGCATTGGTTAGCAAAGTTCAAGGGATCTTTTGAATATTAATTTTCATGACCCTGATGATCCTCTCTTTCAGAATATACAGAGGAAAACCCAAAAATAATGACAAAATGCTCTCACCATTTCCACCTGAGTTGTATATATGAGTGGATGGAAAGAAGTGATAGCTGTCCAGTCTGTGGCAAGGTAATTTTGGTATTGTTTATATTATATGTGCCATCTCCCTTCTGTTTTTAATGCTTGATTTGGTGTTATGGTTGAGCTTATCCTATATATTCTGCTATGCTACACACAGTTCCCAGGCTTCCGAGGGAAATGTCTGCATACTTTTCTTTATTTTTTCTATATTGACTTCTCTGTCATAGTGTCAATCAATTAGTTCCAAGATATAGCCGTTATAACTGACAATATAGACTCTAATCTTTTCTTGAACCTGCACAAATTCTCCCTACACTGCCATTCTTTGGATCCAATCCATAATAAGGAGACGGTTCCAGGAAATCGTCTTGGTGTATAGACTAAATTATATTCTTATAGGTTTATAGAAACATCTAAATTTCTTGTCTTTGTTTTTACATGTAAATTACTAGTCTTTTTGTTTCATTTTGTCGATAAAGTGAGAGAACTAGGAAAGCGAAAACAAGGGGAGGGATGTGAAATACTGTATGTCCCCCTCATTTTTTTTATCGGTTTATGATTTTTTTTCATGAATTACCGAGTTCTTATATCCAGCCATACTCCTGTGGTTGTCAAATATTATCTTCTTGGTTCATTAATAGGCACAAAAAGCATGAGCTGATGTTCTTCAGATTTCTTTCTTGTTTCTTCTGGAAAAACTAATGATACGCGGGCCAACTCATTACAAATACTCGCACAGGATTAGTTAGCATTGATCCTATCATTGTTAGCTTGTTTTGACATGGAGAAATGCCTCATTGCTTATTTATTTGGTTTGCTTTATTTGCTAATTATACCTTAATGAGCAAACTTGGCTTTTCCTGCACAATACTATATGAAATACCGAGGTTTTCTTTATATCATTAAGATAGTTGTATGGAATGAACTCAGGAGAAGAGGTTATTGGGAAACCTCTAGGAGAGGTTTATTTCAGTGAATGCCAGTGGTGAGGGTTAAAAGAGCCAAACTGCAGTCAAGTTAGAAGGTTTAGTGTAAAATACTGAATGTAGAGCGAGAGCTTGAATGGAAAACTGAGCATCTGTCAAGGATTTCATAATTTTTAGAATTTCTAGGCTGTCAGAAGCAAGTCAATAACATTAGATGAATAGTAGAATAAATTCTGACGAAGCGTGGAGAATCTACCCAAAACGGGGTGTTAGAATGATATGGTTTCAAAGATCAGTAAGTGTGAGATTCACGTACATTACTTGTAGGGATGGCAATGGGGAAGGACTGAACCTTAACGGGGCAGGGCACAATCTTAACGGGGTGGGGCAGGAGGGGGGGGGGGCAATGCTTCACCGGCCCCGCCCCTCCCCGTTCTTTTGCCATCCCTAATTACTTGTGATCTTTCAGCTCCACCAAATATGAGTGTCATCTGCGTAGAACAGATGAGAGACAATGACAGAATTCCCAACATCATTTCCAACCTTAAATCCTTCCAAACAGTGTAGTTGATTGGTTTTCTCAATTGCTAAGCCTCTCCGCAGCTAAACTAAATAGGAATGGGGGGATGGGGTGTCCTTGCCTGAGACCTCTCTGAGGAGAGAAAAAGCCTACAGGTCCACCATTTATTAGGACAAGGTATTTAACAGTAGTAATTGAATATGATCCACTTGAACCATCCTTCTCCAAATCCCATATTCGTCAGAATAGTGAAAAGATATGACCAGTTCAGCTGATCAAGGGCCTTTTCAATGTCCAGCTTAAACAAAAGATCAGGCTGTCCAGATTTCAACTTCCAATCCAACACCTCATTGACTAACAAGGCTGCATTTGTAATCTGCCTTGATTTTCCGTTTGATAAATGCATTCTGATGTCTTGAAACCAATTTCCCTGTTACTCCCTTTAGTCTTTCTGCTAAAATTTTGGAGGCAAGTTTATACACACTGCCAATTAAAATGATTGGCCTATAATTTCTCAACTCCACAACCCCTTTCCTTTTAGGAGTTCGAGCTATGAATGATGCCTTGCATGGTCTGACCATGTGTCCTGATTGATGAAAGTGTTGAAGAGAACCCATAATATCATGTTTGATCACCCTCGGCCTCCATGCTTTGTGGTAGAACGCGTTGGTGTATCCACCAGGGCTTGAAGCTTTATCTGGAGCGTTTTCTCTTATGGCGGCAAGTACTTCAGATTCCTCAAAGAGTATTTCCAACCACAATTTCTCATCCTCTATGATTGATTCCACCTCTTCCAGTCTTGCTGTTGGGCCTCCAATTTTCACTTTATAACCCTAATAAGTACTCCATCTGTCCCATTTTATGTGCCATACTTTCCTTTTTAGTTTGTTCCAAGAAGAATGTCATACTTATTTAGAAATAAATTAACTTTAAACTTTTCATTTTACCCTTAATGAGATGATTTATAGACACACAAATATCTATAGCTTGTTTTAATCCACATGTTTCAAAAGTATTTCTTTCTTTCTTAAACTCCGTATCAAGTCAAACACCGCCACATAAATTGGCACGGAGGGAGTACTTTCTTTGAAATGAAGGTGTCGAGGTCTAAAGGTGATAAGGTAAATGAGAAGATGAGAAGCTCCCATGTTTTATTCAATTCCATTAAGGTTCATAGTATCTCGGATATTATTTGTAAAGTTGACTAAATGGATTCAAGTTTTCAATCAAACTAGTCAATTTGCATGCTCAAGATAAGGAGTTAGAGTTTGTTAGGGCTAAGGCAGTCTACGGACCGTTTATTCCCAAGTTATCTTTTCAAGTCAAACTGTACCAGCCTGCTTTCCGACCTGGTGGTGGCTTTAACCAACCAGTCCAGCCCTTTTACATTCGGAGCCATCATGCTTATCCACACATCTCTGTAGGGCTGATATTAACAATGTATATGGCAGTGTTCCTAGGGAAATTTTGCGATGGGATATAGGGTGAAAGTGATTGGAAGTTTCGAACTGTCTTGATTTCAATAGATTTGTCGAAAAGGCTATGATGAGATTCATGAAGAGGTTCGGTAAATCTAGTTACTTTCCATCTATTAGCTTATATCAGGGTTTAGACTGATGGATAAGTAGTATTTGACACCTCTAATATAGAGAAAAGATGAAAAGAAATCTTGTTAGTAAATTTGAAGAGGACCATGGAAAGAGCCCGAATTTTTTTATCTTGTGTCCATCGAGGTTTGACATCATGCAATATAAAAGATATGCCTTGGGACTCTTTCCAGTTCTGTTAACCAAATATAAAAGTAAAATCAATGGGTCTTCTATAGACCAAACATTTCAATTTATGTTAATATTGCTATTACACCACCAATGTGACAAGAGTATAGGTATAAGTCATTTATCAGAACTCAATAATTCATATTATAGCCTTGGAGTAGAAGATAGAGCTATCAATCTAACTTTCTAGCAGGTTGTGTTGGAATTTGGCTGAAACATAAGAATCACAGATCTGTTAGTTCTTTCAGTTCTGTAGTTATTTCAGTAAAAGTTATGTGTTCAACAGATGTAGAATAGATGTTTCAAAGTGTCAATAACGTTAATTTAGTAGCTAATACGTGTATACAGACTGTTCCGAAAAGCATTTTTTGCTAATTTCAAGTTGGACACCTTTTTTGATTTCTAGGTGATGGCATTTGATGAGACGACCTGATCTTTGCTAATGAAGTTACAGTTGTCGGTGAAACCAGCAGCAGTAAGGGATGATAATACCAGAACAGATGAATTTGAAGTCTGTGTGAATACCATTTTGCTAAATATGTTAATGTGTACAGTAAATACGAAGTAAGTAATTGTTAAACATATCCCTGATTAATTGCTTGAGTTTCCATTTTGTTATGGTTTTCGCTTTAATATTGCACCCCCAGTTTGGTGGATTTTCAGATACAGTTGTCAGTGCTGTCACAGATATATAGTTCAGATATTCTTATCTTGTTATAGTGTCTGTTGGTGAAAGGTTTCTTCATTTTATATCCCACAGTTCTTTCTGGAAACGAAAATGTACTAGAGCAAGGCATAGAACTGTTGTTTTCTATCGAAGGAGCAGCTCTGAAATTTTTGTGATTCAATAACAGGTCAAAAAGAGGAAATGGAACCGGAAATCTTTGATGTTTTTACTGTTGAGCCTCCTAATGAATCTGATGATCTTTCGACCATTTGTTTTATACACTGGCATTATTCAACACTATATTTCTCAAAGTCTGATCCTATTTATTCTTAAGCTTTTAGATAAATCTAAGTTATAAATGGATGTACAGTCGTACCAATTAGACAAGATTTGAAATAATTATTTTAGCAGCAGGTGTAAATATTACACAAAAAGAATAAAATAAGAGAAGAACACTTGAGATAATTTAGTAGGTCTTATGTTGACCTTTAGATGTATTGGTACATAGATCTGAAGCCGTGATAATTGAAGGTGTTTAAGAGGATGAGATAGACTTGAAACACATTGAAAGAAGTTGTCTAGAATAGGGCTGTCCAGTGGGCCGGGTCGGCACGATCCCGCCCTGGCCCGCTGCCCGCCTCGACCCGACCCCCTTAAAAAATGGGATGAAAAATGTCGGTATCGGGGTTCGAACTCGGGACGGGACTAGGGCTCGTCCCGCCTGTCCTGATCCCGACCCATCCTGCCCCCCGTCTCGTCCCGACTCCGACCCCACCCCCTTGCAAAAACTAACCGTTGCACAAATGATCACTTTCGATTTTAACCGTTGGCAACGGCTAGTAACGGCCACTTTGCCCCCCCCCTAACACCCCATAAACCCCCTACCCCCTTAATATTTATTTTTAACCCCTAAGTATATTTACACTTTAATCCTATTTCTCAACTATAAATACTTCATTTTCCTCTTTATTTTTCTCACAAATCTTCCTACCATCTCTCTAATCTCTTTCTTTACAAGTCTAAATTGCACACTAAATATTATATTTTATTTGGTACTTTTCTATCAAAGTTCAAAAATTGGGAGTGAAGTTGACAAATAGTTTGAGGATAATCGAATAAAGTTTCAATTTTCAACCTCGATTACACGTCGACGTTACATCGGTGTTTGATACCTTCATTCATTCTTTAAATTATTATTGTTACTTAATTTTAATTATCGTACTTAATTTTATTAACTGTAATTATTTATTTGCATAATTATAATGGAATGAAGTAGACGTTTTTCTGGTAGATGTACTAGGGGTAACATGGGTAATGGTGCATCTTTTAGTAATCCTAATTAATATGATTTCACTCATGTAGATTAAATTGATTTTTTAAATGTTAGTATTAATATACCATTAGATCATGAGGTATATCCTGCATCTGAACTGGACTTTAATTTAGAAAATGAATTAGAAGATAATTTAGATAACACACCCACTAGTGCACCTCCACCTCAGGCTGAAACTAAAACTGGAATGCCTCGTATTCCCCTAGTATGAGTCGAGGACAAAAACAACAAAAATTTAAATCACATGCATGAGATTTTTTTGATAGGGACATTTCTAATCAACTAGCTATTTGTAAAATTTGTCGCGAAGCTATAAATTTAAAACTGGAAAAGGTGAAGGTGGGACGGGAGGTTTAATGAGACATGTAGAAAACTCTCACAAAGCAAGGTATAACCAATACTTGGCTGAAAAATCGGGTGTGCAAATGCCTTCTGAGTCGGAACAAGGTTCACATAGTGTCCCCGACCAAGTACAAAGTCGAATTAACCTGATGACGGGGAGTTATAGGTCCGAAATATGATAAAACAAAGATCGGGAAAATTTAGCAAAATTAGTTGTTGGGGAGGGTTTACGTTTTTCATTTCCTTCCTCTCCTGTTTTATTCATTACATTCGAGAAACATATAATCCTGCTTTTAACGATTCTCCTAGATTAATTGTTAGAAGAGATGTTTTTAAATTTGCGCATAAATATCAACAATAATTACGTTATGCATTGTATCATTTTAATGACAAAGTGACTCTCACTTCTGACATAGGTCGTAGTATTAATGGTAATGATTATTTAACTGTTACATGTCATTGGATAGATCAGAATTGATCTATGTAAAAACGTATATTAGCATATAGATATATTGATGATAGACACATTTGAGCTTTTATTTCAAGAAATATTCATGAAATTAGTGATTATTATGAAGTTACTGATAAAATTATGATTATTACATTAGATAATGCTTCTTCTAATGATTCTGCGGTAAACATTTTAAAAACTCGATTGACTCCATCTTTTTCCGATATTTTCATGTTAGATGTGCATGTCATATTTATAACTTAGTTGTAAATGATGACCTAAAACTTTTTAAAGACATCCTTGATAAAATATAATTTGCTATCAACTTTATTTTTAAAGGTAATAAAATACAAAGACGCAAAGAGTATAAAAAACATATCATGATTGTGGATTACCTTATCGGAAAATTCAGAAGAAGTTGCAACTAGGTGAAATTCTTTGTATGAACAGTTAGTTGTTGCTCACGAGTATAGAAGACATATAACTTCATTATTTAACGTCCATAATCAAAATACAAGGGATATGCTTGTAGATGATGATTGGGAAAATATTTTGGAACTTAATGTATTCTTAGAGAATTTTTTTCTAGTTACAAATGAATTTTCTGGTATTTATTATCCTACTATTTCATCTATGTTATTTTATATAGCTATAATATTTTTGTTACTTAATGAATATATGCAAAAATCAACTTACGCTCCATCTATTAAAAAATATTTTTAAAATTAAAAAAATACTTTTTTTCTATTCCCACTATTTATTTTATTGGTACTGTATTAAATCATACTATTAAAGTAGACGGTTGTAAATCACTTGTTGAAACGATTTATGAAAGCTTAGAAATACTTCCAACTCCAAGTCCAACATACCCAACTGAAGAACCAACTTACGAACCAACTAAAAAAGAAGTTATGTCTAGCATACACACTGAATGCAAATATATATATATCAAAGTGCAAATAATCAACCGGCTTCTGTACCATCTTCTTCTACTTCACTGCAACCTTATAAAAACACATGCGGTTTCTGCTTCAAGTATTCAAAGTCTTAGAAATAGAATGTATAATGGTTCAAGTTCTTCACAAATTAACGAGTTTGATGTTTATGTTTTGCAGGGTGTTGTACCGTACGAATCAATTGTCAATTAAGATGGACGTGAAGACTTGCTGAAATACTGGAGGGAGAATGAGAAGACATTTCCGACACTATCAAAGATGGCCTGAGATGTGTTGAATATTCAAGCGTCATCAACAACTTTTGAAAGCGCTTTTTCTGCTGAAAGGTTTCAAATAGGAGAGCACATACACTCATTGGCGGGAGACAACTTGGAGATTGCAGTTTTATTCAGAGATTGGATTAGAGCAGAGCGTAGAAGGTGCGGTCAACCAGAGATCAACGAAGAAGACGAGTACAACTACAACGAAATCTTATCCGAGGGAGTGACTTCGAACAATTTGACCAACAACTTCCAATTCCAACATAAGATCCTCAAGAGATTGTAAGAAAATTAGAAAAAGTATGGTTGAATATGTAAATTTTTAATGACAATTTTACTATGTGATTTGCAACATTTGAACTACGAAACAAAGTTGCAATTGTATTTAAAAAAATTATATTTCTATTAAATAATATAAGAGGATAAAAAATGCATTGGGATATTTTTATTTCACTATCTTATTCAATTATTTAAGTATTTAAATATATAAAAAAGTCCCCCCCCCCAAATTCCCCCCCCCCCCTAATCCTTTCCCCTCAGATAGCGGGATGTGGGATGGGACGGGACCACTTCCCGTCCCCTTAATCCTTTATCCCGCCCATTTCGGTCTCGACCCACCCCCATCCCCCCAAAGCTCGTCCAGTCCCATCCCACTGGCCACCCCTAGTCTAGAATGACTTGCAACTTCATTAAGGCTGATTCATACTTGTACACTTTATTTGAGTCCAATTTATGTCAGTAGAGTATACAAGAGGCTTTTAGCATTAGAAAGCCGAAATCAATAACTATTGGATTAAGATGTATCTAAATGGAGCAATATGGATCGTGAGGATTCATGTAGCCGATTTCAACAAACTTGAAATTGTGGAATAATTGTTACTATAATTTTAGATATAAGTACCTAGCTGAAATTGTTTAACATCCGTTCTAAATGTTCGGGCCACTGTAGATATATTTTATGCAGCCTAAGTTCCTAATACATCTTAGTGTGTTTGATCAGCTATATTTTTCCTCACTTATCGACGAAATTTATTTTTCTTATAGCTATCTGATAGAATATTTCTAGAATATTTTTTGTACATCTCCTTTATTAGGTAAAATTGTAGTCCAATTGTATTAGGAAATGTAGTCCAATTATAATTAGGAAGATTAGTTACCTAGTTGGTAAAGGAGTAAATAATTATGTAACACTATATATATTGTACATAATATTAATGGAAGAGGAAGGGGAACATATTCCTTTAGGTTACTTTTATATTCCTTTATGGTATCAGCAGCCAAAACCTAAAATTCATTTCACAACCTCTTGGTTGCCCTAACCCTCGGCAGCCGCCCTCCCCAAACTTTCTCCTACCACCTCTCGACCGCTTCCTCCCTCTCATCTTCCCCAAACTTTTCAATAGCTGAACAACCTAAATTTCATCATGCTCTTGCAGTTAACAATATCAAGAACTTCATTCTCATAACTCTTGAGATGGTAAATGGCCAGTATTCATCTTGGGCGGAATTATTTAAGATTCATTGTCGTGTGTACAAAGTCACCGACCATAAACAATGTAGTTCGGGCCCTCCTTGCCCACGCCTTTATCCCCCATCTTTTTGGCATTACGCTCTATCCATGGCAACCTATCTCTTAAACATTATCCCCAACAAGTCTCTCACGCACAAGTCTCCCACTCAAGTTCTCTATCTTCGAAATCCTTCTTATAAGCATTTAAGAACTTTCGGATGTCTATGCTATCCCCTCCATCTCTCCACACAAATCAACAAGTTACAACCTAGGTCCACCCCATGTGTATTTCTGGATTACCTCCTAATCATCAAGGTTACAACAGTTACGACCTGTCCAACCGAAAAATAATCATTTCTCGTCATGTCATATTTGATGAGTCTCAATTTCCCTTTACCAAACTCAATTCCCCACCTCCGAATTTCTATGACTTCTTAAATAACGGCCTTAGTCCCCTTCTAATTCATCACTTGCAAAATCAGTCGCTACCGTCACCGACCCACCTCCCTCTATCCCGTATCGGGTGGGTCAGCCAGCCCCGCCACATACTCCTCAGAACAGCCACTCTCGGCTGCCCGAGGTCATCCCCTTCCTCAAACAACGCCCCCACCCCTTTTCCCTGATTCTGCTGCTCCCTTTTGGCCTGCAACTCTGCCCCAGCCGCTTCCTAATCCCGCCCACCTCTCACGGCACCCACACGAACGATGAAAACCCGTGCTATACATGACATTTCCAAACCCAAACAACAATTTAATTTATCGAATTCGATTGCGCATTTACTTCTTTCTCGCAACTTGAAAAATGTCTTGTCCGATCCTAATTGGAAATCTGCCATGATTGACGAATATAATGCTCCTATTGAAAATAAGACATGGGAGCTAGTGCCCCGTCCTCCTGATGCTAATGTTATTCGTTCTATGTGGATTTTTAGACATAAAAAGAAATTTGACGGTTCTTTTGAGAGACATAAGGCCCATCTTGTAGGTGATGACAAGTCTCAACAGGTGGACGTGGATTGTGATGAAACCTTCAGCCCGATGGTGAAACCGACAACTATTCGGGCCGTTCTTAGTATTGCTTTGTTCAAATCATGGCCCATTCATAAGCTGGATGTTAAAAATACATTCTTTCATGGAGACCTTCATGAGACTGTGTATATGCATCAACCTTTGGGATTCAGGAATCCAGTCCATCCAGATTATGTGTGTCATTTGAAGAAATCACTTTATGGACTAAAACATGCTCCTCGTGCGTGTTACCAACGGTTTGCTGACTTTTTATCCTCTATCAGTTTTTTACATAGCAAATCTGATCACTCACTTTTCATCTATATCAAGGGTAATGACATGGCATACATTCTGTTATATGTTGATGACATCATCCTAACTACATCTTCTGATTCACTTCGCCGATCCATTATGTCACTCATTGCCTCTGAGTTTGCTATGAAGGATTTGGGCCCCCTAAGCTATTTTTTGGGCATTGCTGTTACGAGACATGCATGTGGCTTATTTCTTTGTCAAAAGATGTACGCCGAAGAGAACCATGATCGAGCATGCATGACGTCTTGCAAACCGGTCCACACACCGGTGGACACTGATTCCAAACTCAGTGCCTTTTCGAGTTCTCTATACGTCGACCCGACTCACTATCGCAGTTTAGCAGGAGCACTGCAGTATCTCACTTTCACGAGATCAGATATATCCTATGTCGTGCAACAAATATGCTTACACATGCACTACCCGACGGATGATCATATGAATGCCCTCAAATGAATTTTGCGATATGTACAAGGCACTCTTCATTTCGGCTTACACATGTACAAGTCCTGACTCTCCGACCTCATCTCTTATTCTGATGCTGGCTGGGATGGATGTCCTGACACTCGTCGATCCATATCGGGTTATTGTGTGTTCCTCGGAGATAACTTTCTTTATTGTTCTTCTAAAAGACAACCTACTCTGTCTCGATCCAGTGCCGAGGTCGAGTACCGAGGTATAACCAATGTTGTCTTTGAGTCTTGTTGGATACGCAACCTTCTCATGGAACTTCACTGCCCCATCCATAAGGCTACATTGGTCTTTTGAGATAATGTAAGTGCGATATATCTTTCCGGCAATCCCGTTCAACATCAACGCATTGAACACAATGAAATGGATATTTCATGAGAAAGTTGCTCGTGGACAAGATCATGTTCTTCATATCCCTTCCCGATATCAGATTGCTGACATATTTACTAAAGGGCTTCCGCGCATACTTTTTGATGATTTCCGAGTCAGTCTAAGCGTACGAGAACCTCCCGCTTTGACTGCGGGGTATGCTAGAATATTTCTAGAATATTCTTTGTACATCTCCTATATTAGGTAAAATTGTAGTCCAATTGTAATTAGGAAGTGTAGTCCAATTGTAATTAGGAAGATTCGTTACCTAATTTGTAAATGAGTAAATATGTAACACTATATATATTTTACATAATAATCAACGGAGGAGGAATGGGAACATATTCCTTTAGGTTACTTTTATATTCCTTTACCATCTTTAATTTACTTTTTAGGTTTTATAACCTACCTCAACCAACACAGAGACGTTATCATTTACATTTAGTACTCAAAAGTTTCATCAACAACTTTGGTTCGCAATATTATTTTTGTTCTTTAATACAAAAAAATTTCATCAATAAACTTTTTGAAAAATAGTTTTCACCAACTAACCGAACACCGAAAACATTGTTCAGAAAAAAATATTTACAATCGTAGCAAACATAAACTAAGGTGACAGTTCTAATAGATCATAAAAACTACAGTATATATAAGGCTGTTTGTTAGCTCATATCATGTGCTCCATACATATTGAGCAAGTTGATGCAGGTTAATTGTAGATTGATTACAATTAGTACAACAGAGCCGAACTATGATTTCATATTTGCATATATATACTCCTCTAGTGGGAGTAGTTTTCAGTTTTCACCCTTTGTTGTGGACATGATGGAGCATCCATGGAGGTATCGAGGTATTAGAACCATGGCGAGTTTGATCTTCCTCCGTGCTCGTGAAACCCGTTCCTTGAAATGTACCGCTGAGATTTAGAATTCGGATAATTTATTAGCTCAAATTAATCAGCAAAGTACAAGGTAAGATTACATAAAACCGACCTTCTATGTAGTTCAATCTTTCTCCGGATCCTACTTATAGCTAAAGCTTAATGCATCAGTCTATCATATGTGTGTGTTTGTCATTGTGTGTATACAGGGCCGTCTTAAATATTTTGAGGGCCCTGTTTTAATTCTAAAATTGGACCCTTAATATAAGTAAATATACGATTTCAATAATTAGATTGGGCTAAGACATGCGAAGACCTGCGAATTATAGGTATTTATAGTAAATTCTGGCTAATACTACTTAATAAAAAATGAAAAAAATGGACCCCTAAAATTTTTCATTTTTCGGGGGCCTTGTGCGGTAGCACAGCTCGCAGGGGCCCAAAGACGCCCTTGTGTATATATGGTCTTTTTAACAAAACCTAGAGATATGTATGTGTATATATATATAATTTCACTTGGTCCCACTGATCCTATTAAGATTAAGAAGTGTATATCTGAATACTAATATGAATATTAAAATGCGTATTAAGATTAAAATATCTGAATTTGAATATTAAATATTATTAAGATTTGAATACTTAATAACTAAGACTGTTTATTTTTTGACATCTGAATTTATAAACTTTTTCTTTATATAAAAATTATAAAATATAAAATTCATATAAAATACTGAAAGATAGAAAGGAGTACCCAATTGTTAGGTTAAGGACTAGGGGAGATTGTGATGAAGGTTGTTGTAGCACGAAAGTCATCGTAGAGCTCTGGCCTGGATTCGTTTGCCCCCACTGCGGTTGCACAAGGTGCATCTTCTCATTTTCTTTCGGCTGTTTACGGTTGACAATAGTATCTTGAGAACACAAGGATACATACAATTTTTTATGGTTTCTTATCCGGTGTCCGGTATTTATATTGGAGCCCGACTATATCCGAATTTGCGTCGCGTATGACCTATTCGGGGAAAGTGCTCCATACCAAGGACTTTTCCATACCCAGAGCTCGAACCCGAGACCTCTGGTTCAGTAAAGAGCAACCCTATCCACTGCATCACATTCTTTGATGGTACATGCATTTCTATATTCAACAATGTTACGCTGATATTAAGATTTGGTGGTACATGCATTTCTATATTCAACACTGTTACGCTGATATTAAGATGTCAAATAAGGTATATATACCTTTTTGGAAATTAAGTTGTTTCGCTCCAGCAGCTCTTTTTCCCTTTTTCCTGCGATTGAGTGCCAACATTCAGAAAACACAAGCTATACACACCTGATATAGCTTAACCTGGTTGTCTAAACATAAACACTGTAATTTTCTACTTACTTCCTTTCTATTGGCTACTTTAATGATCACATAATTTTATGCACTATAATAATAAAGTCACAAAATTATCATTTTGTCACATTAAAGTAATTGAATTTCTTACCCACTTAATGGTAAATGTACATCAACTATTTATATTTGTCATGTTAAAAGTAAATAATTAGTTATGCGTGAATTGATCCGATAATACACATGACAGGAAGGTCAATCTCCGATCCAGAAAATGCAGGACAGAAAATAAAAAAAAATTCACTATGTAAAATTTTGACTAAACAAAGACAATTAAGAAAACAAAAAAGAAAAGATGAAATAGAGACGAGTACTCCGCGCCAGAAATTTGACCTTTTAGTCATTAAGGGCATGTTCTGAGAATTACACCACTATCACTACTAGAAATAGAGTTTTTTCTCACCGATATTCAGCAAGAAATGTGTGCTATAAAACATGATTTTCCACCTCATTTCCACCAAATCGGATCACTAGGTAAACGCATGGTGGGAAATAGGTTCCCATTCAAACGATGGGAAACTTTTAAAATTTTTCGTATGAAAACACTATTATTTAGATTTTTTCCACCGACGTTCGATGAGAATAGTTTTTCGTGGGAAATTCAGTGAAAAAATAGTAATTTTTAGTAGTGTACATACTCCTAGTTCATTTATTTTAATATGACAAAAACAGTTTGATGACTTTACTACCATATTGAATAAGGTTCAACTACTTTAATATAATAAATCATAGTTTTGTGATTTTACTGTTATAACGAATATAATTTTATTAGTAACCTTACGAGAAATCAACCCAATCTTAGCGACATCATTTTGATATAGGAAGATCGGCATAATATGTTACTCTCTGTCCTAAAAATATTGTGTTACTTTCCTTATTTGGCAGAATTGACAGATTGATGACGATGCCATACATCGTATTGGGGCAGGGTGGATGAAATGGAGGCTCGCATTTGGAATATTGTGTGATAAAAAAGTGCCACTAAAACTTAAAGGCAAGTTCTATAGGGTGGTGGTCAGACTGACTATGTTGTATGGGCCGGAGTGTTGGCGGTTAAGACTACGCACACCCACAAGATGAAAGTTGCGGAGATGAGGATGTTAAGATGGATGTGTGGGCATACAATGAGGGATAAAATTAAAAATGATGATATCCGGGACAAAGTGGGAGTGGCCTCGGTGGAGAATAAGATGTGGGAGGTGAGATTGAGATGGTTCGGGCATGTGCAGAGGAGAGACACAAGTGCCCCAGTGCGGAGGTGTGAGAGGTTGGCTATGGACGGGTTCATGAGGGGTAGAGGTAGGCTGAAAAAATATTGGGGAGATGTGATTAGACGGGATATGGCGTAAGTGCAACTCACTGAGGACATGACTTTAGATCGGGGGTATGGAGGACACAGATTATGGTAGAAGGTAGTCCAACATAGTTCTACCTACGCTTACAAACTGATAGTTGTAGTGTTATTATTGTAGGTTCGCTTAGCCTATCATACTAGTAGGCGCAATATTGTTTTATAGTCCTATGTCGTTTGATTTATGCTAATATGTATTTTCTAGTTTACCTTGTTTGTCTTATTTACCTGCATTAGTTATTGCTTCTTTTTCAGAATGCAATATCATGACTTATTCGATTTGTTTGTCTTACTTTGCTTGTGTTTGTGCTTTGTCTTGAGCCGAGGGTCTCTCGGAAACAGACGCTCTACCTGCCAAGGTAGAGGTAAGGTCTGTGTACACTCTACCCTCCCCAGACCCCACGTTGTGGGATTTCACTGGGTATGTTGTTGTTGTTGTTGTACTTTCTTGTTTTGGCAGAATAATATATTTAGAACTAATTTAACTTTATGAGATGATTTAAAGCCACACAAATATCTAAGACTTGTTTTGGATCACACGTTTCAAAAGTCTTTCTTTATTTGTTAAACTCTGTGTCAAGTCAAGTTAGGACAATCTTTTTGGGACAGAGGGAGTATATTAGAAGTGTTGGTATTCTATGATACTTTTAAGAGCAGTACGAGAAGTAATAACTATTACAAATGTTCGAAAGAATAAATAAATGGTCAATCTTCAAAACTACCGCATGTGTGATGTGTCTTGAATCTTGATCACCTTGTAAAGCCAATGTTGAGAACTGCCGCAAGTTTGTTGTGTCTTGAATCTTGATAACCTGAAATCAAGAAACAACTAAATCTGGATGGTTATAACGTTGTGTGTTGAGTCGAGGATAGCCCTCTATCCTAAAGACAAGATTGCCCCGTATATATGCTTTTACGTTAGCGGGCAATAGTCTCCCAAGATAAAACAACACTTTAATCTCAACGCTACAAAGCCAATAGGTTGAGCCTGGCGAAGAAAACAAATATGACTTGACTTGCTGAAGATATGGAATAGGAAGGAAGAGTTTATGTCTACTCTTCTCTTTTGTCTCTGTGTATATAGTGTGTCTCTGTAGTGTATATCTTGTGTATACGTGAGGGTTTGGTCACTGTTTTTCAGCCACTATTTTGCTGAATTTCAGCCACTGTTTTGCTGAATTTTCAGCCACTGTTTTGCTGAATTTTCAGCCACTGTTTTGTGCTGAAAATGCTGTTTTGTGGCTGTTTTCGGCCTGTTTTTCTGGCTGTTTTCGTCTATATTTCTGCCTGTTTTCAGCATTTTTCTGCTGTCCAAAATTGAGCCAACAACTGCTCAATATATAGCATGCAAGAGGGGCTGTCCAACTGTCAAAACAAGGCTGTAATGGCCATTAAGGGAGGCCATTAAAACAACCAAGTAATGGCTATTAAGGCCATTGAAAGAGGCTGCCCAAATGCCCAAGTAATGGGCTGTTAATGGAGAGTTAATCAGCCAAGTAATGGCTGGTTAATGCTCCAAAACGCAGTCCAACTGTAGGCAGAAAAAGTCTCCAGAAATTTTAGGGACCAAACTGTAAATATTGAAACTTCATGGACCAAACTGTACATATGAAAGAATTCTGGTCCAAACTGTACATATGAAACTTCAGGGATCAAACTGTACATCTGGCAGAGTTCTCTGGTCCAAAAAGATAATATTAGACAGCCCCACAGCCCACAGCCCACGACCCGTGAACCCGTGAACCCGGAACCCGGCGGCGCGCGTGTGGGCTTAGCCTTGAACCCAAGCACATCTAGGTCTTCCCTCCTTTAAACACATGGGATACCCTTTGGGGTCCCAAATCCTTTACCAATTAGAGACTTATATAAAGAGCAATTCTTCCTATTCCCACCGATGTGGTAGATTTGTCCCACACCACATTTCCATGTCTCAAACACCTTACTTCGTGGACCAATATCTCTTTCATTTCTCAACGAAATTAGACGATTCTTGGCCCTACGATCATCTACTCACTTCGTAGATCATGCATGTGCGAAGAGACAAGGTCTCCAACATGCGGAACACTAGTATTTAATTCATCAAAGATGGGTGGACGCATCTCCCCGCCAAAAGATAATTTCCAACAATCCCCTCTATGAAAGAGAGATTGTGGCGCACACACAAGGTGCCTACATTTCAGCAATCTTTCAGCAAAAAGATATTGCATCAGGAGTGGTAGCTTTCGCTTTGAACCTTCCCTAGTTGAAACCATCGGACTTACTTACTGCGCGGTGAACGTGATGTCTTGAACCGTCAGTGTTTAGTGTAAGCCAAGACAATGATATCAACACAATAACTCTTCTTATTCATTTTCCTTCTTACGTTTCTGTCCGTTGTGGTCATGGACACACTTGGATTCTTAAGTGCGTTCATTTGAGGCGGCCATCCTCGCACTTAAATAGGTGATCTCCTACAAGGTATCCTGCTATACCCCACTTCTCAAGTGTTAGGAATCATTAAAAGTTTCCCCAACCTTAACCTCAACCATTTGAGGATCTTTTAAAAGGTTTGGAAGCTTAACCTTTACCCACCATGCAGGTAGCACTTTAATGTCTATCGCGGGAACAACTTTGGATTCATGTTTCCGTACAGAAATCATCATCCGAAGTGCTTCTTGCTTCCACTGAAGCGCTCAACTGAGCCTTTTGCCGCTTAGTTTTCCCATTGAACCAAATTCTTGGGATCTCCAATCAGTATGGTTGGGTTTCCACTGCAAAGGTTCGTATTGTTTGAGTTTTAAGCCAATTCCCCTAGACATGCAGAATACTTGATCTCCGGGTAGTCCCTTAGTTAGTACACAAGGATGTGACACCCGTGATGATCAACTGCCATACGGTCTTATGTCTCCGACAGATCCTGAAGGATATGTCCAGACGCCGTCATCCGTGTCCTTCCTGAAGCCGACCGACTAGCCACAATGTATAACTGCTGAAGACACGGGTTTCTCCCAATAAGGGACGTCCTCTAAGGAGCCGTGAAGTTACTTTCATGCTTTGTATAAAGCGATAAACTCCGATACTATCATGAATCGGTCGATGCAAGTTTGCTTAGAGGATTTTCCAAGACCCACCATACACATTTACTTGTGGCTTTGGTGTTCTTCAGATCTGATGTCCAGTTTGCATCACTGTGTTCTTCCAGAACCGCTGGACATCCAGAATACTATAATCTGTAGATAAGCATTAATTCAGATATCGTCATATCAGATTTAACGCCTTCTACCGATCATGTATTAAAATCATCAGTGAACCTTAGTTCAATCGATGCGTTAAATAGGGCGATACCAGGTCGGTTGTAGTGTGTACAATACATTGAACTACACATGACCTATGCATATCGCTCCTTGTCTATGGGTGCACCATGATTCCAATCAGTTCTATGATTCATATCCATTGGTGGCTTCAACGAGACTGTCAACTCTCGACCAGTCCGTTAGATGTCTTAGAAATCCAATTCCTAAGATGTCATATGTGATACCCATATCTTTCATATCGAGACTTTGTTTCAATATGACTTTTACTTTCGTGATCGCTGATTCTCCAACTGTTGGCTTTCTAATTTCAGAGTCAATGTTACTGTGGTCAGATTCATTATTTCTGTTTTATCTGAAACTTTCAGGACCAAAATGTAAACATTTCAGGGACCAATATGAAAGTTCAGGAAGAAGCCCAACAGTCTAGAAAACCAACTCTGATTCTCTTCTTCCAACTCTTCGATTGGGAAGGCTAATTCAACATTCATGCCACGCAAGACTGCAATGGCCCTGGATGTGAAGCTACTCACAGGGGAGCACATCTTACAACCCAAAGGTTCTTTTTCCGGAGGAAGATCAACCATTACGCAAGTATGGTTCTATATGATAGAGTTTATTTCTCTCTTTGTAGCTTCTTTCCAAAGCAGCGCTTTTGGAGATGACAATTATTTGTTAATTGTCCATGGTTCATTCTTAGCCATACAAGCTAGAAGGACTGGAACAAGTCTTTGTCCCCTTCTTTGCTCCGTCTCGGTTCAACATCTAGAATCCCTGAGTTCTGCAGATCTGGAATATTAAGTTCCGGATAGCCAGCAACTTTCGAGTCCTGTAGATACGGAACGTCTAGTTCCGGACAGTCAGGCCCTCGCGGGTTCTTGTTAACCTTGAGCAATTACTCCTTTTTCCTTTTTCAAGGAAAGTTATCTCCAAAGAATTCAACATTCTTTGACGCCAAGAGGCGATCAACACTATCATTATTTGCGCACTTGACAGATATGCAATCTACAGTCTTAGGTACACCTTGACCTGTTTCAGTATTCCAACTTTTACCAAGCCACCCCACATAATTTGGGCGTACGAGCTTTGCGCTTGGCTAACACCGTTGGACTGAGGTGAGAAATGAACAGTCGTTTAATGAACGATGCTTCACTTTCTCCCCCTCTATCACTACGAATTTCTCAATCCGTAGGCTTAGTTGATTTTCAACTTCTGCTTTGTAGCGCTTATCCGCTTCAACAACTTCATCTTTGCTTTTTAACAAACAAAGGATTCCATACGGTGTACCATCATCAATGAAGGTCACAACGTACTTGTCTCCCCCCTCTATTTTGTATAAACTTCAAATCACCCAAGTAGGTGTGACTAAGTTCTAGAGGAGCGGTGCTTCTTTCGCTATTCCCTTTGACGGAATTTGGAAAAGTGATTTTGCCTATTCGTCTACCTCACATTCATTTTGAGGGTTTATGTCGACAGAAAGCAACAATCTCAACATCGTTATCTTTTGAATGACTTGCTATTTTAACGTTTCTTAATCTATGATGGCATAGATGTACGGATTACAAATATATCATTCATTTGGCTACAGACGTACTGTACCATTCTTAGTTATTACAGACCTGTTGGACTAGTCTCAAACCAGCTTGACCAACAGCGTCCCTTAAACCAAGTTAGGAACATGTATCACCCCAGCTTAGAGTGATCCCATTCCCTGAAGTCCCATTGAGGACAACCTCTTCAACCCCTTCTACTTTAGAGGTGGCGTTGCTTCATATGAACAACCTCTTGCACGTGGTTAGGGCGTAACCGGATCATATGTGATCTGGATATTCTGGCCCACTGCAGTTGCTTTGCAGACTGAGTGTCCAACTTCTTTTCTGCCTTTCTTTAGGCCTTCAGATCATTTCAGACCTGGAAACTCTGACCCACCTTACTAGGTGTCCATTACTTTTCCTATGAAATGAATTCTGGCCCCACTCCAGTCGCCCGGAGGCTTTATATGACTGAGTGTCCAATATCATCCTATGAAGGATCTTCTGCCAAATAGTATGACAGGCTCAACGTCTTTAACTTTTAGACTTCTTCCGTTATGATTGGTGCCCAGATAATTCTTGGCGCTTACTTAAGAGTGGTAACAGTTTTTGCACAGTCAGTGGATCTTACTCCCTCGTATGTGCGAACATACTTTACTCACTTTTAATAATTACACTTAAAAGAACGGATCTTTTTAAGTTGCTTTACAATCCAATCTTTAAACGGAAAAGAAGATGAGATTAAACTTCTGATTTTTAAAGCGTAAGGAATATAAATTATTTTCATATTCCTCCTTACTTTAATCAATTTTTAATCAGACCTCATTTAATCTTTATTCTTGACAAGTAAGAAAAGCTACTTATCCCAATCTCGGATTCTGGCTCACTCCAGTTACTTCATCAAACTGAGTGTCCAGTTCCTTCTTACTATTATTCGGATCTTTTGTGTGGGACAGATACAAGCCTTCTGCTGCAAGATAGAAGTACATCTTCAGTTTTCTCCTCTTGTCCCAGTTTACATCCTCAGGCTCTCGAGAGCGCTTGTTCCCACCAGTCTTGGTAGCGGTGACACCATGAACATGTTCATCATCATCACTCTCTTCTACCAGAAAACCATTGCCATATCCAGATTTGGTCACACAACTTTTGACCGACATCTTTCGAATACTAATAGTATTACGATACGATCTTGTCTTAAATTGTTGGTATTCTATGGTACTTTATAGAGCAATACGGGAAGTAATAACTATTACAAATGTTCGAAAGGATAAATAAATGGTCAATCTTCAAAACTGCCGCATGTGTGTTGTGTCTTGAATCTTGATCACCTTGCAAAGCCAATGTTGAGAACTGCCGCAAGTTTGTTGTGTCTTGAATCTTGATAACCTGAAATCAAGAAACAACTAAATCTGGATGGTTATAACGTTGTGTGTTGAGTCGAGGATAGCCCTCTATCCTTAAGACAAGATTGCCCCGTATATATGCTTTTACGTTAGCGGGCAATAGTCTCCCAAGATAAAACAACACTTTAATCTCAACGCTACAAAGCCAATAGGTTGAGCCTGGCGAAGAAAACAAATATGACTTGACTTGCTGAAGATATGGAATAGGAAGGAAAAGTTTATGTCTACTCTTCTCTTTTGTCTCTGTGTATATAGTGTGTCTCTGTAGTGTATATCTTGTGTATACGTGAGGGTTTGGTCACTGTTTTTCAGCCACTGTTTTGCTGAATTTCAGCCACTGTTTTGCTGAATTTTCAGCCACTGTTTTGTGCTGAAAATGCTATTTTTGTGGCTGTTTTCGGCCTGTTTTTCTGGCTGTTTTCATCTATATTTCTGCCTGTTTTCAGCATTTTTCTGTTGTCCAAAATTGAGCCAACAACTGCTCAATATATAGCATGCAAGAGGGGTTGTCCAACTGCCAAAACAAGGCTGTAATGGCCATTAAGGGAGGTCATTAAAACAGCCAAGTAATGTCTATTAAGGCCATTGAAAGAGGCTGCCCAAATGCCCAAGTAATGGGCTGTTAATGGAGAGTTAATCAGCCAAGTAATGGCTGGTTAATGCTCCAAAACGCAGTCCAACGGTAGGCAGAAAAAGTCTCCAGAAATTCTGGGGACCAAACTGTAAATATGAAACTTTGGGGATCAAACTGTACATCTGGCAGAGTTCTCTGGTCCAAAAAGATAATATTAGACAGCCCGTGAGCCCTGAACCGGACGGGACCGGCGCGCGGCGCGCGTGTGGGCTTAGCCTTGAACCCAAGCACATCTAGATCTTCCCTCCTTTAAACACATAGGATACCTCTTGGGGTCCCAAACCCTTTACCAATTAGAGACTTATATAGAGAGCAATTCTTCCTATTCCCACCGATGTGTTAGATTTGTCCCACACCACATTTCCATGTCTCAAACACCTTACTTCGTGGACCAATATCTCTTTCATTTCTCAACGAAATTAGACGATTCTTGGCCCTACGATCATCTACTCACTTTGTAGATCATGCATGTGCGAAGAGACAAGGTCTCCAACATGCGGAACACTAGTGTTTAATTCATCAAAGATGGGTGGACGCATCTCCCCGCCAAAGGCTAATTTCCAACAAGAAGCAATAACAACTAGAAGAAAGATTTTTACCCTTTTCTTCAGATGGGAAATGGACGCATGCATCAGTTGGTTCTGCAAATTCAAGTGACAGACTTGTTGAGCCCAATTCAGGAGTCTTAGAGATGAACAATGCACAATTTAACATGTTATATATAGGACGTCACTTGCTAATT
This sequence comes from Anisodus acutangulus, assembly GCA_029783415.1. Lineage (NCBI taxonomy): Eukaryota > Viridiplantae > Streptophyta > Magnoliopsida > Solanales > Solanaceae > Anisodus > Anisodus acutangulus. The sequence continues at coordinate 25,007,288 of CM056501.1, forward strand.
CCACTTATTATTAGAAGTGTTTACACGATTAGTTTATAAAAATTAAACTCCAAATAGAAAAATAAGGAGAGGTTGCGAATGGTATTGACCCTCCTGCTGGTTCGTGTTCGCTTCAGAGCTGTATCGAGCTGTTGCTCTAAACCCTGGAACTCTTGTAGATTGAAGGAATCTAGATCCTCTCCCATAAAATGCCTGCATTTAGATTTGGAATGTGCACAAATAATTTTATGTGAATGCAACAAAGCATAGTAATAAACAATTTTTTTTGTTATCAAGTCACCTACAAGATAATTGCAGTAACTCTGTCCATGAAAAGTGGAATTCTCAACTCGAAAAATAAGACATGTCCACAACATGTTAGATTACATTGATAGTGTATGTATTCATTATGCTTTTAATTTTCTTATTGGCGCTGCTTAAGAATTCAATGCTTTAATTTTCTTTCCGGGCAACTGTCTTCCTACATTTACGTTTTGGAACCAACTAATGCTTTTCCAAAATAAAAATATATTATAATTGCTTGATACATTTTAGAAAAGTGCATATAACCTACTACCAAAGCTTGTACACGTTGTGATAAATTATTTCGGCCATACACCTATGAATCCGATGCAAATATACCTGAGAGCTTAATTTCCTCAATTCAAATATCACTAGTACTACTCAGTCCATTTCAATTTATTTTTCTTAATTTGATCGAACACGGAGTTAAGAAAGAAGAATTTTTAATCTTGTTGTCTTAACCCATGCCTCTTGATCATGGGTTAGGCCCAAAGCTATCTTCAGAAAGAAATAAAAAGTACTCCTAGTAGAATAATATAATAGCAACGAACAATTATCAGGTAATTAACTAGCTAATGGATGTGAAGAATCAAAATTAATATCCAATTCACAAAATAATTCGATCCTTGTGTCACCAGTTCAAATCCGGTTCCTGGCACATGATTAATTTGTATGGACAGTGTCGTTGTGGTAAAGGTGGTTTCCGGTTTAATTTGATAGCTTTCTTCATTTTCTCTTTAAACTTCAGTTCCAAGTTAGCTAATATCCAGAAGAGATGTGAGATTGATTGTGCTTATTAAGTACTAGTACATGGCTAGCTATGACCTATGAATGTCAATATAGCAAAAGATGGAGATCGAAGTCAAAAACCTTTTAACCAAAAGAAGAAGAGAAAAACTTAGGGGGGGGGGGGGGGAGGAAATAAAGAATCTCTAAATAAATATTATATTTAGTGAGTACTCGTAAAAATTAAATTTCGCCAGCCATGAAAATTATGTACTCGTAAATATTTAAGAGAAATAAATGATTAAAATTTGTGAAATACCTTATAAGTTTGAGAGTCATGTGCATTCAACTTCCTCTCCGCATACGAGAAACCCTCATATCTTTCCAGGATACTTTCCATGCTATACAAAAAATTTATGGTGAACTTCGAAATAGAAAAAAAAAGTACATGTAATAATTACAGTAATTAATTAATAATGAGTGAGCACCACAAAATTAAAAGAGTAAAAAACCTGGACTCAGTGGAGTAATCAAAGAGCTTGCCTTTGGGGGAGAAGACAATCAATGCTACCTCAGCATCACACAACACGGAGATCTCGTGCTCTTCGAGAAAGTCACTTGCCTGCTTATTTTGTTCTCGATCCGCTTCATCTCAACCCTACCTCTTCCCGTCTTAAAGAGGTGGATCTATATCGAGTTTTATAAGTTACTCGAAACCTATATAGATAATATATAGTGGCGAAGTCAGAAAATCTAAAAGTTGCAAGAATGTCACACCTAAGATTTCAACCTGCAACGTAAATAAATAAAAAATTTCTTGCTTGATTTTCAAATCCTCTTAGGATTTGATCAATTCCACACCTTTAACTAAGAATAAGAATAAATATGGTAGATTCAAAAAATTTATATACAAAATGTTTTCTTATTGTTATCTTAAAACTCACCGTATCTAAATTCTGAATTTGTGTTTGCAATGTTGGATTGCAACAAAGAAGTCAAGAAGAAACCCTAATTATAAAAGCAGCTCATATACACATGGTGGTAAGTGTGTGTATATATGGAGACGGCGCACAAAGAATAATTTCATGACTAATAATAGTGATGAAATATGTGTCGTTTTTAATTTAATAGTGGCAGACAGTGGTACCAGTATTTTCATATAATCGTACAGATGTATTGAAGCTCGGAGAAAACAAAAGCACTGCTCCTCGATTAATTGCTTATTGACTTTGCAATTTTGGTTTTATTGTTAATTGAATATTAGCTTAACAGAAAAAAGCGTACTACCCTAACAATAAAATATTTTAACTTCCTAAATTTATTTTCTTACTTCCCTAAATATTATGAGCATGAAATTTCTTTTTATTTTCTGCATTTCCTTTCAATTTTAAGCATTCCGACAGTTTATATATTACGACTCATTTCTTCACGAAAAATGTATAAAAAGCTCAATACTCGAGAAAGAAAAAACAAAATGGAATATTTGTTTAAAAATTAAAGTTCAAATTTACTAAGATTAAAGTACAACAACAACATACCCAGTGAAATCTCATAACGTGGGGTCTGAGAAGGATACAGTGTACACAGACCTTATATCTACCTTGATAGGTAGAACGACTATTTTCGGGCATTACTAAATTTAAAGTATATAAATGAAATTTGGACGGTGTGGAGATCGTATCTTCAAAGAAGAGACGAAGTAATTACCATATTGGAGATTATACTTTTGGGGGGTAATATAAAGGGCACATTTACAGTTGAGAATGAAATTACGTATTTCTTATATGTTGTAACTTTTATTTTCTACCTGATTAATTACTTCAGTAAAGCTCAGATGCTACATGCACATGAAATGTAAGCCATATTTCAAAAATAAAATAAAAATGGAAATGGTCAAATTTGAAAGCATAATTTTTCCTTTGTTAAAATTTTGGCCTAATAGTGAAAGATTAAAACTTAATGCACACACGATCTTGAACACAATAATTGTAGAATAGTGTAATTCTCCTTGATGGAGTTCTCTTATTAATGTCATATATATAGGGTATACAATTGTAGTCCTAATAGAATTAGGATCTCTATTTTACCTTAATTACAATTGTAGTCCTAATAGAATTAGGATCTCTATTTTATCTTAATTACACTAAATGTTAATTACAGAATATATTGTGAATATATTCACTATCACACCCCCTCAGTCGGAGCGGAAGGAGGCCGGACGCTGAGACTGAATCTGAAGTCAAGGAACAGTTGCCGAGGAAGCCCCTTTGTGAAGATATATGTCTACTGATACGAAGAAGGAATATACAACACCTTAACGTGACCCATTGCAACTTTCTCACGAACAAAGTGAATATCCATCTCAATATGCTTGGTTCGCTAATGCTGAACCGGGTTATGAGACAAGTAGACAACAGATATGTTATCACAATAAACCAAAGATGTCTTACGTATGAGACAATGAAGCTCAAGAAGGAGATTTCGGAGTCAACATAGCTCGGCCACAACGTTCACAACGCCTCGATATTCTGCTTTTTCACTCGAACGGGAAAGCGTGGCTTTTCGCTTGGCAGACCATGATATGATGTTATCCCCCAACAATACACAATAGCCGGACGTAGAGCGACGGGTGTCCGGACAGCCTGCCCAATAAGCATTTGTATAGGAGAGCAATCTAGTCGGTGCTGAGGGATATAAATGAAGTCCATAGTCAAGAGTGCCCTTAACGTACCGAATGATACACTTAAGCGCGGTAAAGTGAGGCTCCCTAGGGGTGTGCATGAACAAGCACACATGTTGAACCACATATGCAATATCTGGCCGAGTGAAGGTGAGATACTAAAGAGCACCCGTGAGACTCCTATAAAGAGATAGATCATTGACCGGATCCCCATCATCTTCACTGAGTTTGGACTTGGAGTCGACGGGAGTGGGTATGATCTTACAATTTATAATTTTAGCCTTGTAGACGATCTCCTATGCATACTTACGCTGACACAAGAACATGGCATGTGCGGATCTGGTCACCGATATCCCCAAAAAATAACTCAACTTACCCAAGTCAGTCATAACAAATTCGGACTTGAGTAGAGCAATGATCTCGTGCTTCAGGCCTTATGAAGAAGCTATCAGAACAATATCATCCACATATAACAAAAGGTAAGTTGTGTCAGTACCTCGATGAAAAATGAATAATGAATGATTACTCTTGCTGCACACGAAACCGATCTGTATGATGTATATAGCAAACCGCTCATACCAAGCCCTGAGGGCTTGTTTCAGCCCATATAGCGACTTATGAAGATGACAAACATGACGAGGAGCCTCCGGATGCACAAATCCTGGTGATTGATGCATATAGACGGTTTCTTTCAAATCCATATGTGAGAAAGCATTCTTTACATCAAGCTGGTGAATAGGCAAATTCTTCCCCATAACAATTCTCAAAATTGTGCGGATGGTAGCTGGCTTAACCACTGGGCTAAAAGTCTCACCACAATCAACACTGTCATGTTGCCCTATGCCATTTGCCACAAGTCTGGCCTTGTAACGTTCAAGGACACCATTATCTCTAAACTTATGATGAAATAGCTACATACAACGGGTTACATTCACCCCTCAGGTCGCTGAACAAGATCCCAAGTGCGTTGTGAATTAAGGGCATTAAACTCATCTTACATAGCCGCATTCAAATTCGGGTCAAGTTTGGATAAGGTTGGCTTTTTAGGAATGGATGAGATGGTTTGAGTCAATAGGTTAAAGTGAACTTTTGGTTTGAAAATCCCATGTTGTGAACGTGTTTCCATACAATGAGTTGGGATGGTCACGGGTAGGGCAGGAGGGCTGGGTGGTGACGGGCAGGACTGTGGGGTCAGGACTGGACAGTGGTGACGGGCAGTGGGGCTGGGCAGGGTGGCGAGTAGGGTTTAGCTGGCAGTGGGTTGGGGTGTTTTATTTCGGAAAGTGACGGGGACGGGACCGGGGGTTGCGGATTTTATAGTGCATTTTAGAGTAGAGGGAAGGTGTCCAAGTCATTAAGGAAACCGTAATCAGTGACTTGAAATTTTTGGATGTTGTTTGTGGGTATCTCATAGCACAAGTACCCCCTATGGTTTGACGGGAAACTGAGGAAGACGCACAGAGTGAAGCGATGTGCTAATTTATCAAGGATCGTGGAGGCCATATTTGGGTAATTAAGACAATAAAAAATTCGAAGGTGATCATAGGAAGGGATCAGACGGAAGACAATTTCGGTGGGTGTCCGATTTTGAATCGTACGGGTAGGTAAGATTTTAAGAATGTGTTCTAACCATTTTTAATGCATAAATCCGAAAGGTAGGGGGGAGAGACGCATGAAAAAGAAGGTTACGAATCATGATGTTAATGGTGCGGAGAATTCTTTCGGCTTTATCATTTTGAGAGGAAGTATGGGGGCAGGAGAAACGGAAAATCATGCCATTAGTCTCACAAAAATTATGAAAGTGAGAGTTATTGAACTCACGACCATTATCACATTGAAATATTTTGATGTCTTTTTCAAATTGCGTTTTAACCAATGCAAAAATTCAAAGAATTTGGAGTAGAATTGAGACTTAAGTTTAAGCGGATAGACCCAAAGGAAGTGAGAGAAGTCATCCAAAAATACCAAATAATATTTATGACCTAGGTTGTTAGTTATATGAGATGTCCATAAATCCGCACGAATAATATCAAATGGAGAGAAAGTAAGACTTATAGAAGACGTAAACGGAAGTCTAACATATTTTTCGAGATGACAAGAGGAGCAATTATGAGCAAGGTTTCCTTTATTACATTTAATTAAATTGTAGTTTCTAAGAAAATAAAAAATATAAGTTTCGGGATGTTCAAGTCTACTATGCCGCGTTAAGGAGGAGATGACATCTAGATATATGGGAGGATTGACACTGACAACGGACGTGGATAGGAAAGGATAGAGGTCCCCCTCACTATTGCATCTCGTAAGAAGTTTCCCGGTACGTAGGTCCGTTACAGAAAACCAAACGGGTCAAAATTAATGGATACGAAATTATCGGTGACAAATTTTCTAACAGGGATGAGGTTCTTGATAATTTAGGGGCATATAAGACGTTTTTAAGGGAGAAGTGGGGATGCGGTGGTGGAGTTAGTGTGTGGCCAAACCCTTGAATTGGAATGCTATGACCATTTCCAACCATAATAGATTGAGGAGTATTTAAATTACGCAATTGATGAAGATTATCAGAATTATTGGTGAGGTGAGATGTGGCTCATGTATCTATATACCACGCATCATCGGGCTGCTGAATTTTTAAAGAACCGAAAGCATGGCCCAAATACGTTGGATTGAGGCTGGGTGGCTGCTGCTAGGCCGATGTGTAGTGGGCCTAGTGCTGGTGGCCCGTGTACTATGGGCATGGAGGTGGGCCCAAGATGTTGGGCTACAATGATAAATACCGTGCCATGTTCGTGGATGGTAGGTGAGATAGAAAGACGAGGTTGTTGAAGAACCCTAAAAGCGAGCGATACGCTTTAAAAAATTATTTAAAACTAAAAATACCCTAAGATGTGTATTGTTGTGGGTTCAACGCCACAAGGCCCATTTCTCAACAATAACCGATGCTCATTGTTTGTTCAATTTTGGTGGAAGCTACAGAAGCAATATTTTACAGAGGAAACAGAAATAAGTATCGATAGGGACTATAGAGAGAAGGGAGGGGGTAGGGTTTGACTTCTGATACCATGTAAATAGTGTAATTCTTCTTGATTGAGTTCTCTTATTAATGTCATATATATAGAGTATACAATTTTAGTCCTAATAGAATTACGATCTCTATTTTACCTTAATTACAATTGTAGTCCTAATAGAATTAGGATCGCTATTTTACCTTAATTATATTAAATATTAATTACAGAATATATTGTGAATATATATGGAATATATTCACTATCAATAATCTTACAAAGAGATAATACGGAAAACATACCTAATGCGGTAGACATTATCACATAGATGAGTGGAAGCATTAATTAAAATTGATTTCTATCTCCTTACCCTAACTTTACGTTACCATAGCCGTCAGTGATGAAAAAGGGTGTAGGAAATATGTGGTAATCCTAATGGGTGGAGGGAGGACCAATTTATAAGATTTGTGACTTAATAGGGTACGTCTATCAAGTAATCGATCTAACAGACGAGATTTATCCTTCATTAAACATTAGTTATTGGCTTTACATTAATTGAGCCACATATTTAATTAATAAAAATCTAACATTCTCCCACTTGGCCCAATGACCACATAACACTAATATTTAATGACATAATTATTAGTTGCGCATAAAATAAATATCTTCTATAATGTCCATCATACATACCATAATATGATAAACCACTAATGTGAGTTTTGACAGTTATACATAATTTTGTGCTACATACTTCTTTCCATATACTACAACATCAACAACTTATCATACAAGGTTCATAATCTATAAAACATTTGACGTTATGGTCTACAGTAATGTCTCATTGAGAATTATCCTGTAATATATCAAAACAATAATGTGTATACCATTATGAGAAACAGGAAATTCATTAATGTATATCAGAAACACATAATTGAGCTCAGAGTGTCAAAACATCATAAAATTATTAATCATAAGTACAACCAAGACCCATTCTATGTACATGTTCTTTAAATGTCTTTGGTTGTAAACCTTTCGTTAACGGATCAGCAAGCATGATATCAGTTCTAATATGCTCAAGTGACACCCTTTGTTTCTGAACATCATCCTTGGTGGTAAGTGCTTTAATTTTATATGTTTGGAACCTTTGGAGTACTTATCGTTCTTGGAGAAGAATATTGTTGTAGTATTATCACAATAAATTTTCAGCGGCTTGGTAATGGTGTCGACAATTCCAAGTCCTGTAATTAAGTTCTGCAGCCATAATGCATGAATTGTGGATTCAAAACATACCGCGAATTCTGCTTTCATTGTGGATGTAGCAATGACATATTACTTAGCACTTTTCCATGATATTGCTCCTTCAGCTAATAGAAACAAGTAACCAAAAGTGGATTTTCTAGTGTCAACACATCCAGCAAGATCTGAATCTGAGTATTCAATAACTTTCAAACGGTTGGATCTCCTATACGTGAGCATGTAATCCTTCGTTCCTTTCAGGTACCTCAAGACTTTCTTTGCATATTTTCAATGATCAATTCATGAGTTACTCTGATATCTTCCTAGTATTTTGATAGCAAAATTAATATTCAGTTTTGTGCAAGTTTGAGCATACATCAAACTTCCAACAATAGAAGAGTAAGGAATTGACTCCATTTTTTTTCGTGCTACATCATTCTTTGGACATCGCATGAGATTAAATTTGTCCCCTTTTTGAATTGGAACAATTCCTGTTGAACAATTGTTCATGTTAAATCTCTCTAAAATTCTTTCGATATAGCCTTTCTAAGACAATCCCAATAATTCTTAGGATCTATCACGGAATATTTCTATCCCTATCACGTAGGATGTCTCACCCATATCATTCATTTCAAAATTCTTAGAGAGAAAATCTTTCATCTCATGTAATATGCCCAAATCATTAGCAGCAAGAAAAATGTCATCAACATACTAGACTAAGAATATAAACTTGCTCCCACTGATCTTTTGGTATATACACCGATCAACAATGTTCTCGTTAAATCTAAAAGATGTTATGGTATCATTAAACTTTATATACCATTTTTTCTTCGTAGATTATTAGTCCCGGGACACCTATACCAAGAGCTCAGTGTGCAATTTGCATGAAATTGTCGTGAGGCTTGTTTGACTCCATATATTAACTTTTTAAATTTACACACCATTTGACCTTTTTCTTTAATTTCGAAACCCTCTGGTTAGTTCATATAAACTTCCTCCTCGAGGTCTCCATTAAGAAATGTTTTTTTCACATTCATTTTGTTTAACTCTAAATCATAATGAGCCATCAAAGCCATAATAATTCTTAATGAGTCTTTGTTTGAGATTGGTGAAAATATCTATTTATAATCAGTGCCTCTTTTCTGAGTATAACTCTTGGCAATAAGTCTGGCTTTATATCATTCAATATTGTCATTTTAATCATGCTTGGTTTTGAAGACCCATCTACACCCGATTCTTTTAAAATTTTCTAGCAACTCAACGAGATCCCAGACTTTGTTGTATTCCATGTATTTTAACTCTTCTTTCATGATATTAATTCATTTTTCAGACTCAATACTTTCTATGATTTGTGAAAATGAAATCGGGTCTTTATTAAGTCTAATGTCAGAATCTGACTCTTGTAAATAATTCACATAATTATATAGAATAGCCAATTTTCTTTCTCTTTGAGACTTTCTTAATGGCATTGCTTGTGGTTTATTTGTGTCATATATTTGTGAGTTAGTTTCTTCCTGGAGTGTTTCATTCAAAGGTTGTTCAGTATTGTCAAAGTGTTATTCGACAACAGAAACAATATTTGTTATTGGTGTGAAAGTAGGCACATTCATGGGCAATGGAACATTGACCCTCACCTCATTTATTTTCACACTTTATAGTTCGACACTTTCACTAACTCCACCATTTTCAATGAATATTGCATTACCGATTTTAACAATTCTCGAGCTATGATTTAGACGGTAAAACCTATACCATTTAGATTTTTCTGGGTAACCAATAAAGTAACCACTTATTGTTCTAGAATCTAATTTCTTTTCATGTGGATTATAAATTCTAGCCTCCGCTGGGCATTCCCAAATATGCTGGTGCCTTAAATTAAATTTCCTTTCAGTCCACATTTCAAAAGGATTCTTTAGAACTGCTTTACTAGGAATCCTGTTTAATAAATACACAGTGATACTAAAAGCATACATTCACAAAGATTTGGATAATGAAAAATTACTTATCATGCTCCTACCATATTCATAAGTGTCCGATTACATCTTTTTGCAACTCCATTTGTTGAGGTGTTTCTGGCATAGTGTAATGTGCACATATTCCATGTTCCTCGAGGAACTTTGCAAATTGACCTGGACATTGTCCCGATTCATTATATTTCTCATAATATTCATCACCTCTATCTGATCTAATGATCTTCATCTTTCTATCTAAGTGCCTTTCAACCTCATTGACGTACACTTTGAGAGCGTCCGTTACTTGAGATTTTTCTTTCAGCAAATAGATATATCCATAACGTGAAAAATCATCGATAAAAGTGATAAAATATTTTTCTCCACCAAAAGATGGAATATCAAAGGGTCCCCAAATATCAGTGTGTATAATTTCAAGAAGCTTGGTGCTTCTTGTGGCACCTTTCTTACTATGCTTGGTTTGCTTTTCCTTAATACAATCCAAACATATATTAAGATCAATAAAATCTAGATACGAGAGGATCTCATTCTTTACTAATTTTTCTAACATTTCTTTGGTTATATGACCCAAACGTCTGTGCCACAAGTAAGCATAACTTTCATCTAGTGAACTGCGCTTAATTCCAACATTTTGATGAATAAAAATAAGGGATTCAGGAAAAACATTATCGAGCTTCAATTTACATAAACCATCAATAAAAACACCAGAATCATAAAAAATAACATTCTTATATAAATTGAAACATCCATGTCCAAATTTGAAATCAAATTCAGAAACATCAATATTGTAGTTTGACCACTTTGGTGACTAACAAACTATGTGACTTTAAATCACATTCATTAATTATTGTTCAATATAAATATCGCATTTAGTTATTGCATAATATAAGAACCAAACCGCAGTCAATACATTACGTGGGATTTACGTGTAATTATTGAGGTTCATACATTCAGAATGCAACATCAATCACTTCAATAGCCTAAGGTATTTAAATAGCAGGAAATCTAATTTTATAGCCCTTAATCACAATAGGTGAAAACTTAAAATAAATATATTTTATTTCATGGATCATTAAAGATTCATAATGATGTAAGCTACAGGCTAAAATTACATAAATAATTGTTAGAAACCTTTAAATCATAATCACGGCATCGCCAAAAGGTCAACCATTTAAAAGAGACTAAAGATTGGCTTCTTTATTTTTTTATCATGAAATTCACTACTTCATCGGGATAAAAAAGAGTGTTCAGTTAACTATTTACACACCCCTTAATAAAATATTAATTTCTAAACAAAAAGAGATAATTGGACTAAACTTCCTCTAATTAAATATGTATTGAAATTTGATCACATAACACTTAATAAAGACAAATCTGGAAAGATATGATTTTAATTTTTTTTATTTAATAAGTGGACACTCTTTTTAACTCTAGAAAAAATGCTGGGAACACTTTTTTTTATCCGAATGGAATATTAATTCCTTAGTGTCTTTCTTTCTAGTTCGAGCCTTTTGTACAAGAATAGAATGCTACTATGCTATCTATAACCAAGACTCAAGTCTTTGTCGCATTTATTATAGCTCATATCCCTCATTTTTTTATTATATTCTTTTGAAAATAATACAAGAAAAAGAAACCTAAGGAAAATAACATCTATACCTATCTATATTAGGAGCCACTTTTTAAGAATAATATATTAGAAAGGGAAGAATAATCCGGGTTAATCATCAAATTATGTTCTTGTACCCAATTGGGATGTATATATGTCAAATTGACGACTACATAAATCTACTCATCACGCATCACACTCCATATTTATGTCACATCAATGAATGAAATCATATGTATTTTATACATACAATTTTAGCACCTAAGTCAATTTATTACTATAGTAATATATAATCTCATATTAATTTATAATTTTACTATAGTAAATTAATGTAGTTTGGTGCAAGCACCAAATGCAACTTACTTGATATAAAAAGAAGGAAAATAAAATGAAATGAAAAAAAAAAACAAATTGTTGAGGCGCCAATTATGCAAAGTTAATTATTCGATACTTCTTAAAGTTAACTTTTAAGATGAAAATTGTAGTACTAGTCGAGCGGAATATTACTTGTACTGTACACCCTTAGTAGTACAAGTTATAAGTAAACCAAAAAGAGTGTGTGATTAATTACCAGAGCACTACTCTCTAAATAATGATACTTTAAAGTTAAAAGAAAGCATTTGATACATAGAACAAGTGTCAGATGTATTTTGAAACGAATTAGAATCGCAGAAATCCATAGGAAGGGATGATTTTGTATTTCAAATAATTTAATCTTTATATTTAGTAGTATTTAATTTGTAGGTTTACATTCTTACAAATTTAGGGTGTGTTTGGTATGAACTATGAAGGATTTCATTTTTCATGTTTGATTGCTCAATTTTTTTTGTAAAATAATTTTTTAGAAATGAGGAAAATGAAGGAAGGAAAATAAGTTTCATAATTGACGTTTCATATTAATTGACTCTTCCCACCCTCCACCTTCACCCATTCCTATAGCCCACATACCACCACCCCCTGACTCCTAACCTCTACTCTACCCCCACTCCACCCCTCCCCTATAGTGATTGCATAGATTTATTATATTTTTTAAATTATTTATCAAACACCGGGAAAAAAATTCCGTCATACAAAACAAACTCTTCATACCAAGCACACGCTTAATGATACTTTCATAATTTTGTGAGTTTGTTGGAGAAAGTCTTAGGTATATGGTGTGAGTCCATGACCACTTTTCTAGGAGGTGAGGTTTACAATTTTACCCCGACGGCTAAAAAAATTTACGCATACTTAGCCGTAATTCTGTGTAGCAGACACAGTGTATACTCAAATGTATAACAAGTGCGTGTGTAATGTAAATAATGTATAATAAGTATATATTAATTGTATAACCAATGTGCACTGTCTACAAACTGATTTTACATAAATTATACTGATTAAATTTTATAAAACTAATTATTAAGGGTTTTTCCTTTATATGAATCATCTTGGACTGTTGTACTGTGAAAAAATCCCTTTCAAAAAATGTAGTAAGTTTTCCCTTACAATTTTTTAAAACGGCTGTTTTCCCTTTATAAGATCCAATTGATTGCTACTTGGGCTTTTTAACTCATTCTGAATCATCTTTTCGTGCTGGCCCAAGTGTATGTTGTTAGAGTTGCTCAAAGAGAAAATAATATTTGGTTGAAGCATTCCACCAGTTAAGAATAGGAATATTTACATGGTGTAGAATATATCTAAGAGATATTTATCTATAGTAACTATTATTTAAATAAATTACAAAGCATAACTATAATGTGTATTTGAATTAACTATCATAGCTACATTAAATATTTAAAGTAGAATATTCTATTTTCATTATTTTTATTCTTGACTGAGAATCTTAACGCTAGACTTTGAGATGTTTCTTCCCCTTCATCGCCGGCCACCACAAAATCGCCGTCGGAGCTCCGTAGTGGCTGAAGTATGAATTGACTAGCTCGTTAACTTTGAACTTCAACGCTGGGCCTTGTAATGATTATTTCGTTTTACATTGAAGACCACATTTTTCATTGAGATACTTTGATACTTTTGAGTTTAGTCATCGACGGCCGGTTTAATACTCAAGATTTACAATTTCAATTTGAATGTCACAAGTTCAAATTCATAGCCTAATGGTCAGATCCATAGCCTAGTGGTTACTGCTACAAAACTAGGGTTGTTGGTGGCAGTGGTGGGAGTGACGTCAGATCTGGCCGGCGATGGTGGTGGAAGTGACGGTGATGAGATTTGGCCGCGGCACCGGTGGTGGGGAGTGACGGTGACTCAAATTTAGCCGGTGCCGAAAAAATCACATTGAACTCTGGCGAACCAACTGATGGAAGTGTATTTTATTTCTTTGTATTTCAAATAGGAGTGTATTCTTATTTGTTGTATCTCATATTGGGTGTATTTTATTTCATGTATTCTTATTTTTTGTATCTCATATGGGGGTATATTTTATTTCTTGTATTCTTATTTCTTGTATCTCATATAGGGATGTATCTTATTCCTTGTATTCATTATTTGAGTGTATTCATAAATTTTTAATGTAAAATTTGGTGTTTCTTTATGTATTTTTCACTTGTATTTTGAAGGAGATTTTTTTGTATACAAATAAACAAAGTGAATTTGAATGCAACTGAATATTTCCTACTGTTTTTTTTTTTGCATATATGGTTTTTGAATACAATCGATTTTAAACACAAATAAATTGAATATAGTATAAAAGTAGCTACGAATGAATACAACTCTTTTTTGTTATGCTACTAATACTTGCTCTGTTATTCTGCCCAAGCCTGGATGAGGAAGAGTTACGGGGCTGACTAAGGACACAACTTATGGATGCTTCCATTACTGACAGATACATTAGGAGAGGTCGACCAGGCGTTGGCGGTACCAGGATGGGAGGATTGAGTAGATATTTCTTCACGTTGTCAAACGCCTTTTCGCAATCCTCGTTCCTTGTGTCTATCTTTTCTTAAAGGCGGGGTATTTGAGCAGTTTAAAGATCGGCTCACAGATGGGTGTGAGCTGGGCAATGAACTTGCTGATGTATTGTAGTCTGCCTAAAAAAGACTAGGCCAACTTACTGCTTACTGCTTACTGCCATGGTTTAAGCTTTAGGCTCCATAGACGAAACTCTGTTTAGGTATTAGGGAGGGGAGGACACCACTCAGCACCTCTCCGTGAGGTGGGGTTCAATGCCTAACAAAAAGGGCCAAAAGAAAAAAAGGGATGTATGGCTGAGGGGAGGAGAGAAAGAACGCATGCATGGAGATTCTAGAAAAGGGGCTAGGTGGAAAGAGGAGTGTACCATGAGAGAAGCAAGGAGGTCAACCTCTTTCAAATATACAACATGGATTATGGCAATGTAGTTGGACTCTCATGACGATCCGAATGAATCATCCTTTCCACGGAGGTAAATCTTTGCCGGCTAGGCAAGAAGATAGCAAGTTCCAAATGAATTGTATACATTTGACTTGAATATAGCTGAGTTGAATACATCTATCTTGAATACAATGAAATTTGACTTGAATACAGCGAAACTTGGAATACAGCAGAATTTTGAGTACATGTTACTGTAGCTACGAAATGTAATTAGCAAAAGTGTAGTTATGCCTAAAAAAACCAAAGTATAGTCATTTGTAAAAATTTCACTTGAGAATATAAATTGAATGGATATTATCTCATTTTGTTGGTAGGAAGTCGATTTGGGGATTCAATTGGAATTCGATTGAGTTGGGTTGGTGATTATTAAGGGTGAAAATTCATAAATCTGAAGGCCACCATTGTTGGGGTCTCAATGCTTTGGGTTATTCTAATTCTAGAAATCTACTTTGGAAAACAGATTGGTGGCGATTGGAATTGGTTTGAATTGATTCGAGCAGCTGAATATTGATGAAGAAGATGACATGGTTCATTTTTTATTTGTGTATACATTGTTTACACATAATTATACACTATTTATACATGATTATACAGAACACAGTTTGTTTCACAGTTTGTTAGGATTCATATTTGACAATGTAGTATATGTAATGTTTATATAGCTATACAAAACAAACACATTATCTATACACTGCAATTTGAGTTGGTTTTGTGTGTTTATACATGATTATATAAATCATATACATTATATATATATATATATATATATATATATACATACACCAATGATATAGTGGGCTACATCGGCTGCAAACTAGATGCGTGAGTCATATAACTATACATAATACATATATTATCTATACATTAATGATACAATGGGTTACATGGGCTGCAAACTAGATGTGTGGGTCGTATAGATGAGTTATTTTCCCATATACATTAAACTCCACCTATTTTTTTTATGAATGAGCAACAATTATTATGACAAGAAAGAATATTTTATACAATATGACAAGAATTTTGGAAGAGCGCAGGCATGGCAGGTTTGGAGTGGATGACTAAGTTATTTAACGTCATTTTTAAGACGATGAGAATGTCCTAAGAATGGAGGTGGAGTACAATGATCTCTTTGTACAAGAACAAAAGTGATATCCAAAGTTGCAACAACTATAGGGGTATCAAGCTGCTAAGCCACACTATGAAAGTTTGAGAAAGGGTTGTAGAGATGAGGGTGAGAAGATGCGTGTCTATTTCTGAGAACCAGTTTGGATTCATGCTAAGGCGTTCGACCACAGAAGTCATTCATCTTATTAGGAGGTTGGTGGAGCAGTATAGTGAGAGGAAGATAGACTTACATATGGTTTCCATCGACCTCGAGAAGGCATACGACAAAGTTCTTAGGGGTGTTCTATGGAGATGTTTGGAGGTTAGAGGTGTACCTGTGGCGTACACTAGGGCGATCAAGGATATGTATGATTGAGCCAAGACTAGGGTACGGACAGTAAGATAAGACTCAGAGCACTTTTCAGTGATGATGGGGCTGCACCAGAGATCAGCTCTTAGCTCATTCTTATTTGCCTTGGTGATGGACTGACGCGACAAATCTAAGGGGACGTGCCATGGTGTATATTATTCGCAAAAGACATATTCCTGATTGATGAGACTCACAACGGAGTGAACGCTAAGCTGGAGGTTTGGACCAAGACTCTGGAATCTAAAGGGTTCGGGCTGAGTAGGACCAAGACAGAATACTTGGAGTGCAAGTTCAGTAACGGGAGCGACCTTGAGACATGCGTGGAAGTGATGTTTGGTACCCAGGTTATTCCAAAGAAAGAAAGCTTCAAGTACTTCGGGTCTATTATCCAAGGGGATGGAGAGATTGATGACGATGTCACACATCGTATTGGGGCAGGGGTGGATGAAATTGAGGCTCGCATCTGAAGTCTTATGTGTCAAAAAGGTGCCACCAAAACTTAAAGGCAAGTTTTATAGGGCGGTGATTAGACCGACTATGTTGTATGGGGCGGAGTGTTGGCCAGTCAAGACTTCGCACATCCAAAAAATGAAAGTTTCGGAGATGAGGATGCTGAGATGGATGTGCAGACATACAAGGAGGGATAAAATTAGAAATTATGATATCCGGGACAGAGTGGGAGTGGCCTCGGTGGAGGATAAGATGCGGGAAGCGAGGTTGACATAGTTTGGGCATGTGCAGAGGAGAGACATAAATGCCCCAGTGCGGAGGTGTGAGAGGTTGGCTATGGACGGGTTCAAGAGGGGTAAAGGTAGGCCGAAGAAGTATTGGGGAGAGGTGATGAGACGGGATATGGCGCAGGTGCAACTTACTGAGGACATGACCTTAGATAGGGGGTTGTGGAGGACATCAATTAGGGTAGTAGGTAGTCCAGCGTAGTCCTACTTACTCTTACAAACTGGTAGTTGTAGTGTTATTATTGTAGGCCCGCTTAGCCTATCATACTAATTGGTGCAGTATTGCTTTATAGTCCCTTGTAGTTTGATTTCTGCTGCTATGTGTCATTTAGTGTACTTTGTTTAGCTTATTTACTTGTGCTAGTTACTGCTTACTTTTTTCAGAATGCGCTATCATAGCTTATTCGCTTTTGATACTAGCATTTTCATACTGTAATTTTTTTTTTGATCGGGTTTGATCGTTTCTCTTACTTTGCTCTTGCTGTGCTTTTGCTTTTGCTTTACTTGTGGGATTTCACTGGGTATGTTGTTGTTGTTATATATATATGGGTTACATGAGCTGCAAACTAGATGTGTGGGTCGTATAGATGAGTTATTTTCTCATATACATTATATATATATATATATATATATATATATATATATATATATATATATATATATATATATATATATATTATGCTACAATATTGAACTTAATTAGTTTAATATTTCTTTTGGCAACTAACAACAAAGCTTATAACATGTTCTTTAGCTATTGCTTTGTGAAGGGGAAAGTTCCGAAGGCGAAACCCCCCACCTGTACCAGAGGCTCCTTGGCCAGGTGGGATGTAAATCGAGGGATATGCGCGAATAGCAGCCCTGCAAGGGAGAGGACCAACGGGACACGAACCCAGCAACAACCCTTGCAATATTTCAGCAAAGAATGTCACCACACGGATTTGAACCCGCGACGTCGGAGTGATTGTACCCCAATCACCTTGCCACTTACCAACTCGCATGTGCCCCTGATCTTGAACCAAAGATTTTTCTTGATTATAATATCATATATAATAAACAATAAATGTTCAACAGTAGGGAAGTAAAAGCAGTCTTAACCTCATTCCCATATCTAAGTTAAAGACACGGGGGAAATGCACCAATAGCATAAGTGCATATAACCAAAGTAGAAAACTTACATTATGGCTCATTAGATTTTACAAGAATATGATAAAAAGAGGATTACAATCCACTGATATTATCAACATACAAGTCGAAATATCACTAAACCTAGAACACCACAAAAATAAAACATGAAAAAGGATACATATGACTGATCAAATAAGTAAAGTTTAAAGAAATCTATTAATACTACAAACTCGTATACGGCCAGGCAGGCTAATTTCATTACGCTCATGGGAAGACAATCCAAATAATAGTCGATGTCTATTATTTGATTATAACACGTGATCTGCTAGTCACATTTTAGTCGTAATTAATGATATTGATAATTTCATTTTGAAGAGCCATTATTAGCAGGGTTGAGCATATCCCAAGCTTCAATCCATGTGACCATCGCATCTGCAAGCTTCAGAAAATAAGGGTCAACTTTGCCGAGCTTTTCTTTGACTTGCTTGGATAGTTCCACGTAACATTTTTGCACAGAAGTACAGTCTTTGGAGAAAGTATGTGATTGGAAGAAAGGAATGATCTCTTCTTGCCAGAAAATCCCAAGGTACTCCTTTTTCAAGTTCACAAATGGGTTGCTAGCCTTGCTATGATAGATGTAGGGTAGTCCAGTCTTGATTCCCAATCCCAAGTGATCACAAATTACCTGAAAATTGTTGGATAAATACATCTTTCTTTCAAAACTCACTTAGAAGTTTAGCCTTGCACACCGATAATGTAAGAAATTTCACGTTGATCACTTAAATGATAACTACATTAATCGTCCACAAAAAGTGAAATTAGCTATAACCTGGATAATAAGATAGGTTACCTTCTACGGCATGTTAAAATACATTATAATTTAAATTTTTATATATTACTAATTAATTTATATAAATACTATACCTTCTAAATAAAAGAACTGAAAAGTATAGCGGTTTTCACACAACATAGCAGCTCAACAAAGCCCACAATATAAAATAAACTTTACTCCTTATCTTATTTATAAATTTAGCCATCAAAATTATTATATAATCAATGTGTATCACTGTATACACTGAATATATATACCGACAATGATTGCAAACATTACAGTTTAACAAACCTTGCAGCACCAACCAGCCCACATATCATCATAACGCCCAATGGGCTGGCCATCTCCCATGAGTCCAAAGTACATTGCTGGGCCGATAAGGTCACGGTCAAATGCCAGATTCATTCCACACATTGGGAAGAGTGTACCCTTTGGGATTGTCAACACCATATCAACATACCTGTTCAACCAATATTACCCATTAGTTAAATAAAACATACCACAGAAAAGAGAAAGAAGAGCTTAATTAAGTTCTATGTATTGGCAATGTAATAATAAATATACAATTAGGTTAAATATAAATTACTTACAAATAAATTTCTCTAATAAATATTAATTATTAACCTAGTAAAATGATAGATGGCCTGCTATCACAGGAAAAATTACATTAAAGTGTCAAAATATTTATATTGTCGGAGTATATAACTTAAATCTACAAAAAATCCTTATGAGTAGAATGTAAAGATTCTTTTGGATTTAATTTACAGAACATGTTATTACTGCATTGTTAGGTTATTAAATTAAGATTATGGTAGAAAATTATCTATTATTGCTGATTATTTTGAATTCACACACACATATATATATTGTTAGTTCATACAATTTAAACTCAAAAATATTTTCACAGTTAGGTCAATTGTAATTAATTATAGGGCTTTTTACAATGTATATTCACCCACCAAATGGTAGCTGACAAATGTATAATTTTTGTATATTAGATTTATAATATACATATCTTATACTTTATATGGCTAGTAAATGTAATTATTTGTTGCCGACCAGTCAAATGTGCAACTTGCCCAATAATACACTTTTAACACATTTGGCCGCTCGGCCAAAAATAGTTACATTTGCTAGCTAATATACAAAAGTATACAATAGTTATGTATAATATATGTATATTATCATTAATGTACACAAATATATATATGCCGATTATTATTTTGGTGGGTGACTATACAGTTATTTAATTCGAAAAAATAATTACTAACATGACATCATAAGATAAATTATGCTGATAACGTAAATAAGGTACCTAGTATTCCTTTCAAGAGGTTTGACGAGCTGTGTAGGTGCATCATAATCAGGGATGTTGAGCCACAGGCCATGGGAGACCGCTGTTGGGACGCCCTCTCGAAGGCTGAAAGGATATCCGCGCACAAAATCAGCGCCATCCCTGAAGGGGTCATACAAAGTGTTGAAGAAATGGGGAGTAGATGGGCAGAGAAGGTTCTTTATGTGCTGTTCCAGCGCGTTGATGTCTTTCCCACTTGGGTCCTTTGCAACCTATGCAAATTATTTCCAGTTTCCACAACACACAATCAAGTTGCATTACTCAAGATATGAAACATTAATTTAAAGGAATATTAAAGATGATGGTGTTTTATGGGAACATTAATCGTAAGTGTATAATTAATATCGTTTGATCATCATAAGAATAGTGATTAGAGGAGATTCAAAATAAGTGTAATTTTATTATACATATATATATATATATTAATTTTCTTTCACTTAATTGTATGATTTTCGAGTCAAAAGCAATAAGTCTAATTGAACTCACATACACTTAATTGTATGATATTTTCGACTCAAAAGCAATAAGTCTAATTGAACTCACATAACTTGAGTTACAGAGACACCCTTCTCCAAAAGTGTCATCCTACATTGCTTCGCTGAAAATACTTCCTATAAATTTATTTTTATTTGTAAAAACTACTATGCACTAATTATATATAACTGACTGGCATCCCTTTAAAGTAATGTAAAATAAACATCAATTTGAGTCTTCAAGTAAAGACTTAGTAACATCTTCAATTCCTGACCTAAACTCATCGACAACTCGAGTTATGATAATAGGTTGATACAACCTGCATACATAAAATCTGTGTACGTTACTGGACTCGAGCAGATCCACCTTTGCATTTGTTCATGTAAGCATTATGATTTTCTCGTGAACGTTCAAACATATAAAACAACGATCTAATCTATATATACTCATAGTATCAGAATTTTTTTAGGGTATAACTAATCTCATATTTTTTTACGGTTATCTGTAATTATCTATTAGGTGATTTAAGTGTAAAAATCTATTTATAGACCTAAATTAAACTCACAAAACTATACTTTAAATACAGTAAAAGAAGGAGAACAAAAAGATACTGGAATGGAAGGAGGAAAGTGAGAGCTTACGAAGCAATCATCATCAATGGTGTAAATATACTTCTTCTTGGAAACCATGTAACCGAAGCAACGGCAAGCAGAGTCCTTGAAGGAAATGCAAGAGGACCTAGGTCCCAATATCTTGTTAATATCATTGCGATTGTATAGTTCATAATCAAAGCCATCAGGGACCTTAATGATCTTTGAAGGATCACCATCTTGAACAATGATGAGATGGTAAGGTTCAAAGAAAGGCCTCCACATTTCCAAGAAATCCAAGTTCCTAATTGTTGGTATAACAATATCTAGTTCATCTTTCAAAGCAGCAGAAGCCATTGTGCTAGCTAAGTTTTTTTTTTGCTGGAAGAAAATAATATATGAGTGTGATAAAGAAAAAAAAGTGGTTATATTTATAAGAATAGTGAAGTGAAGGTGTTGGCATGAGCAGAGAGATTGGCGGGGGACTTGTTCAAAATAGACCATGATCCGTTACTTACGTTTGGTGGGAGGCCTAGTTTTCTTTTCTAGTACTACTAGTATTTTACTTTTATATCTTTGTAAGTTACTTATACACTAAAAGTTATAATTGTGTAATTGTTTATAATAAATGCTCTATGAGTTAATAAACTGAAAAATGAGAGAGTAGTAACATGAATATAACTGGTTAAATAGCAGGATCCCAATAATATAAATCCGTGTAGCTTTTAACTAAGTACTCCATTCGATGTCGATAATTAGAAAATTATTCTTTGTTTTTTGGGTGGTGCGAGCACAACTCTTGATTAAGCAATACATTGCATAAGTCATAAGATTTAAACAGCTCTTCAACTACTTGTATCTGATCAATTTCCAATCCTATATAGTATGGACTAAGCCAAAAAAGTGTTTTTAATACTCCACGGTAACTCTTAGAAGAGCATGTCAGGGTAAAAAGGTAACACTAAACAGTTTTTGACAAAAAGAAGTATATCAATCTTCTTAGAGAAATAAAAAATGCGTTACGAAATGGGAGTAAGAAATTTTAAAAAGGAAGTACTACTATATAGTTGCACCGACGTATAAGTCAAAGATTTTAGCTACACATTTAATGTGCAATGTACGTGATGTATAAGGAAAGTTTTATATTAAATTTAAGTATGAGCCATATTCAAAAGAGTACTTTACAGTTGGACTGATCAAAGTGGAAATAGTTCCATAATCAGTTACTTATTTGGTTTCAAAATGTTTGTTTTACTTTACTTTACTTTGCTTTTGATCGGTTATAAAATGTTTGCATCTTTCATTTTTTGTGAACTTTTTAATTTCAACTTTTCGCATGGCATATTTAAGATCACAAGATTAAAAGACATTTTGATATATTTTTCATATCTTTAATTTAAGACCACAAGATTGAAAAGTCTTTTTTACTTTCTTAAATTTCGTGTCAAGTCAAAACGAGACAAACATTTTGAAACGAAGGATGTATAATTATATTATTTGAATAGAAAAAAAAATTAGGAAGTGTTTTCGTATTTTGTTTATCGATCTCTTATATGATTTTTTATATATCATTCATAAAAATGATGATATAATTAAAGAACCTTTGCAATTAATCATAATTCATAAAATCGATCTTTCTCTTACTGACAAATGAGGTAGAGCTTTTGGCTCGACATTTTATGTATGATACGTGATTGTTAAGAGTCCCACATCGGATATGGAATAGGAATATGGACTTGAACAATTCTCACCCTATAAGCTAGATTTTGGAGTTGAGTTAGGTCCAAGATCCATTCTTTACATGGTATCAGAGCCAAACCCATTTCAATTATTTGTTCATCGATGTTAGGCCCCAAATTATATTATTCGCGCTCCAGTTAATAAGGTATGGACGTGCGGAGGAGTGTTAAGAGTCTCACATCAGATATGGAATGGGAACATGGACTCCTTATATGGACTTGGACAATTCTCACCCTACAAGTTAGTTTTTGAAGTTGAATTAGGGTCAAGATCTATTCTTTACTGTGATGTTTAAAGAAAGCTTTAAAATCATGAGACGCGCGCATGTGAATGTTTTTTAGATTAAAGCAAAGGGAACTATATAGAAATTAAGAACAAATCGTGAACTTTTTGCATGCAAATGAGTTGACTGGCAAAACGTTGGAGACTTTTAGTGAAGTTGAAGTTGGTACTTGGTACATTTGCACGTTGATATCCATGGCTAGATACAATGGCGTTTAAGACTTTTAAGCGTTCGATTTTTTCTTAACTTTTTTGAAATTTAATTTCAACCTAACACATAGTATAAATGTTAAATAAATATCTTAAATTTTGTTTATAATCAAATGACATCAACCCCGATAGGAGTGGAGCAGTACTCTTTAATGAAAAACAATGGGGTTAAATCGTAAATGTATTAGCGAATTTTAAGTTCTTAGGTCAATTTTAAATAGTTCCGTTTTAAGGTTGTGATATTCAAACTCCTTGTGGGTTGTGGTTGCATATTTCTAGCTTGTTTTGATTGAGTGATAAATGCTTCTATTGGAAACTTTGTAAGGAGTTTGAATATCAATTTTGGATGTGTTTTGACACCGTTTCAGCTTATTTTCAGAATAAAAGTTCGAGGTTGAAGATTCCCCATTTATATCATGAGAATATGTGTGTAATATACATTGATATAAAATGTGATACATATACATATTGCACATTATCGTTTTTCAGAGATTTAGTGCCAAAAGGGCTCGCTGCTTACTTGTTGGTCTAATTTAGATCTCCAATTTTTGCTTCATCTAAGTTTATTTGTTCTAATTGTTGATCTATTATCATAGAAAGTGAAAAGTTTTGTTCTCATCTGTTAATGTTGGATTTGGTGTTGTGACATTTGACCCAACATATCTTTTAAATGACTTATTTGAATGTATAAAAATATTGGAACAAATGTCAAAACATTCAGACCAACATTTTTTATAACAGTTTTGCCTTACTTCACGTTAAGTAGTAATATTTTACTATGAGGGTAAAAATGACTTAGGCTTGATGAAATTGAGCTATGTAAAACGTGGGAGAAAGAGTCAAAGCTTGGGGAAGAAGTTGAGTGAAGAACAAGTCAAAACTGTTGAAATTTCGACTCCATGATCTTCTCCAACAAACACACCAGCTGCCCATCTTTCCCTCAACCTCCTCAACTGATCGATGAGCTTTTCAAGGAAGACTCTCTACTATAAATAGAGAGGCCACAATAGTGAATCGATCATCCAGAACTAGACTGCAAAAATACCAAGAGAGCTCTCGGGATTTCAACCCAGAAATTTGGATCACAAGTGTTGCCTGAGTGTGCCGACAACATTCTGTCCAACATTACAATTGATGTTTAGATTCTAGATTAGTTTTGTATGGATCGATTGTAATGAGAGGTTGTCTATGTCTACGTAGTTAGATTTTTCAGATAGAAGTCATCTGCGACTTCAACTTTTAATTCCTTTCCATTTTATATTGTAAATCTGTAAAGAAAGGAATTTGTATTTTTGTATATAATATATATACAATACTTTTGGTCATTGACCATCATAAGTTATATCAACATATAACTTATGAAAATATAAACCTTTGAGTTCTTTATTTTTCCGCTGCATTTTACTCTTAAAGGTTTTATGTTTTATCGAAGTGTTATCACGTGTGTCAGGCGACATTATCGCTGACATTCGGAAACAAAATTGGCATTCGATTTAATTCATCTCTTATTTCTACTTTTAGTAGTTTTTGACACCCTTCAAGTGGTATCAAAGCCGACACTTAACACAATAAGTGCTTGATCTTGTTGTCATAAGCTATGGAACCGGCAAATCTGACTATTGTTAGACTTCTTATTTTAGATGGATCAAATTATGCCTATTGGAAGATTAGCCCACGTTCACATATCAAATCAATTGATATTCGTTCATGGATATCTATAATCAATGGGTATGTTGTTCCAATGTTGCCACCGGATGAGAAATGTGACATTATTGCTAAACCTGAATCTGAATGGACTACAGAAGAAACCAATAGTGATAGCTTTAACGACAAGGCCTTAAATGCAATTTTTGGATGTGTTGATATCTACATGTTCAAACTCATTCAAAATTGCTCCACGACTAAGGACGCATGGGATACTTTACAGATTTATTGTGAAGGTAGCTCAAGTGTTCGTCGAACAAAGCTACGCATGCTCATGAGTAAATATGAACGTTTAAGGATGGAAGAAGCGGATGATATTAAATCTTATTTTGAAAAGTTGATTGACATCTCAAATGAATGTCAAGTGTTTGGTGAATCATTAACCAACACTCAACTTGTTGAAAAGGCTCCCCGTTCTCTTCCTGAAAAGTTCAATTTAAAGATTTGTGTCATTGAAGAAGCTCACAATCTTGCCACAATGGACCTTCATACCTTGATGAGCATACTCAAAACTTATGAGATGAACATTGAGAATCAAAAGGAATTATATAAAAGCAAGAATGTGGCACTTCAAGTTCAATCCTCGGAGAGTCAAATCGAAGAAGATGATGGGAATCTTGAAGAAATTGGTGAAGGTGCAAATATTGTCATACTCGCTTGAAAATACAATTCGATGGTGAGGAATCTCAATAATGAGATAAATCAATCTAAATCTAAAGAGCACCAAAACCAAGTCTTCAATCAAAAGCCCACTAGATTCCTTCCAAATACACAAAAAGGAAATCAACTAAGAAGAACCAACTCAGATCGTACCAAATTTGATCACAAACAACTTGAGTATGTGCAATGTCATGCATGCTCGGGTTGGGGTCATTATGCCAACGAATGTGCAAACACTCTTTAGAAATTTGATAAGAACCTATGGGTTTCTCTTAGTGATGATGAAGATGAAGAGGAAGGAGATCGTGAAATTGAAACACAAGCAATGTTGGTTACTATTTTCAAACAATCTCTATCGGATAATGAATATGTCATCTATAATGTTGTCTCAGATGTCATGACATTTGCTCCAACATCAGCAACGACATCAACAACCTTAGCAACATGCGAAATGTATGAATTCTTTAACTATACTGATGTTAATTGTTTTAGTGGTTATATTTCTGTTAGTGAGGTTGATCAAGTTGAATGCAAAGACGATATGATTAATGAATTACAAAGTATTTGTAAAGCCTTAATCGTAGAATCCAAGCAACTTGACACAAAGGTAAAATCTTTAACTCATGAAACTGAATTTAGTAAGATTCGTGCAAAATTGGATTTAGCCAAAGCAACCTTCCGCAAGCTCAACACAGGGACTTTGAAATTGAATGAGATACTCAATTTTAGTAATCCTTCACATGCATGTATTGGGTACAGAAACTCTCTTAAAACCATATGCTCTAATCTCTTTGATAAAAATAAGAAAATACGCTTTGTAAAAGAAAAAGGGATAAATAATAGGTTCTCGTATATATCAAAGAATATGAAGTTTGTATGCTATCACTGTAACTCCCCTGGACACTTAAAACCATATTGTTACAAACTTCAAAATTATGTGAGCAAAATGTTGCCTAAATTGTCGTCCAACATTTCGTATAACAATCGGAGCAACATTTCTGAGCCAAAAGGTAAAAAATATTTCAAGAGAGTTTGAGTTCCTAAAATGAATTTAACTTGTAATGTCTGTATAACTGCATTAAGAACTAACATTTCAGGTTCTTGGTACTTTGATAGTGGATGTTCTTGCCACATGACAGGTACAAAATGATTTCTAAAGAACTATGAGTCATTCAATGGAGGAAATGTGACTTATGGAGGTGCTAGTAAAAGCAAAATAATTGGAAAAAGGATCTTGGATGTTCCTGGTTTTTCAACCTTAAGGAATGTCTTACACGTTGAGGGTTTAATGGCTAATTTAATTAGCATTAGTCAACTGTGTGATGACGATCTTAAGGTAAAATTTAATAAGGATGCTTGTAAAGTTACGAATGAAGCTAATATATGTGTTATAACACGTACAAGAACAAGTGATAATTGATATCTTGTTGTAAGACAAGATACATGCAATAGTGCTAAGATCGACGACACAACACTATGGAATTATAAGTTGGGGCATGTCAACTACCGCAATTTAGAAAAACTGGTCTCATATGAAGCTGTTAGAGACATACCCAAACTGAGCCATAAAGGTAAAATTGTCTGTGCAGACTGTTTGAAAGGTAAGTAAACCCGTGTCTCTCATAATGCTGTCCAACATGACGGATAACATTCAGGTACGTCTCACTATTTTCAATTACTACATATGGAATTAATGGCTCCAATTGAAGTAGACAGTCTAGGAGGCATGAGGTATTCCTATGTGATAGTAGATGATTTTTTTAGATATTCATGAAAATATTTTTTAAAAGAAAAATCACAAACTTTTGACATGTTTAAAGTTTTGCACTCTAGAATTAGGAACTTGTTCTATTCTCTTATTTTTCGGATTAGATTCGATCATGGAAAAGAATTTGAAAACAGCTCATTCACAATTTTTTGTGATAAAAGGGGATTTTTCATGAGTTTTCTGCCCCCAAAACTCCTCAGCAAAATGAGACTGCAGAACGGAAGAATAGGACATTACAAGAAAGGGCTAGAGTAATGCTTAGTTCTAAACATTTGTCAAAACGTTTATGGGAAGAAGCCTTGAATTACTGCCAATCACATAACTAATAGAGTCTATCTAAGGTCAGGAACAAAGATGACACCTTATGAGCTTATAAATGGAAAGAAACCTAACTTGCATTACTTTCATGTTTTTGGGTGTATTTGTTACATTTTAAATGATAGAGATCATTTGGAAAAGTTTGACTCTAAGAGCGACAAAGAAATTTTTGTTGGTTATTCTCAAAATAGTCATTCTTATCGAGTATACAATCTGAGGACTAGAACAGTAAAAGAGTCTATAAATGTTATTTTTGATGATTTTTCTAATCTTACAGGAAATACAACTGAAAATAACACTATAGTTTTAGTGAAAAATGTGCAGACTGCTGAAGAATCAGATGTTGCCCCAAATGTTGTCACACCCGAAGCAACATCTGAACCTGAAATAGAGATCACAGAGGCCATGGATGAGGAGTCAAATGCTGAATTGCTAGATCAAGTTCGAAAGGACCCCTCATCAAGGATTAGAAAGAATCATCCAACATGTCAGGTGATAGGGGGAGTTTTTTAAGGAATTAAAATAAAAGGGAAAGAACCACTCAACTACATAGATATGGTAAGGTATGTGTGTATGACTACCATATACCAAAAGATTAGTCTTTCTTGTTTTATATCTATATTAGAACCAAAAATATTTTAGAAACACTCAAAGATAATTTTTGGATTCAAGCAATGCAAGAAGAGCTTGAACAATTCTCTCGAAATGAAGTCTGGACTTAGTTCCACATCCAATCAATACAAATGTAATTGGAAGTAAGTGGATTTTCAATTATAAATCAGACGAATTGGGAACAGTTGTCAGAAACAAAGCTCGTCTAGTTGAACAAGGATATACTCAGGTTGAAGGAATCGATAATGACGAAACCTTCGCACTTGTGGCAGAATTGAGTCAATTAGACTTTTACTTGCTATTGCTTATTGTCTGAAAATTACTTTACACCAAATGGATGTAAAAGGTGCGTTCTTAAATGGTTATCTAGATAAGGAAGTCTATGTTGAACAACCAAAAGAATTTGAAGATCCTTACCATCCATACTATGTATACAAGCTCAAAAAGGCTTTGTATGGGTTGAAACAAGCTCTTCGTGCATGGTATGGTCGTTTAAGTAACTTTCTTCTTGAATTTGGTTTTAACCGTGGCGAAGCTGATCATGCTTTATTTATTAAACGACATGGTGTAGATATTATAATTGCTCAAATCTATGTAGATGACATAGTTTTTGGGTCGACCTCACAATCGTACCTAAAATCATTTGTTGAAGCTATGCCATCAATATTTGAAATGAGCATGATTGGGTAACTAACTTTTTTCTTAGGCTTGCAGCTAAAGCAAAGTGATGATGGAATTTTCATCTTATAGAGTAAATATGCCAAGAATCTAGTCAAGAGATTTGGTTTGGAGAACGCTAAACAAATGAAGACGCCAATGGGTTCGTCACAGAAGGTATGTAAGGATAATGTTAGTGAGAATGTCGACCCAATATTATATCGATCTATGATAGGTAGCCTTCTTTACCTTACTGCTAATCGCCCGGATATTATGTTTAGTGTTTGTGTGTGTATCCGTTTTCAAGCCTGTCCAAAAATATCCCACTTAATTGTCATGAAACGTATTATTCGATATGTTGTTGTCACATGTGAGTTGAGAATTTGGTATTCCAAAGACACTAATCCTAACTTAATAGGATTCAGTGACTCGGATTGGGCTGAAAATGTGGAGATAGAAAAAGTACAAATGGAGGATATTTTTATCTTGGCAATAATCTTATTTTATGGTATAGTCGTAAACAAAATTGTGTCTCACTTTTAATTGATGAATCTGAATATGTAGCAGATGGAAGTTGTTGCTCTCAATTAATATGGCTAAGACACATGTTAGACGACTATGGTTTTTCTAGCAACGTTTTGATTTTGTATTGTGATAATTTGAGTGCTATAAATATTTCCAAAAATCCAGTTCAGCACTCACGTACAAAATATATTGATATTAGACATCACTTTTTAAGAGATTTAGTTGAAAAACAGCTAGTTAAAATTAAACATTTTGACACTCTTCATCAACTAGCTGACATTTTTACAAAAGCTTTGGACTATGAGAGATTTTCTAGTTTGAAGAAATCTCTTCGTCTGTGTAATCTCTAAAAAGAAGACATTTTTGGTGAATGTCGGCTGAAACGTTATCTAACATTTCGGGTGACATTTACCTATGTAATATCACTAATGATTTTTGTTACTGTATGGTGCATAACTTTTGGTCACTCAAGCATGATCCTTTATTAAGAATGTGAATCCAATATGACATCGTTCTCTGCGAAGATATATAAATAAATAAATAAATATATATATATATCATAAAAGGGGAGTATCAAAATAGGCAAAGCCTATACAAATATTTGGCAACTATGCAAAATGGGCAAAGCCCTTGAAAAGATATCGTTCCTATTCTATAGGAGTATCAAATGCTTAAAAAGAATTTTAAGAATACTAAATAAGTATTCTTATTTTTTTGACAAGAAAAAAAAATTGTATGTGTTTTATGATTAGATCAAGGACACGATGTGAAAATATTACATTGGTTCAGTGGTTAAACTCATAAAAATACGTATAAAACGTGTCTTGATTTGTTGCCAAAATGAAACATTCTCGAGGGATCAAAATACTTGTGTCATCCAAAATGTTTTCAACATTGTTGTTGACATTTTCATGTTGGGATGTTGTTCTTAACTGATTTCGGAAAAATCAGATCCCCCCCCCCCTATTTTTATGCCTTATTTTAATAGGAATTTCAAACTTTAAAATGATAAGATTAAATTAATTTCCTACCGTGTTCTTTATCCTTTTATCCCAAAATCTTAGGTGTAAGTTATTGTGTAAAATTGAAATACCTAAAACTAAGGGATTTTTATTGCCTAGAAAAATTTGACATGTATATAAATATTCTTCTCATTTGCAATTTTTTTCATTTCTGATTTTTCCCTAAAAACACAAAAAAGGGAAATCACACCATGGTATAACCTTTCCTACCCAATGGAAACACCAAATCAAACTTCAATCACTTTCACAAACCCTAATTTCTCAAAACCCTCTCCTCAATTCTCACCAATGGAAACTTCTCCAGTGTCAGAACCCATGTCAGCCAACATTTCATCCAACACTCCTATGAGCATCAGCCCTCCTTCAAACACACCTCAGCAACCGGGCCAATCCTCTTCCTCAAATCTCCATGAGGATCTTTCTAAAGCAATAGTGTTTAAAGGTTTTGATGAACCATTAGATATCAGCTATCCTGGAGATAACAACAACCCCATAGATGTCGATGAAACTGCAGAATTTACATCTTTGGGTAAAAGACACAGGTCATCTGCCTTTCCTACTCGCCGATCGAGTAGAGTGTTCGAGAAAAAGTCCAAGAAGATTCGAGTAGCAAAAGGACAAAATGTGAAACATCTAAACCCACCTACTCGAGCAGTGATAGTGAAAGTACGGACTCAGTTTTCTCCACTGATGAAGAACCATCTGCTTCGATACATCAAAGTGTATCTCAAGAAGAGGAAATCCCTAATGAAACCCCATTAAAATGATTCCTTCCGAAGGGAGTTCCCAGATCTGCAAAGTCGAGTGCTGCTCCAAATGTTGCCCCAGATGCCACAACATCTCAGGCAATATTTCAGCCGACATTAGAAGAGACACAAATACCTTCATCATCCAACATTACATAATTAGAGAGTGCAGCCATGTCTGATTCAGACACAGAGGTATCTGCTTTCTCCGATAAATTCTATTCTAAAGCTAAACATGATAAGTGAGACTTTTATAATAATAGAGTAATTAGGCCTGAGAGAATGTTAGATATTAATTCATGTGCTGAATATGGCTTTGTAGAATTCTTAAAGGACATACAGCTTTTTGGCTCTGTTACTAAAAAAGAACCATATGTTGATGAGATAATAAGGGTGTTTTATGCTAACTTAAACTCTTCTATAGAGGATACCTCCTCAAAGAAATTTGAGAAGGTATATCTCTATAACAAGATGTATCAATTTACACTCTCAATTATAAATCAATGTATGGGACTTGATACTGATGAGAGAATGAGAAATGCAGAACGAGTAACAGAATCTGAGGATACAAAGATTGAATACCTCATTGGAGGTATAGTGAAGAAATGGATCCCTAGATGTCCAGCCTCCAAACTAACAGCTCTATTTTCCACCCTCCATAAAATTGTTATTCACAATTGGCTTCCCTCCTTAAATGAGTCAGTTGTGACACCTGAACAAGCCTCACTGCTGTTTAAAATTGGAAAAGGATTCAAAGTTGATTTAGGGAAAATGATCTTTTATCAAGTGGCCAACTTGGCTGAAAAAGATTTAACTTTAATCTTTCATTTTCTCTCTCTGATCTACAAAGTATTAACTACCCAAGACTTTGAGTCCAAGAGAGAAGACAATTTAGGGAAGGCTCCTAAGCTTTTACACTGTAAATAAAGCAATTTTGAAAAGCAAGGAAAGAGTCATTGACTTACCCTAGAAGAAGGAAGTTGGAAGTGAAAATGTTGCCAGAAATGTCACCAACATTCTGGGCAACACTGGTCCAAGATAGTCTACACTGTCTGCAAATTGTCTTGTAGAGCAAATTACAAAAATCAACCAACAAATTACTGAGGTTAATGCTGCCAGAGATGCATTGGTACAAGCCAGAGATCATTTTATGCTTTTGCTTTCTTCGCCAAAAAAGGGAGAAACTTCTGTGCAGGGGGAAGAAACTAAAGCTGCACAAGATAGTGAAGCTACTGCTGTTGCTGAAGATGTTGTTGATGTTGCGGTGCAAATAGAAGAAGATGTTGGAAGGAAAGTATTCTTTGAAGAGGTGAAATTTGAGAAATTTGAAATTTGAAGCCGTTATCTGAAATAGATAGATCTTTGGAAGTTGTTCTTTGTTGTGTGATGGGCAAGGAGGAAGCTGAAGGATGTTGCTAAAACTTAGCTATAAATGGTTGTTAAATCTTTTGATGAATTGATGTGGATATTTATTGACAATGGTTTATTTCTATCTTGGTTTTATATATAGTGGATGATGTGGGTATATAAATGTTTATTTTTTCTAATCTTGTAGAATGGTATACACATGTTTGCTTGTATGCTATCACAGGTTAATGGGGAGCTTGTCAGTAATCACATGTGTTGGACAACTTCTGTGATAATGCACTAAGTCGTTTGTATAGTGTCTAATGTGTTTTGTGAAGAAAGACAAAAAGGGGGAGATTGTTAATGTTGGGTTCGGTGTTGTGACATTTGACCCAACATATCTTCTAAAGGGCTGATTTGAATGTATAAAAATGTTGGAACAAATGTCAAAACATTCAGACCAATATTTTTTATAACAATTTTGTCTTACTTGGCGTTAAGTAGTAATATTTTACTGTGGGTAAAAACGACTTAGGCTTGGTGAAATGGAGCTGTGTAAAATGTGGGAGAAAGAGTCAAAGCTTGGGGAAGAAGTCGAGTGAAGAACAAGTCAAAGCTGTTGAGATTTCGACTCCATAATCTTCTCCAACAAACACACCAGCTGCCCACCTTTCCCTCAACCTCCTCAACTGAGCGATGAGCTTTTCAAGGAAGACTCTTGACTATAAATAGAGAGGTCATAACAGTGAATCGATCATCCAGAATTAGACTGCAAAAATACCAAGAGAGCTCTCGGGATTTCAACCCAGAAATCTGGATCACAAGTGTTGCCTGTGTGTCGACAACATTCTGTCCAACATTACAATTGATGTTTAGATTCTAGATTAGTTTTGTATGGAGCGATTGTAATGAGAGGTTGTCTATGTCTACCTAGTTAGATTTTCCAGGCAGAAGTCATATGCGACTTCAACTTTTAATTCCTTTCCATTTTATATTGTAAATATGTAAAGAAAGGAATTTGTAATTTTGTATATAATATATATACAATACTTCTGTTCATTGACCATCGTAAGTTATATCAACATAACTTATGAAAATATAAAACTTTGTGTTCTTTATTTTTCCGCTGCATTTTACTCTTAAAAGTTTTTTGTTTTATCGAAGTGTTCTCACGTGTGTCAGGCGACATTGTCGTTGACATTCGAAAACAGAATTGGCATTCGATTTAATTCATCTCTTGTTTCTACTTTCAGAGCTTTTGACACCCTTCATCATCTTTTAATATATTCAATGTAATATTCTTTTTTTTAAAAAAATTCGTGTTTAACCAAATATCTTCGATAAAATAAAACAAAGAGGATACTTTTGGAACGCATGTCTATTTCTCTGTGAGAAACTTAAATGGGATTAATAAGTCCCTAACTTGAGCTAGCAGGAACTGTAAATATTACATCCCTGTTGCTCTGAGCGTTCTGCTCTATTCTTTTTAAGTACATGAATATGAATCAATGTTTAGTAAGTTGAAACTCTAATCCATAGACCATTTGGTGCTTCAACTCTGGGAAATTTCAACAATTTATCTCCTCCAACTTCTTCCCATCTGTGCAGCATAACATTAATAAAGTTATTCAAACAAGAAATTCAAATTTAGTATATTTGTGAAACATGTATTGTGCCTATGTATTTAATGTGTAAATCAAAATTTGAATTAAAGGAAGGGGTTATGTTTTTTGTTATTACCTGTATCTTGTTACAAAGTAATGAAGAAATGTAGAAATTTCTGCTATGCCGAGTTCCTTTCCAGGACATAGTCTAGTACCTCCTCCAAACATCAAGAAGGAACTTTGGTACTCCAAGCTCTTTTCCTACATTGTAGCAGCCATTTTTTACAATTTATTTAGAAAAATTAATAGCATCCGCTAATCTAGACGATGTGTAATGATCTCTCAAGGTTATATTTTTTTTTGTAACAACAAGGTCACCCAATTAATATTTGGGCAACAAAATAAGACGTCATTTTATTTACTCCACATGGCTTTTCTCTTTTTTTATTCTCAATCCACATGACAATAAGAGTCAACCTGACCCAGAACCCAAATTAACTCCACATGACTTTAATATATATGTACAAAAAGTATTTATAATCTATAAATTTAGTACAATTTTTTATATACACAGTATAACTTTTGATATACATAGTATATTACAAAAAAGAAAAAAGCCTTATTATTTTGAAGTAATTTAATTTTATATTTTTCATTTTTCATTTTTATTTTTTATTTTTTATGAAATATTTTATAATCGCACAAATATTTAAAATTTGTTTTACACGTAATTTAAAAAAAAAATCTTAAACTTTGTGCACACAGCGGCGTAGCCATATGCATGAAGAGTGGTTGTTTGAACATTATTATATTGTGTATATTAAAAATTGTACTAAATAAATATATTATAAATATTTTTTGTACATATATATTTATTAAAGCCATGCAGAATAAATTTGAGTTATGGGTTGGGTCTAGTCAGGTCTTATTGCCATGCGGACTGAGAAAAAAATAAGCCACGTGGAATAAGTTAAATGACATATCGTATATTCTTGCCCAAATATTAATTGGGTGACTTTTGATGTAATATAGAAAAAGCTGGATGATCTTATTGTTACAAAAAAACATGACTTTGGGAGATCATTACTAGTAATTGGGTGACCTTCTGTGTTACTATACCTTGTTAATCTAAAGGGTTGCAATTGATGAACTATTCCTATATATGTGTGTAGCCAGAGACAAATAAAATAATTTTAAAATATAATTAATCACGAATTGTAAATCCTAGATTTCCCAACATTGAGAGACTAAAGAAAGTTAATCATGAACTATAATATTGTTATTCAAAACTTATATAAGTACTAACCAGCCATCTCCATGGGTCAAAGGTATATGGGTCGGGATAAATTTGTGGATCATAATTAAGTTCTCTTGTATACACATATATCCTCCATCCTTTGGGAATGACGTATCCTGCCAAAAAAACACACACACACACACACACACACATCAAATACAGTGCAAAAAGTGAAATTTGTCATTAACTATGTGAAATGATTTATGCTTACTCTCCGTTAATAACCGAGGTCAATTATATCCTTCTTGTTACAAAAGTGGAGTTATATTCAATTGCGGGAAAGTAATCAAATAATTATTGGTAATATGTTACAAAGGTCAGGAGGTGTTGCCAATAAGCACCAATGAGATAAAACAAACAAATAGTAATTCTCCCTCAACACTTACAATTACCAAGATAACATATAGTATAAGGATTCAAATTATATGTACTGAAGGCATAATTTTTTTATTTAAATTTTTATCGTACACGAGATTTGTCCCAGACTGACTTACCATTTAATTCCATATCTTGTGTGGTTTTCCTTAGAACGCCATTTACAACTGTTGCTAACCTGGAGGTCTCTAATATCACCTGCAAACTCAAAATTTATAGATTTAATTTGCTAACATACATTCATTTCACAAACAATTTTATTTAAATGTGAAAATATTTTTAACACTTACAGCCCGGGTGAATCGCATTGCCTTATAATCATTGTAATCAATAGGATCCTCCGGCCTTTTCTTTTCTCTGATTGCCAGGTGTTCTTTCTATAAATATACAATTAATAATCAGTTTAATTAAGATTAATTAATCAAGCAATGTGGCACTACTAAAAAATCTCTTTTTTTCCACTAAATTTTCCACTGAAAAATGTTCAGTGGCTCTTTTCCACAAATGTCGGTGGAAAAAACCTCACACAGAAAAATTAAGAAGTTTTCCAGCATTTCAATGGGAACCTGTTTCCCACCAATGTGTTTTTCGGTGAGTTGGTTCGGTAGGAATGAGATGGACAATCATGTTTTAAGCACAAATTTCTCACTGAATGCCGGTGAGAAAAAACTCTATTTCTAGTAGTATCGATTATTAAATGCTTTTCGACTTACTCTAAGTTCTTCAAGAGCTGTTGGATGATCATGAAGATATTTGACTGCCATCATAGAAGTAGTGGAGACAGTTTCATATCCAGAGTACAAAATTGTTATGATTTGATCAATTATCTCTTCATCTGTTAATTTATATCTATTTGCTTCTTCATTCATCATGAAACCAAGCATGTCTTGTTGAATTTCCTTGCTAGCTCTTCTATCTTCTATTAGTTTCCTCAGTAGGCTGACAAAGTATTTCCTTGCCTGGACACATTGATGATATTGTAAAGGTTAGTTACATTGTCAGTGTATTTAAATTAAATACTTTATTTAATCAATTTACTTGGAATCCGCAATGATAGTTTGTGGTGGGAAGATTGATAGGCAGTGAAATAGTCCCCAGTACAAGCTTGGAGAATCCAAGCATGATTTCAGCTATTGAGCTAGATGCAAACCCAGCAATTTGTTTCAATGATGAGAGAAATGCCATCTGCAGGGGGGGTGGGGGTGTTGTGGGGTGGGAGGGATAAGTAGCACCTTATTAGATATAGTATTGGAAGAATGTTAGAAACAAAAAATTAGTAGACGTAAAAAAGCATTATAGCAGATGATTTATTCTTATATGTAGAAGCCTCGTGGGCAAAGTTTCCTTTTAGGGTTACCTCTCAGTATCTATGCTAGTGACAGATAATAGATATCCAATGAAATAATTAAGATTCAAGCAAATTGATGCTCAAAACTCCGACTTAAATTAAGCTAGTAATGTGTTTGACTCGTATGACAAGGAGGTGCATTTTGTTTAGTATCGTCATGTTATGTTATATATGCATACGTGTATTCATAGTGCATACCTTTATTCTTATGTTTTATTTATATGTAATAAAAAAAAAATCAACCGAGTGGTGTCACCAAACACCACTTGGCATAAGGTGGTTCCGTCCTTGCTGTCTGAGCAACAACATTATAATAAAAGAAAATGAATAAATGAAACCAAATCAAACATGACTTTCTCTTTAGATGTGTCATAGATCATATATTATACGTACCTGTTTGGTCTTTTCTTGAATATCAATGACATTGTCTTCCCAATTGCTCAAATGAGATCTCATGAACTCATCAATTTTGGGCAACATTTGGTCTCTGATCATGCTA
Organism: Anisodus acutangulus; assembly: GCA_029783415.1. Taxonomy (NCBI): domain Eukaryota; kingdom Viridiplantae; phylum Streptophyta; class Magnoliopsida; order Solanales; family Solanaceae; genus Anisodus; species Anisodus acutangulus. Next base: position 25,045,444 of record CM056501.1, read on the forward strand.
GAGCTGATTAGAGATAGAATTGCTCCTCTCATGTGTTTGTGAGAAGCACCATGGACAGCTGCAATATTGCATTTCCCTAAAATATCTAACATGGACTGTGGATAGCCAGGGACTAGTCCCTTTGACTCATTAGTCAGAATATACCCATTTAACTCTGGATCCATTGAAACAATAGTAAGGCTACCAAGTAAGTGGGATTTGAAGAAATTCCCATACCTGTTACAAGAAAAACATCAATTAGGTAAGAATTCAATTACATGTTATCACTTTTGTCTAAAGGAATATTAGAGATATAAAACACTTATAGTTTCAGGATTTTAATTTTATTGATTCGGAATGCGACTAAACTCATTGACCATTTGAGATACTGGGTTCAAAATTTAATATTTATACAACTTCAATATATTTCTTAATATAAACATTGATCCCGTAATCAATACTATACATCACGCCACTGCATGAACCATAAACAAAAGTTCTATCCTTAATACTAGTGACTAAGATAATTAGTGACGGAGTTAGAAACTTTAACAAGGGATTCCGAGCATATTGAAGTATCATAACTGTGATTTGACTTTAGACCTAACACTACTTAAAAAAAAGTTCAAAATCGACCAGAAAAACATATCGCAATAGATCGATTTTAGGGGGGAAATGATGGAAAATGGATTCTCGAAAAAGAAGCTCGTCAGTACAAATATCTGACCGGCTACTCGGTCGATCTTTTAAATATAAAATTTATCAGTTTTTCTGATAAACGATGGGAAAAAAAAACAGAGTTTGATATGTTTTTAACCGACACAATTATAAAAAATTAATGCACCATCCGGGGGTTTAACCCCGTCTTTACTGTGGTAAAATATTATTTGTTACTAGACCGTTGGTGCTTGTTGGTTTAAGACTTATTTTTTTATTTATACTCTTCAAGCTCATTTTTTTCAATCATGTTGGTCGGTAATTCGGTAGTTTTTTTAATTCAGTTGACTGAAGATTTGGCCAAAAACGGACAACTCTCTCGATATTTTGAAAAAGTATTTTCAATTATTTTAAATAATATTGACCGTGTAGGTCGATTTTCCTATTTTCAGGAATTTAGCGCTTAAAAAGCGACCAAATCAATCGGTTTTTCTATTTTTTGAGTTTTTGCGCCAAAAAAGACGACCGAATTCGATCCGTTTTGGATAGGGGTGGGCGTATATCGGTTCATATCGGTTTTGTATCCGAAAAATATGAACCGAATAAAAATCGGTTTTAAAAAAAAACCGAATCCAACTTTTAAAAAAAAAAACCAATATGTTCGATTTATATCGCCGAACGTATCGGATTATATCGATTTTTTTCTAGTGGGCCGGGTCGGGTCAGGGAATTTTTTTTTTTTTAAAAAATTGAATTTTCAACACTGAAATTGGCATTCATAACTACATTACCACAAAATTTCGACGTTGGAATATATTGTATATCGTGAGATGTTTACCAAAGAAAAAAGAAAATTAGAAACCGATTTGGGGGAAAACACAAATTGATTGGGAAAACGGACGTTTTCGTAAGGCGGCGCCAAATCGCCTTGTGGCGTTTGGCCGGCCACGTCTTGAAAAAATACGCAAAATAAAAAAAATCGGGTAAAACGGACATCCGAGCGCAGAGTTATGACCATTTAAAGTTTTACCAATTTACAACTACTTTCTCTCCCTACATTTTATGTCAATACTTTCGTGATATGTTAATCAAGTTCATGCCGCATTCGACTTCCATAAAAGCTTCATAGATTGGTTTCAATGGCTATGATTCAAGAGATTGTAGTAGCCTAAAATAAAAAATAAGATTAATTACATATTTAATTCGGTTTTTCAGTTCGGTTCGTATCCAAAATTTAAAAACTGAACTGAATCACTAAATCCTAATTCAGTCCGATTTTTCAAAAATTCATTTTTTTTTTTTTAAAAAAATGAATAAAAACCTAACCGAATTTCAGTTCGATTTTTTCGGTTCTCCGAATTTTTGCCCACCCCTAGTTTTGGGCATGTGTTTTTGTAGTGTAAAACAATTTTAAAGCTCCCTAACCATTATGCTAGACGATTTCCTCATGTCAATAAGATTCAAAATTTTAGACATATACATAAGAAAATATTTTCTACCAATATGCAAAATATAAATTTTTTGACAAAGAAGATTCAATTGAAATCCCTTCATACCTTTGTAACTCCATTCATGAAGAAAAGTGGAAGAGTGGAAGAAATGTATATAGATTTATATACCTGGCTCTCTGATTTTTCATGAAGCTTGGACCTTGTTTTAGGAATTGTGTAGTCTCACCAAAAATTGGCCAACCCATAGTTCCAGGAGGCAAACCTTTCTTGCTATAAACAATGTCATTCCATCTAAACAAAGCAGTACTCAAAATGCACAATCCAAAAGTCACAACAAATACAACTAAGAAGAAGGCCATTGATGCTCCTAATTAACCACCTTACACACAAAGACTAATTAATTGTCTAGGCTTCATTTGTTTTCAAACTTTTTTAAGTCATAGCAACTTGTTGAGCGTGTGATGTGCTTATATAGACTCGTAATAATATATGGAATTAATTTCTTACCTTTTTAAAAAGATAAAGGAATGAATTATTCATCTGGAAATTAGGTAGTGTAATAATAATAATAATAACAATATCAGCAAATTAAATGATTAATAACAATATTAGCAATACAGATATTGTATTAAATAGAAATATTAGCTAATCAGGGTGTGTTCTAATTAAATACTTACTTGTGTTGTGTATTAGCAAATGATACACTCTCTCCATCCAAATTTATGTGACTAAATCTTTCATTTTTATTCAGTTCTAATCAGGATGATATCTTTTCATATTTAGTAACAACTTAACTTTAAATTTTCCAATTTACCTTTAATGAAATGATTTATGTCATAGTAACTTGCTGAGCGTGTGATGTGCTTATATAGACTCGTAATAATATATGGAATTAATTTCTTACCTTTTAAAAAGATAAAGGAATGAATTACTCATCTGCAAATTAGGTAGTGTAATAATAATAATAATAACAAAATCAGCAAATTAAATGATTAATATATTAATAACAATATTAGCAATTCAGATATTGTATTAAATAGAAATATTAGCTAATCAGGTTGTGTTGTAATTAAATACTTACTTGTGTTGTGTATTAGCAAATGATACCCTCTCTCCATCCAAATTTATGTGACTAAATCTTTCATTTTTAATCCGTTCTAATCAGGATGATATCTTTTCATATTTAGTAACAACTTAACTTCAAATTTTCCAGTTTTCCTTTAATGAAATAATTTATGTCATAGTAACTTGTTGAGCGTGTGATGTGTTTATATAGACTCGTAATAATATATTACTTATCTTTTTTATTAAAAAAAAAGAAGGAATTAATTTCTTACCTTTTAAAAAGATAAAGGAATGAATTACTCATCTGCAAATTAGGTAGTGTAATAATAATAATAATAATAACAATATCAGCAAATTATATGATTAATATATTAATAACAATATTAGCAATTCAGATATTGTATTAAATAGAAATATTAGCTAATCAGGTTGTGTTCTAATTAAATACTTACTTGTGTTGTGTATTAGCAAATGATACACTCTCTCCATCCAAATTTATGTGACTAAATCTTTCATTTTTATTCAGTTCTAATCAGGATGATATCTTTTCATAATTAGTAACAACTTAACTTCAAATTTTCCAGTTCACCTTTAATGAAATGATTTATGTCATAGTAACTTGTTGAGCGTGTGATGTGCTTATATAGACTCGTAATAATATATTACTTATCTTTTTTTATTAAAAAAAGAAGAAGGAATTAATTTCTTACCTTTTAAAAAGATAAAGGAATGAATTACTCATCTGCAAATTAGGCAGTGTAATAATAATAATAATAATAATAATAATAATAATAATAATATTAGCAATTCAAATATTGTATTAAATAGAAATATTAGCTAATCAAGTTGTGTTCTAATTAAATACTTACTTGTGTTGTGTATTAGCAAATGATACACTCTCTCCATCCAAATTTATGTGACTAAATCTTTCATTTTTATTCAGTTCTAATCAGGATGATATCTTTTCATATTTAGTAACAACTTAACTTCAAATTTTCCAGTTTACCTTTAATGAAATGATTTATGTCATAGTAACTTGTTGAGCATGTGATGTTCTTATATAGACTCGTAATAATATATTACTTATCTTTTTTTATTAAAAAAAGAAGAAGGAATTAATTTCTTACCTTTTAAAAAGATAATGGAATGAAAAGGAACAGACTTATAAATAATGAAAACACGCCAAGAATTTATTAAGGTGAATTTGTTAAATAAATTGTTATGGAAGAGTTATGAGATGAAACGTCTTTTGATAAAGTTTAGAAAAGAAAATGAGATTATAATGGGAATTCAAAATGAGATGTTAGCAATGAAACCAAGAAAATATATAACACATGAAAATGAGTTAGAAGAAATTGGTACACACATAGAAGATGTTATAATAACATACATAAGGATAATAGAAATAAATACCAGAATAAATGAACAAAACATTATGATATACGATCTAAAAGCAGATATAAGAATGTAAATAGAGCACTATGGATGAGAAAAGACTAATGGAACAACAAAATAAGTTAGAAGAACTTAGAATGATAGCAGAAAAATCTCTTACATATAATAGAGATATAAACCAACATATAGTAAGTTGCAGAATAAGTATAGATCTAATAGAAGAAAGAGATCAACGTTTACAAGAAAATGCTAAACAAATATATGAACAAGAAGAAACTATTAAAGAATTAAGGAATAGGATATCATTAGAAAGCGAAAAGTTGAGACAAAAGGAAGAAGAAAATTTGAAACTACTGGAGGATAAATTAAGAGAAATAATCAGGAAGGATAATGAATTAAAAGATCTAAATGATATTATAGAAGAACAATATAAGTACATCAACCTATTAAAATATGGATAAAGGAAAAGAAATAGTAGAGGACTCTAAAGAAACATATTATCAGATGAATACATATGAAGGAGGATCAACACAAACACTAAGCTTTAAACCAGAAATATACCAGAAAATACAAGATGAAAAAGAGGAACTATCTATTAAGAAAATATTTAAAATAAAATGGTTTGAAAGAAACAAAGAAATAAGATATATAGCACACAAACATGAGAATATAATAGATACAATGAGTGTAAATGGAAGAACGAAAATAAACTAAATAACGGATGAAGTAATAAAAAGAGAGTTAGCAAAACTATCTACTAGAGAAGCCAGAAAATATAGAAACATATATTTTGGAGGAGTAGAATTTACTATAAAAGCATACTTTCAGTAAAACATAGATACACCTATACAAATATACATATTAGATGATAGGATATTAGGAAATTTTCAAGATGTTTTAGTATCAGTAATAAAAGGAAACTTAATTTATCAAAAACTAAAATTTACGGTACAATCAGACTTTAGTATATCATTAAAAGACGAACACAAAAACTTAGCCTTAACACTATATTACAAACTAGATGGAATAACAATGCCGCCAGGAAGCAAAGTCATAAGTATTGAAACAAAAATGATATATGCCCTAACCGGAAACCACCATATAAAGAAACAACATGAAATGAATATATTAGTACCAAGAATGTACCAAGAGATATTAGAACAAATAGAACATAAAGAAAACTCCAAGATAACAATACCAGAAGAAATATATATGGATTTTAATACCAAAACACTTACACCATCAAAGAGATTAATACCAAAAATAGAAGGATCTAGATTGAGTATTACAAGAGAACCAATAACGTCATGACAGACTAGCGTTACACAACCCAAAATATTAGATTTAATAAACATAAACACAAATAGATTGAAGGTTAAGGTAATAATATTCAAAGGCATGATAACAACAGATTGCATAGCTGAAATAAATACTGAAGCTATTAAAAGTTTTATACATATAAGTAAGATTAATTAAAATGATTATGATTTAATAGACCCACAAACTTATAATTATCCTAAAATGAAAGAGAAATAATAATTACTAAAAGTATTAATTTAAGATTCAAAATCCAAGATTTAGAATATAAGATAAATATAGGAGTAATAGAATATGATAGTTTCAATGAATTATTTTTAGGAAGTGATTTTTTTAACTATGATAAATTATAAAATAAATAATAATGGAATACAAATAAATGATCAAGGAAAAACGAGATGCTTAAATAAAGTATGAATATACAAAGAGAAATAATAGAGAAAAAACAAAAATTAAAGGAAATAAGGATAGCTTTATCAAAAGAGATATTTTCCCAACTAAAATACTTAAAATACAAGGCAAAAGAAATAAAATTAGAAGAAAAAATAAAATAATTAGAACAACAATGTGATAAATTTGATAAAATATGGATAGATATTTGAAATGGATGGAAAAAGAGAATAAATAATCCTAACTAATTCTAACGAAAAGATTAATGCATTATGGGAAGAAATAGTAGTAAAAGAAAAGCTGAAAAATACGTTGACAATAATGGATGAAATAAAATAAAATCAAACACAAATACAACAGATGATAAGAGAAGAACTGACTAAGCTATGAAATGTATATGAAATACCAATGTTTAAAATAATATTAGAAAAGCTTAATATGATAATGGAAGAGAAAAACAAAGGTAAACAGGTAGCGGGAGATAATGAACCCAGTACGAGTAAAGAAAATACAATGATTAATACTACTACGCAACAATCAGAAATAGTACCAATCGATGCGTGGAGAAGAAGTAAAAAACCTATAATGATGGGCATTAGTAAAATAAAATCAAAATTATCCACAGAAGTAGAAAAAACATTGGACATCCTAGCAATATTAAATAAAAAAGGATAATTTTAATGGAAAAACAAGAACCTAGTATACCCGGTGTACTTACATTTTAAAAAACAATGGGAAAAAGATAATAGAAAAAGAAAGATACAAATATGAACCTATAAGGACAAGAACATCAAAAGAAGATAAAGATTCAAGTGAAGATAACATTTACTTAAAAGATACATAAAAGACAACCTATGCATTATTAAACCTAAAACTAGACAAACAAGAACAACAGATATCTAAGTTAAAAATAGAGAATACAAGGTTGAGATTACATAGTAACGAAGAATGGTATGATAAGTACAAAAAATATAAACACAAGTTTAAAGAGATAAAGAAAATATTAAAGGAAACAAAGGTAGAATTAAAACAAACAAAAGAAGAATTAAATGAAACTAAGGCAGAATTAAAATGAACAAAAAAAGAATTAAAAGAGGTAAAACAAGAACTAGAAGAATTGAAAGAAGAAATGCAAATCCTTAGAGAACAGATGAGAAAGTTAAAAGGAAAAAAGAAAGTAAGAAAAAATACAATTGATGAAAGTACTAGTAGTAACGAAAGAACTGAGAGTGATTCAGACAAAGATAGTAACAATAAACCAACTAACCAAGAAATACAAGTAGTAGAATTCATAGAGGAAGTAGAAAACGAAGAAATAGTAAAGAAAAATAACCAGATAATAGAAGTCTTACAAAAAATGAAAAGAGTAAATGTTATCATAGAAGAAGAACTTGAAAGTGATATAGAAGAGGAATATAATAGACCTACGGAAACTGAAATAGAAACAGATGATGTAATAAATGAAGACGCAAATGATTATCCTGAGGAAGAATTAGTAGACCCTAATTTAGAAGTAATAGCAAGAAAACAGACTAGATTATCAAACCACATACCAGTAGGACAACAAGCAGAATTTAAGGAGTTTGTAGGATCAATGGCACAAGGAGTAAATTACAATGGATATTTTCTAGACCTAGATAATGTTTATGATGAACAAGAAATAGGAAGAAGGATAATTGATTGGAACCTTGGAATGTATATAGCAATAATGAACTCTACACAAACAGAAAACTTAGAATATATGTATGAATTAATATCTAGAACATTAATTGGAAAAGTAGCATACTGGATATAATCTATAACATACCAATTAAGAGGAGAAGTACTTAGCCATGCAACAGATTCGAAATCTATGTTGATAATATTCGATATTATACTAAAAAGAGAATTTTTAGGATAAAGATGGTTAGTAGCTAGAGAAAAAGTACTTGCAAAAAGAAAAATTGAAATAGTGAGAATTTGAACAATATGAAATGTTGTAAGATTAATAAATTACCAGAATATTCAATCAGTTTTAGTAAGTTCTTTTATGAAGCAAGATTCTTACCAAAAGAAGGTCTGATATACCAACAACTTTATTATGACCACTGACCAACACTTTATAACACTGAGGTATCAAAAAAATACACTCAACTAGAACCAAAAGAAAACACATTAGGAGAAAAAATAAGAGTACTAAGAGCATACTTAATGCGAAAATGCGAAGAATTTAGAATGCAATAAAAAATTAAAAAAGATAAGAAACTAGGATTAAGAGAAGTATGTGAATTCATGTGTTACACCTCGTAAAATTAAGACGATAATTAAGAACGTCATTAAGGAAGTAAGATTCGGATATTGAATATAAGGAGCACTTACATATGTTAATACGGGAAATTAGTGTATAAACGGATGTTATCCCGGAATAGTTTTTCTTTAGTGCTATACATGTGACGACGATAATAAATCCTAATAGTTGAATGTATTCCAATGGAGTCATGGAATAGTATTGTATTATAAAATTATGACATTGAGGATATGAGGCTTTATGAAATTCTCGGGAATTAAAAGAGGTGGGTTTAATATTTATTAATTGAAGAAGTTGGGGGCCAAAGTGTAATATTAAAAATCCAGATTTTATTTAATTAACCTACATTATTTCATCTTCTTCATTCAAAACTTAAAACAAAATCTCCTCTCCTCTCCTCCCCCATACCCCAGCAGAGAACCCCCCAACCCCATAGCCAAATTTGAGGTTTTTATCTTCTCTTCCTAGACTACATTTTTCACCAAAAAATTAGAAGCAAAACAACACCAAAAACAATGACAAAAACAACCACTGCTGGCCGAGACTTTAGCCCAGAAATTTTGAGATTTTTGGATGAAATTTTGGGAGAAAAAACGTGTAGGGATGATGGCTTAACATTGCAGAACACTTGCATGTCAATTGGAGTTGAAGAAGTGAACAAAAAAAGGGAGAAAAATTACAAAACAATTGGTAATTTTCTGACAAGGCAGTGACAAACTGTGGGGGCTGTTTTGGGACGAATTTGAGGTACAAAATTCTTCTTTCTACGATATAACTGGAATGCATGTTGTTAGAATTAAGGTAATGAATTTGTGTTAAGGAAAAATTGGAATTTAAGTGTTGCATGTAACAATTTTGGGTTAGTTGCCGATTTAGGACAGATTTTGATGTTATTGGATTCGTTGGTTATTGTTGTTATTATTGTCACTAATTGCATGATGAAATTTAAAGGAAACATTGATATTTAGTTGGAATTAGTTATATGGAAGTATTGAAATACGAAATTGGATTTTATGAATTAAGATAAGAGTTATGGAATTATGACATGTTGTGGCCAAGAACTTGCATGAAATTGTTGGACATGTTGTGATGTATATGGACTGTTTTATGGACTATTTTGTGGGTTGTTTTTAATGTGGATTAAGAGGCTAAATTTACATGAGAAGTGGGTGTGTAAATCCCCTTTGTTGATGTTTTGGTTGTGCCCTTAATTGGTGCTTGGTTATTGATGTTATTAGCCTCGTTTGGAAGTTGTGGAAAGATGTATAAGCAAGGGAAGTGCTGCCCGAATTTTTATAGAATAGGAAGTCGTTATTCGATATAAAGTATGCTAGTGATCATAGAATTGACGAGCGTGTTACCATTATTATATGTTGAAGTTCTAAAATGAGACGTACTCTAATATTGAGTTGATTAGTTCATCTAAGAGGTATGTGAACTATTCCTTCTTTCTTTGGCATGATTTTTATTTAATGAAGGTACGGCGGACATACATGATTTTTATACAGTTTAATTCCTAAAGATGTTAGTTATGAGAAGTGCCTATGATTTTTCAGTAAAGAGTTTATTATGACATTATTATAATGATTTTATCGGGAGTCAAATGAAAATTTTGATTGCATATGGTTACTCATGAAATCTACTCGTGCTAAGTGTTATTACTTCACTTCACCGAGTCCCGGGCCGGGTTATGTTCGTGCACATTATTATAGGTTGAAGTTCTAAAACGAGACGTACTCTAATATTGAGTTGATTAGTTCGTCTAAGAGGTATGTGAACTATTCCTTCTTTCTTTGGCATGATTTTTATTTAATGAAGGTACGGCGGACGTACACGATTCTTATACAGTTTAATTCCTAAAGATGTTAGTTATGAGAAGTGCCTATGATTTTTCAGTAAAGAGTTTATTGTGACATTATTATCATGATTTTATCGGGAGTCAAATGAAAATTTTGATTGCATATGGTTACTCATGAAATCTACTCATGCTAAGTGTTATTACTTCACTTCACCGAGTCCCGGGCCGGGTTATGTTCGTGCACAGCCTTGCATTTTTCATCGAATCCCAGAATGGGCCGGGTTACGATATGACTTTACCGAGTCCCAAAATGGCCCGGGTTATGATATGACTTTACCGAGTCCCAGAATGGGCCGGGTTATGATATGACTTCACCGAATCCCAATATGGGTCGGGTTATGATATGATTCCATCGAGTCCCGCATTAGTGGGTCAGGTTACGTTACAGGTATATACATATGTATATGGACAGGCATTCATATTTTCTTGACTTGACTCTCATTTTTATAAGGCACAACTGATTTTTATTGTTTATGGCATAGTTGGATTTGGATCCTGATTTTTATACTGACCTCTTGTTATCCATTGGCTTCTTATGATCTCATTTGCAGTATTTCATGTTTACATACTCAGTACATTATTTAAATCAACCCCTTTCCTCGAAGTGCGTTCATGCCCGCAGGTACATGTGCTCAGTTTGGTGACCCTCCGATTTAGGTTCCTGCGCAACTGTTTGGAAAGCTCCTTTGATCCAGATCTTTACCATTTTTTTTGTACGAAACCCTATCATTTTGATTTATGTATATTTAGGGGCACGACGGGGCCCTATCCCGTCATATGTCGTTGTCCTTCTTATAGAGGTCTGTAGACAGTTGTGGGTTGTACTTATGTAAGGGTTATAACTCTGTTTTGGTCAGTCATGCTATTGTACTCTGTGTTGGGGTGTCCCCGTGTATATATGATATTATCTAGTGGCAGCCTTGTCGGCTTGCCTGTTGTATTGTGTTGGCTAGTTGTGACTCCTCGGGAGCGGTACATTCGAGGTAAAGCGACCTTGTCGGCTTGCCTACCCTGGCATATGTTATTAATGCAGCGTTATGCTGCCGGATTTCAGACTCATTAGGTGTTAGTTGAATTATGTGTGACAAGTCAGGATAATGACATCATTAGGGCGGTTAGTCGCAGCCCATCGGGTCGGGTCGTGACATCATGGAAAGGAGACTAGTATTTGGATACGATGATAAAAGAAAAGAGAGAAAATATAAAAAGAGTAATAAGAGATATCAAACAAAGAAATACAGGAAAAACAACAATTACAAAAATTATAATAACAAACCAAACTATAGCAATAAGCCTTATTACAAACCTTATAGAAAAAAGAGATTTAAAAGATATAAAAATACCCCTGAAATCAGAAGGAAATTTAGATACAAGAGAAAATTTAGAAAAAGAAAATATGTGAAACCCGTAGAAACAGAAAAGGCTAAAGAATGTAAATGCTGGAGCTATAATGAAAAAGGACATTATGCTAATAAATGCCCAAAACTAAAGAAAAATGAGTAAAATACATAAATATGATACAATTTATAATGAGTTTACAACAGATTAGAGAAGATAATGATAAATGGTATGAATATGAAGATTTCTATGTCAGTCAAACTGATGAAAAAAATGAATCAGATTTAGAAAATATTAACTTCATTAACCGACAATCAGAAAGTGAAAGTAGATCTGAGTAAAATGAACATACTAGAAAAAGAAAAAATAAAACTACTAGAAGAAAGAGATTACTGGATACAATGTGAACAACATGTTCGCTATAAGCTTGTTATAACTACAACTACAAGTGAAACATGAAATAAATATTATAATGATAGATATAACAAGGTTACAAAAAACCTTAGGAGAATAATAGAAAAATAAGCGAGATAAATTGGCGACTTATTAGAATAAGGAGGAGTATAGAAATAATGATGGAAGATGAAAACATTCGCCAAGAGGTAAGAGAATTAGAACAAGATGAAAACCTCCAATAAAGATTAAGAGAAATGAGTGTCGAATAAAATCCTAATACCTAATGGTAGTAATCTATATAGAAGCCCATATAGAATATAAACCTAATAAAATGATAAAATAAAAAATCTTTATTGATAGCGGAGCAGATTTATGCTTAGCAAGAAAAGATGTATTAGAATCACATGGGTGGAAGAGAACCAGATCACATAGAGCAAGAGTATCAAGATTTAATGAACAATCAAAAGAACTAGATGTAGTAGCAGAAAACATGATAATTGTATTAGAAAAAACTATATTCAGATTACCAATAATATATCAATTAGATAATATGAAATAACAGGTGTTATTAGAAAACTTCCTAGATTACTTTAAGACACGAGTTATAGATAGCAATACTTTTAGCTTACAAACAACTTGTAATAAATGGATAGTATTAAAAAGAATATTACCAATACATACATTAAGATTATGTACTATAAAAACTTATAGGAATAATAACCTACAACTATTAAAAGAAAAATATCTTAATATACTAAAAATAAACTTCGGAGAAAATCCAATTCAACTATGGGGGAAAAAATATATGCAGAAATCAAACTAATAAACGAAAATAATATAATTAGATCCAAACCTATTAGATATAGCCCAGTAGATCAAAAGGAATTTGAAATCCAATTAAAAGAATTGCTAGAACTAAAAATGATACAAGAAAGTAAAAGCCCACATAGCAGCCTAGCCTTTTTAGTAAGGAAACATAGTGAACAAAAAAGAGGAAAAGCCAGAATGGTAATTGATTATAGAGAACTAAATAAAAAGATAATATTTGATGAATATTTTTATCATATAAAAGAAACCTTATTAACCGACTAGGAAATAAAAAATGGTTTAGTAAGTTTGATTGTAAAAGTGGATTTTGGCAAATAAAACTACAAAGGAATCAAAATCTCTAACAGCCTTTAGTGCCCCTCAAGGACACTATGAATGGAATGTACTACCCTTTGGATTAAAAAATGCACCACAAATATTCCAAAGAAGAATGGACCAAGTATTTAGAAAATTAACAGAATTTTGCATGGTATATGTCGACGACATATTAATATTTAGCGATAATCTAGACGATCATATAAAAATATATAGAAAAATTTATAGTAACTATAAAACAACACGTAATACTATTATCTGAAAAGAAATCTGAAATATTTAAAAACAATATTGAATATTTAGGATACATTATAGATAACGAATGGTTACAACTGCAAGAACATATAGTAACAAAGATAAAAGAAAATAAAAAAGAAGTACAACAGTTCTTAGGAGTAATAAATTATGCTTCAGACCATATAAAAGATTTACCACTCTTAAAAAAAACCATTACAAGAATTGATAAAGAAAAACACAACCTTTGAATGGAAACAAGAACATACTAAGGCTATAAAAGAAATCAAGGATAAGGTAAAAACATTACCAAAACACAGAATACCAACAGAAAAAGATCAACTAGAACTTTTTACTGACACTAGTGATATAGGATGAGGAGCAGTCCTCATAGCCTATGATAAAGGAGATATAGATAAAGAGAAACCACTAATTTGTGGACTTGGAGAGAACATGGAAACCAAATGAGAAAAATTATCATATTAATGAGAAAGAGTTATTAGCAGTAAAATTTGGAATAAAGAGATTTCATTAGCACTTATTACCAGTAAAATTTATTGTTAGAACTGACAACACATAGGTAAAAGCTTTTATTACAAACAAGATAGACCCTTTACCAGAATTGAATAAAAGGAGAAAATGGCAATCATTCTTTTGTTTTTATGACTTTATTGTTAAGAATATATCTGGAACTAAAAATGTTTTAGCTGATTTTCTTAGCAGATATAACAATGCCGATCAACAGTGATAACCTTGAAAAATACATTACCAACGCCATGAATTCCATTATACAAACCAATGAAATCCTAATATCCAGATTACAAGAGAACACCAATATTATAAACCATCTCAGAGAAGCCATATAAGACTTGATAACCGTGAAGACTTTACAAAATGAAACTCAATCCAGATCACCTATCACTACACCTGAAAGACCAAAAAACCCTACTACCAAAACTTTGGCACCATTTGTATCAAAACTAGCAACCATACCATCTTCAATATCATCCTCTTCATCAATAGTATCAATGGCCGATAAGCTGAGATATACACCTGAATACATCAGCGCTTATGAAAAAATTAATAAATTTTATGATTATAAGACTAACCCTCACATTTTACGCAGTGCTAAACTGAGCAAGTATCCCAGATTCTTGTGCAGTGAACAAGCCAACCCAAAAATAGTATCAAAATTATTCACTTATGGTTTTATTGACAAACTAATAGTGGATGAGAACATGAACAACATTGCCAGATTACCAAGTATCATTGTAGAATCTACAAGACTTATGATGGAATCATTCGGGAAATGAGTATATGGAATACAAATATTTGACGCATCAACAGGCCTGACAGGAAAGCCAATTGTGATATCTCAAATATTCAAAACAGGAAAAAATAGTACCATCAGCGAAGATGACGAAAACCTGAACATGAAAATACCATGTACTTTGGAGAAATTCCAAGAATGGCTCAGTGCAAAAAGAACATTCGAATTATTAACCTTGAAAATCAGAATAGAGGACATGTTGAGAGCAAGAAAAACATGTATTATTGGAGATTCAAAAGCAGGAGAAGTGGAAGATATTATCACTTTATATTACAACAATGATATTATGACATAAGATACCATGAGACTAACGGAAATGCATGACAAAATTATAAACCTGAAATATAAACATGCAAAATAGACAATAGATCAATACCAAATAACAATTGGACAAAGTAGAAGTCCTGTAATAAATACTAGACCTACTACTACCACCAATGTAATAAAAAAAGAAGGAAATTCTTATCCTTTTGCATAAGGATCTGAAAAAATTACTACTTTGATAGGGATCATGTAGATTTGCTACTTGAAGCCCAATTTACTACTTTGATAGGGATCATGTAGTTTTGCTACTTGAAGCCCAGTTTACTACTCTGATAGGGTGCCTGTAGTTTTTACTACTTTGCAGCCCAACTGAATACTCTGATAGGGAGCCTGTAGTTTTTACTACTTGCAGCCAACCGAATACTCTGATAGGGAGACTGTAGTTTTACTACTTGCAGCCCAATTTACTATATTATTACTACGAACTACCATGTATTACAAAATCCATGACATAGAAAAAAGAATCTAATGGAAAGATCAAAGAAGACATTATCAAGAAGGACACCTGGAAAGCAATGACAAAAGAAGATATTATCAAAAAGGACACCTGGAAAGCAATAACAAAAGATGATATTATCAGGAAGGACAAGACAAAAAACTTTTGAAAAATATGAGCAGACAAACTGTAGCACTTTAGACTTTTGAAAAAGTGATTACTGTTTACTTTACGACTTTTTGAAAAGCAATTCTGTCATATTATCAGCCGAGGTTATCTATATAAAGAGCCTCTTGTAACCAGATTATTCATTCGAAAACTTTCTATACAAATCCTTACTTGAAAATTCTCTATGTCTAGCTAAACCTCTTCCTTAGTCTATGATCCAGATCAATTGTAATATCATAATACCATAGAAAGAATACTTTGAAAAATTATAATTAAAACCATGTTAGTCTTTAAACCTGCACCTTAGCAAGAATTTTAGAAGATAGTCTGTTGAGAACTCTCAGGCACCTAGGCTAATTATCCTGCAAATTCGGTGGAAGAAGAAGGGAAGCAGAGCCTAGGGTGGGTTGAGATCTCCGGTGATCTGAAATTCTGATTAAGAGGTATGATTTCTAGATTATGTGTTTTTAATTATGATCTTGATAAGTGTTAAACTCTGTAATTATGATGTTATATTGGTTAAAGATTATAGACTTTTATTTAAAAAATGAATTTTGAGTTAATACTACCCGTTTCCTTACTACATGCTTATTATTTGATAAACTTAGATAAAACTTTATTAATATACCATCTATATTCCTACCATCTTCAAGGTTACTAGATGATGAAAAAATCCGCCCAGAAATCAAATTAGGCAGTGTAATAATAATAATAATAACAATATCAGTAAATTAAATAATCAATATATTAATAACAATATTAGCAATTCAGATATTGTATTAAATAAAAATATTAGCTAATCAGGTTGTGTTCTAATTAAATACTTAACAATATTAGCAAATTAAATGATTAATATATTAATAACAATATTAGCAATTCAGATATTGTATTAAATAGAAATATTAGCTAATCAGGTTGTGTTCTAATTAAATACTTACTTGTGTTGTGTATTAGCAAATGATACACTCTCTCCATCCAAATTTCTGTGACTAAATCTTTCATTTTTATTCAGTTATAATCAGGATAATATCTTTTCATATTTAGTAACAACTTAACTTCAAATTTTTCAGTTTACCTTTAATGAAATGATTTATAACCCCAAAAATTATTTTAGACCACTAATTTAAAAAAATCTTTTTTTAATAAGCGTTTGCCTATAAATTTTGGATTAGACTTTGAAAATTTATCTTCAAATAGCTGTTTTATCATGAAATTTGATCAGATTTTGAAAATTTATCTTCAAAATATATTCAAGTTTCCAATATTGGCTCAGACCAGTTTTTGGGAGAAATTTCACTCACTCACAAAATTTCAAGTAAAATACATGTTCAAACACTATTTTAAGTTCCAAAAATCACAACTTCAAAAACTCAAATTTTCAAGTTTCAACTTCAAAATGTATGATCAAATTGGAGCTTAGACTTTTGTAGCTAGTCTAGAAAAGAATGACACATTTTTTTATTTTGACAACAATTTAACTTTAAACTTTACCTTTTATGGTTAATCAGATGATCTATAATCACACAAATATCTTTAGTTTGTTTTAGACCATAAGATTCAAAAATCTTTCTTTATTTTTAAACTCCGCATCCAATCAAGTGACTCCCTCCATTCACTTTTACTTGTTCACTATTGACTTTTCACACCTCTTAAGAAATATAATAAATGAAGTTTAATAGACTTAAAAAATAATTTAAAAAATGTAATTAATACTATTGGTAAAACAGAAAAAATAAAAATTGTCCCTTTGATATGTTAAAAGTGATAAAAATAAAAAGTAATTTTTAATATAATAGATAAGTAAAAATAGACCGAGAGAGTACATCATATAAATTGAAAAATAGATAAGTAATAAATTCTAAACGGGATTGTCCAACACTCAAGGTTAGGAGCCCAGGACTTGCCTGAGTGGCCAAACCACATCTTCTTGGGAGGTGCATTACATCACTTCTCCTAAGTTGTACTGTTAATTACTAATCCCTCCGTTCCAAAATTAATAAATTTTTGTGATGCAGCACATACTTTAAGAAAGTTGATTAAAAATATTAATTAAAGAGTAACTCATCAATATTATCTAAATGTTACGGCCTAAATGCTGAACTATTGACCCTACTTGTTCGGATGGATGTTCACCCTAAAGTGTTCCCGGACCGCATGCATACATCCGTAAGTAACTTAGTGGACAATAACTCTATACAATAACAAGTCGAAGAAGGCGAAGAAAGCGAAAGATAGAAGAAAATACCATAGACCAAAACCTGATGAATAAGAGCAAAAACGATAAGTGAGCGGGCCCTACCCAACCTCCCTACCCTCCGGTTCATCCGTTAGACCGGTCCGCTTTAACATCCAAAGAGCAAAAACGATAACCAAGCACCAAATCGGATTGGAAGCGATGACTTAAGCCTCTTTCTTCTTCTTATAGGGCGTTTAAAGAGCGTGACTCTTTAGTTTAATGTTGTTCAAATTTGTGAAATGAAAAGGCCCCATTTGATTCAATTCATGAACTAACTCACTATGAGTCTACTACATTTTATTTTCATAATAATTATATATAATTAGATAATAATAATAATAACGTATATCATTTGTCTCTCTTACAACACACCGAAACTGAATTCCTTTCTTGTACGATACAAAATGAATTTCACTCAATTACATTACCCTTAGAGAAGACTTTTTCAGATTCCACTTTTTCTTTTTCTGGCTCCGATTTTGTGTAACCTCATATCCTTTTGGTTTTCCCAATTTTTTTCTTAAAATAAGAGAGTCAATATTAGATTTTTGAAAAACTCACGAAAGAGGAGTAATTGAAAAAAAAAATTAATATATATTTTTTTACTATAAAAAGTTCATTTCTTTTTTACTATAAAAAAGTATCGGAAATTCATTTATATTATATTGGAATGAAGTATAGTTTAACCCCAAAATTATCTGCATCTTGCAAATATAACCTCTTCCACTATCCTCCACACAAAGTAAAATCTACCAGCTTTATGCCATAAATCTTCAGCACCTCATTTTTTTTTTCCTATATATCCATCTTCTCTCACGATTCATCTGCTAGCACAACCCAAAGCTATAAACATAGTATATGTCAACCGTTCGTCGTCGTCACTGGTTCTTGTTTGAGTTTTGAAAATTTGTCTTCCAGGAAAATTATTAGGATTCAAATTCAAACTCATATAACTTGCATGTAGGGGCGGATCTAGAGGAGCAAAAAAGGGTTAATTGTAAAGAAATAATCCCTTCATTATTTTCATTAATGAATGGGTTGTATATACAAGTTGCAATCTTCAAATATGAAAAACAAATTTTATACTATACTTCTAAATCCTAATCATACTTGTACAAGAATTCTACAACTATGGTAAGTTTGTACACTAGTTTAATTACAATCCTAATCCTATTTGAGCAAGGTGTCGTGCTATATTCTATCACACCCCCGCAGTCATAGCGGGCGGTTGTTTTGATTTAAAAATATCCCTTTGACTACGAGTAATGGGCCCTTGACTCGAGGTAGAGTTGGGTGGATTTGGGGCAATGTGCGGGACGGTGACGGACGGGCAAGCAGGGGCGGAAGTCGATACTGAAGTGGGCTGAAACACTTGGTCTGTGTTTCTGGCCCATTGGGCAGAATCGACGGAACAGTGGTAACGGGACTGTGTGGGCCAGCAGGCAGTGGGCCTGCTGGCGTATTTTGGTCATAGGATAAGTTCGATAAATGGTGAATAATATATGGTGAGACCTCGTCATCTAAAAAATTATACAAACTAGGCACGGGACTACTCACTTTAGCAAACGGAAATTGGGTTTCATCAAAAAAAATATGACGACTAATTATGATTTTATTAGACGATAAATCAAAACATTTTATAATCACGATGATTTGATGGATAACCCAAAAGCACACAAGCGGTAGAACGGGCTTGAAGTTTGTTAATTGCAGTTGACGGAAAAAGTGGATAGCAAAAACACCCAAAGAACCTAAGATGTGAATACGAATGAGTCTTATTATAGAGAATTTTAAGGGGAGATTCATATGCTAACCCTTTGGTAGGAAGTACGTTAAGGAGGTAAGTAGTCATTTGTAGTGCACGATGCCAAAAGGAAGGGGGTACGGAAGCATGGGCTAATAAAGTTCAGAAAATATTATTAATGGTACGAATTTTTCGTTCGACTTTCCCATTTTGTGAGGACGTATGAGGACAAGAAAAATGAAAAACTATGCCATTAGCATCACAAAATTCCCTAAACAACCCATTATCGTATTTCTTGTCATTATCACATTGAATATTTTTAATTTTCCGTCCGAATTGGGTACAGATGAATGCTCTAAATTTTAAGAAAGTAGAAAAACTTGAGACTTTTTGGATAACGGAAAGGTCCACAAGAAATTAGAATAATCATCAAAAAATAAGACATAATAACGATGGCCCAAAGAACTTAACGTCACAAAATTTCCGAAACAACCCATAAATCACTATGAATAACGTCAAAATGCATCAAAGTACAAGAAGTATAGGCTACAAATGGTAATCGAACATGTTTCCCTAACGGACAAGAAGAACAAAGTGGAGTACTACGCGTACCCTTACAAGAAATAAAATTATTTTTATACAAACATAAAATAATAGATGATCCCGGATGACCCAAACGTGTATGCCACAAGGAAGGAGCAAGGGCGGCAAAAGTAGACGTCTTGTGATTGGATAAAGCTCTCCCCTAATATTGCATCTCATTATAATTATCCCCGTTTTGAAGTCCTTCACAGAAAACACAAAGGGATCAAAATTAACAGAAATTCAATTATCATTGGTGAATTTTCAGACATACACCAAATTTTTAATTAAGTTAGGGGCATGAAGGGTATTTTTCAAGATGTCATGCATGCACGGTCAAGGATATCTTCGGCGTACTTCTTATGACATAGAAATAGGCCACCAGAATGTTGAGTGACATAGATGCCCAATAAATAACTCAGGGGGCTCATATCTCTCATAGCAAACTTAGAGGAAAAGAGAGAAATAATGGACCGGTGGAGAGCATCATATGATGTGGTGAGGATGATGTCATCAACATATAATAATAGGTAAGCCATGTATGTATCCTTGTTGTAGATGAACATGGAATGATCAGATCTGTTGTGTGAAAAAATGATAGAGGAGACGTAATCGGCGAACCGCTGGTACCATACTCGAGGAGTCTGTTTCAGTCCATAGAGCGATTTTTGTAACAGACACACATAATTTGTATGAATAGGATCCCTGAAACACATAGGATGATGCATATATACCGTTTCATGAAGATCCACATGTAAGAAGGCATTCTTGACATCAAACTGATGAATGGGTCAAGACTTGGATAGAGCAATGTTGAGGACGGTCCGGATGGTTGCAGGCTTTACGACCAGGCTAAACATTTCATCACAGTCCACTCCCACCTGTTGAGACCTGTCATCACCTACAAGACGAGCTTGTTAAGGCGGCGATGGAGGTATTTTTAGCCTCTGATACCATAAAGGAATATGTTTTTTAATTTTATTCATCAATAATGTACAATATAAACAGTAGTACAAGAATATTTAAACTAGGTAACTAATCGACCTAATTACAATAGAAAATATAATTCTACCTAAAATAGGAGACCTAATTACAATAGGAATACAATTCTACCTAAAATAAGATATATGCTACTAATGAAAGAATATTCAAAAAATATTCTATTAGTAAGGTAGACTAAAGTATAGTTTTAGAAAATCATTGTGCACGAATAATTAATTTTATCTTTTCTTCGCTAAGGTAAAAGAACATTGACATCCTTGAAGTATGCTCTTCTCCCTCAAATAGACGAGTTAATTTACGGTGTTTTGGTATAAACAAAAAAGGTTCACGGAATTACTTTTTTAAAAGAAAATTAGCTTATTTATTAATTATTTTCTAATATTTGACGAGAGAGTAGAAATTACATTTTAAAAGCATTTACATATAAGCTATGCAAATACTATGAGATAGAGAAATAGAGAATGGGAATGGGTTGGAGTGGGATTGGGATTGGGGGAGGATGGGGAAGGTACAAGAGGTGTGGGGGTCAGGAGTGGGGGTTCATAAGGGGGGAGAATGGTAGGGCAGGAATATTGAGGTGCGGGGGAGAAAACAATTAGTGTAGGATATCAAACTTTGATATGTGCCCTTTTCCTAGAACAATCGTCAAAAAATAGAGCTATAATGCCCTTGTTTGTCTGGAATTAGTTGTTAATAATATATCTTCTTTCACTATTATAAACAAAATTTACTCAATAATCATTTTTCAAATTTGAGAATTTTTTATGTTCTTTAAACACATGTTCTTTGAGATATTCAACAAGTCAATAGCTTATTTCTTATTTTCCGTTAACCTCTAACAAAAAGGAAAAACAGTGGGGACGGGGGAGTAGTGGGATTCTCATTGAGAAAATACAAAAAATTGCGTGAATTTCCCATGGTAGTCTTTAATTTTTACCCCTCAATTCGCTATTCTTTAATTTTTGTTTTTATATCTCATTTAATAAAAAATTGTGTGTCAAAATATCATTTATTCGCGGATCTATTAAATCAGAGATTATGGGTTCGAATCCCACCAGAGGAAGAAAAAAAAACGGAAGGCAAAATTTTCATATAAATTATGTTTATTCGATCAAAGTTATATAGAGACTATACCTCCCCCCCCCGGGGGGTCATAGTTTTTATGTAACTAGCCGAACAACGCATAATCTTAATTTTTCAACGTAATTACGCCTTCAGGCATAGTTACATAGAAACTATGTCCCTTTAAGGCATAATCTCTATACAACTTTGGCCGAATAGACATAATTTCTATTAAATCTTGTTTTGTAATTTTTTTTCTTTTTTACTCTGTTGGGATTCGAATCCACAACCTCAGGGGTATTTTTGAAGGCATAATTAAATAGAAATTATGCCCCTTAAGGCATAGTTTCTATACAACTTTGGCCGAATAGACATATTTTCTAATGAAATCTTGCCTTGTGAAATTTTTTTCTTTTTGACTATGCTGAGATTCGAACCCACAAACTCAAGGGTATTTTCGATCATATTTTAGGTGAAGGAAAAAATTAAAGACCACCAATTTAAGGGGCAAAAATTAAAGACCACCCTGAAATAGGGGCAATGCGTGGATTGTCCTTCGTTTGAGCTGGTCTAATTTTTGTCCCTATTCTCATTTAATGAAAAATTATGGTAAAGTACCCTTAATTCGCTGGTCTATAAAATTAGAGAGTCTGTATTCGAACCCCAACAGAGTAAAAAGAAAAATAATTTTGCAAGACAATATTTTCATATAAACTATGTCTATTCGGCCAAAATTGTATAGAGATTATGCCCCTTGGGGCATAGTTTCTATGTAACTTGCCAGACAAGGCATGATTTTAATTTTCTATATAATTATGTCTCAATGAGAATAGTTTCTATGTAACTACATATAAACTACGAAATCATAGAGTCAGGGTTCGAACCCTAACAGAGTAAAAAAATAATTTCGCAAGGCAAGTAGGCATAGTTTCTATCAAGGTACATAGAAAAAAAATCGCAATGAAACTTTGTCTTCATGCATAGTTACATAGAAACTATGCCCCTTAAGACACAATTTCTATACAATTTTGACGGAATAGGCATAATTTCTATGAAATCTTATTTTGCGATTTTTTTTCTTTTTGACTCTACTGGGATTTGAACCCACAACCTCAGAGGTATTTTCGGAGGCATAATTACATAGAAACTATGCCCCTTAAGGCATAATTATACAACTTTTTCCGAATAGGCATATTTTTTAATGAAATCTTACTTTGCGATTTTTTTTCTTTTTGACTCTGCTGAAATTCGAATCCACAATTTCAAAAGTATTTTTGATCATTTTTTAAGCGAAAAACAAAAATTAAGAATCAATTTAAAAGAAAAAAATTAAAACCACCCTAAAATAGGGGCAATCGTTCGAATTGCCCAGAAAATACGACCAAAATCTGTCAACACTATCCATGGTTATATAACAAAGGAAGCCCAATAATTATTTGGACATAACGGGTAGAAGGTTAGGACACAACCCATAACGATACCAGCCCATGACATTAGACATAATAATGGGGCAATTCTCATTGTCCTATTTTAGAGTGGTTTTTAATTTTTGTCTCTCAAATTGGTGGTCTTTAATTTTTACACTTCACCTAAAAAAAAATGATCGAAAATATCTTTGAGGTTGTGGGTTCGAATCTGAGCAGAGTCAAAAAGAAAAATAAATCCGCAAGGCAAGATTTCATTAGAAAATATGCTTATTCGGCCAAAGTTGTGTAGAAATTATACCTCAAGGGGCATAGTTTCTATGTAATTATGCCTCCGAAAATACCTCTGAGGTTGTGGGTTCGAATTCCAGCAAAGTCAAAAAGAAAAAAAATCGCAAGGCAAAATTTCATAAAAATTATGCATATTCGGTCAAAGTTGTATAGAGATTATGCCTTAAGAGGCATGGTTTCTATGTAACTATGCCTGAAGGCAATGTTTCGTCAAAAAAATAAGATTATGCCTTGTCCGGTTAGTTACATAGAAATTATGCTCCAAGGGGCATAGTATATGTATAACTTTGATCGAATATGCATAATTTTTATGAAAAATTTGTCTTGCGATTTTTTTTCTTTTATGCCTCTGCATTGATTCGAATCCAGAATCTTTAATTTAGTAGACCCGTAAATAAATGATATTTTGGTCTATAATTTTTTATTAAATGAGAAATAGGGGAAAAATTAAAGACCAGCAAATTGAGAGGCCAAAAATTAAAGATCAGGAAGGTATTCCACACAATTTTTTGTAATAATGATTGTAAAGGGGAAAAATGTTCACAAATGTCCCTGAATTATTGGAGCAATTACAAAGGAGTGTACCTTTCGGCATAAAATTATGCTTCTCGTTAGTCAAGTGGAATAAATATGTCCCTGAAAAGCAAATATGTTCTCCTTTTATTTTTCGGCACGAAAATAATCTTACCGCTAGTCAAATAAAGTAGATATGTCATCTTTATTAACCAACTCACATCACATGTAAATTAACATAAAAAGTATCTTGGAATTTTCATTTATTACAATGTCTTTATTTTCTTCCACTAAAATTGTTTCCTGATATAATTTAATTCAGCGAAATATTTTAAAATTATAAAGACTTTACACTTGTAATCTTTAAAATGACATAATGTATGTGTAGCTATAGAATTTTCGAGACTTGTGAGTTTAATTATGTCGTAATATATGAATGGTTTAAAAATCGTTTTAAAATTTAAATGACAAGTATAAAATTAATTATTTTTAAATATAAAATATATTATGCGGCCAAAAATTAATAAATAAATAAAATATTTTAACATTACATAAATTTAAAAAGGCAGTAAAAAGTTACTTAACTTAATTCGTTGGATAATTTGGACTTTGGCTTGCAACTACGACGACCCTACTTCTGTATTTATCAAATAATAATACATTTTGGTATAGCTACAAATTACGAAAAAGAAAAAGATAGTATAGCAGGGATATAAAGTAGGAGCATGGAAGTGTCAACTGGCCGGGTTCCAATAAATTGAATTAATAAATGAGATTATTCACCTTAAGGGTTGCTTAGGAAGATTTGCACAAATAAAATATTTTTGTGCCGCCGTTTAAGTTTTGACATCGTTAAGAGAAAGTTTTATAAAAATAGATCTACAGACAGACAGCATTGTATTAGGCAGCGAAATTTTGACGAATCACCATAACTTTAGATCGATAAATAAAACTTGTCATGTCAGAATAATCGTCATGACTTTTGAGCAAATACTGATGAATTTTAAATTGATGGGTGAAACTTACCTTGTCACAAATCCTAATGCATCTCCAAAATTTGACTACAAATCCTGTGAATCACCATAATTTAGTTACAAAATCCCGATAGATCCTCATAACGTATTGTGTAAAAATTTAACCAATATATTTTTGCTTCAAAATTGGTCCAAAGCAATTCAAGATGACTCCAAATGTGATATGCAATCTTTTTATACCAAGTCCAATCATTTCCAATGGTTAGATTCAACCTAATACTTCAAAAATCAATAAAATAGTCACTTTATCTTCTTCAATAAAAATCTTTCTAGCTCAACAAAATTCAATATATAATGGTGTTCATTAATTTTCTCCAATCAAACTAATCCAAATGATTAAAATAGATAACTTAAACTCAATGAAACATTATCACTCCATTCAACTATAAATAAGAAGCGAGTCTTTAATTTTTTACAGCACATTGAAGGAAAAGATGGAGAAGGATGAGAAGAAGGAGAAGGGACAAGGGAGAAGAAGGAAGAGAAATTCTTGTGGAATTTTATTTTTACACTACTTTTTTAGCATGATAAAAAGCTAAATTCTGTGAAAATTTCTCAATTATTTAAGTTGAGATGGATGAGTCAAGATGGGTAAGCAATGAGTCATAACCCAATCCATCCAATTTCTATTAATTTTTAATTTTATTTTATCTTTTGTTTGTTTTCTTAAATTTGTTTAATTAGCAAACAAAACTAATAAAATTGTATGTTCTTTATGATGACTATATATACGAATAAAACAAAAAAAATCTTTGATAAGGTTTATAGCTAGTGAGTCAATTTGGCGTGATTTAAATTGGGTGAATTAAAATAGATGAAGTATAATAAATAAATGAGTTATTAACATGCCCAGACTACAAGTTAGATAGATCATATTTTCATAGCCTAATTTTACCTCCCTAAAACTCAAGTAAATGACAATAGTATATATGTGTTAACTCTTAATATTTCTCGCCTTCTTGTCTTTATATAGTTTTTGGAATTTTTCTTACAATAGTTCCAGTTTTTTTCCTTCATTTTCATAACCTTTTTCTTTATTCTCGAAACGATTTTATATCTATTGACTATAGGATTATGTCCAGATGAAAGGATACTCAGAATAAGACTTCTGTGGTCGCAATTGGCTCGTCAATTGACCCTTAATTAATTGTTATATTTAGCCTTAATTGTGAAAGCTCACCAAACTCCATGTTGCATAATTGTTACAGTTTCCCACATCAATTGAGAGAACAAGTAGCAGAACTTGTATATAATTTTGACTAATCCTCATCTTATGAGTTAATATTTCAAATTAGAGTTATATCTAATGTCAATTTACTTAACACTTGTGAAAGAAATAATCCCCTTGATTATTTTCATTGATTGAATAGGTATATATACAAGTTACATCTTTCCATAATACTACAAATCCTTTTCCTATTCTACTTCTAAATCCTTATTTTACCATAATTCTAACTATACAATTATGGTAGGTGTATAACACTAATTAAGGTATCCTTTTTATTACAATATACTACAAATATATATACCATATATACTACAACTATTTATGGCCGAGAGTGGCTGTTTAACACACCCCCGCAGTCATAGCGGGCGGTTTTAACACGAGGCCCGTCCCTAAAATCTTCAAAGAGAACCATTTGGTAGACCCTTTGTAAAGATGTCTGCAATTTGATAACGAGACGGGACATGGCATACGCGAACTTGACCCTTTGCAACCTTTTCCCGGACAAAGTGAATGTCCATTTCGATATGCTTGGTGCGTTGGTGTTGAACGGTGTTACCTGAAAGGTAGATGGCACTAATGTTATCGCAATATACCAAGGTTGCCTTCTGAATGGGACAATGAAGCTCCAAAAGTAAATTACGTAGCCAACATGACTCGGAGACCACATTTGCGACCCCTCGATATTCTGCCTCTGCACTGGAGCGTGACAGAGTTGCTTGACGTTTTGCCGACCATGAGACCAAGTTGTTGCCAAGGAACATACAAGAACTGGTCGACCGTCTGCGGTGTCGGGACAACCACCCCAATCAAGACATCCGTGTAAGAGACAAGTGTGGATGTAGGCGAAGGATACAAGTGCAACCCATAGTCCGGTGTCCCTGAATATACCGAATGATGCGTTTGATTGCATTCATGTGCTCAACCACTGGATCATGCATGAATAAACACACTGCCGAACCGCATATGTAATATCCGGCCTGGTAAAGGTAAGATCTTTGGAGGGCCCCCTGCAAGGCTGCGATAGCGGGTCGGGTCCTCGTATGGTGCACTCTTTGCGGCACTCGACTTTGGGTTTGCATCAACCGTGTGGAAGTGGACTTACAGGATGACATCCCAGCCTCTCTATGATCTCGGCCAGATACTTAGTTGAGACAAAAACAAGCCACTGAATGACGTTTGACGGCAATCCCAAAAAATAACTCAACGGCCCTAAGTCCTTCATAGCAAATTCGTAATCGAGCATGACCATGATAGACTGACGCAAAGCATCGGAGGAGGCGGTCAAGATGATATCATCCACATATAATGTAATATAGGCCAATGACGAACCACGGTAGATGAACAAAGAATTGTCTCGACTGCGTGTGTGAACCCAATAGTCGAAACAAAATCAAGAAATCGTGTATACCAGGCACGTGGAGACTGCTTAAGCCCATATAATTACTTCTTCAACAAACAGGACATGATGAGGTCGATTGGGATCCTCAAACCCAACGGCTGATGCATATAGATCAAGCTTCCTTGAGATCTCCATGTAGAAAAGCATTCTTGACATCTAACCGATGAATCGGCCAAGTATTTGAAAGAGTCGAAGCTAAATGCGGTCTGCGAATGGTAGTCGGTTTGACCACCGGACTAAACGTCTCACCACAATCAATACCAACCTCGCCGAGTCTTACCATCACCAACAAGTCGCGCTTTATGCCGAGCAAAGGACCCATCCGAATTTTCCTTATGAGCAAAAATCCACATAGACTGATAATATTAATACCATATGGACAGGCACCAACTCCCACGTCTTATTATCAATAAGAGCATTATATTCATCACCATAGCAATTTTCCAATTAGGGTCATTTAATGCGGACACGAGATTGCGGGGCAAGGGGATTTAGAGACATCGAATGTAAATTAAAATGTCTTTTAGGTGTAAAAATACTCCGGCCCGACTACGAGTGACCGGTCTATGACTCGAGAAGAATTAAGGGAATTTTTACGGGCTCAGGCGATCGGCGGCAGCGATGGGCTCTTGGCCCAAATCGAAAAGGTGGACTCGCTTGGACCAGCCCAGAATCACCGACCGGCCCGATTCTTTGGAACTAGTCCACTGGAATAATCGGGTGTGGCGATCTGTTGGGCCAATCTGACAATGGGCCCTGGAGGATTTTGGGTACGGGAGATGTCCGAAAAATTCCGAATAATATACGGGGATATTTGGTCATCCAAAAAATTATATGACTTAGGTTCGGGAGTATGAACTTTCGTAAATAGAAATTGAGTTTCATCGAAAATGACATGGCGATTGATTATGATTTTCTTGGAGGATAAATCAAAACACTTATAACCACGATGATTTGACGGATAACCCAAAAATACACACGGAGTAGACCGAGCCTGAAGTTTGTTAATTGTGGTGGATGGGAATAACGGATAACACAAGCACCCAAAAATCCGAAGGTGAGAATAAGAAGGGTTCTTATTATATAGGACTTTGAGGGGGGGAGAGTATGTCAGACATTTAGACGGAATTATGTTCAGCAGGTAAGTGGCCATTTGTAGAGCATGATGCCAAAAATATGGAGGTATGGAGGCATGTATTAGGAGAGTTCGGACAATGTTATTTATGGAACGAATTTTGCGTTCGGCTTTCCCATTTTGTGAAGATGTATGAGGACATGAAAAACGAAAATTTATCCCATGAGTAGCACAAAACTCTCGAAACTCCCTATTGTCATACTCTTTCCCATTATCACATTGAATATTTTTTATTTCTCTTTCGAATTGAGTACGAATGAACGCTCTAAATTTTATGAAGACGGAAACCACTTGTGATTTATTCGCAATTGGAAACGTCCACAAAAATCTAGAATAATCATCTAAAAAGAGAACATAATATCGATGACCCATTGAACTAAGAACAGGAGATGTCCATAAGTCGCTATGAATAATGTCAAATGGCATAGAAGTATGGGAATTGGAGTCTATAAATGGCAACTTAACAATTTTTCCTAATGAACAAGACTGACAAATTGGAGTACGACTTGTACCCTTACAAGAAATAAAGCTATTTTTATCTAAAACTGATAAAATAGAAGATCCCGGATGACCCAGACGAGCATGCCACATGGAAGGAGAGATGGCTGCAAAAGCTGATGGCAAGGCTGGACTCGATGGACTGAAATCGAGCATGATAGGATACAGATCCCCCCTACTATCACACCTCATGAGATGACTCCCCGTCTTGAAATCCTTCACAGAGAAACCGAAAGGATCAAATTCAATGTAAATGTAATTGTCATTTGTGAATTTTGGACGGACACTAAATTTTTAATCAATTTAGGAGCATGTAAAGTATTTTTCAAGAGAAGTGGTGGATTAGGAGGAGACAATGTTTTTCGACCATACCCTAGAATTGGAATAGAGCGCCATTACCAACAATTATCCCCAGGGTGCTCAAATTGGAATAAGATGAGAGAGTACTGATTCGGAAGTCATGTGAGTAGTGGCCCGATGTCCATGTACCAATTTGGGTCCGTTGGGATAATCCCAACGTGTGCATCGCGGCCTCGATATCGATGCGAGTGGGGCCCGGCCGCATGATGGGCTTGTGGAGGACGGGGCCCAAGGATGCCATTCCGTGATCTTTGATGGGCCGTAGGTCTTTGGATTCCCCTATTTGTTGGGCCATCGCCAGCGATGGGCGCCACCGCCGGGCGTTGCTGGGCTCGACTGGCGCCCCAGCCGTGGAGGTGCGGGTTCCACTGCCAATGGCCCCACTGCTGGGCCCACGGTGGTGGTGGCCCACTATACCCTGAATGGGACCTACCGCGCCGCTTGTTGCTCACCGAACCGCCACCGTAACCACCTCGTTTGCCCTCGCGGTTTTTGTTATTTTTGCGATTATTCTTGCCGCCACCATTATTATGGTTTTGGCCCGACTATTAACAAAACCCAAGAACTAGGAGAGGATGCCACCATGACAACCGGGCTTGCTCGGAGTCGCCTTTTTAGCCAAACCGGCTTCTTCCAACGTCAGCATGGAGCGGGCTTGATGAAAGTCGGGAAAAGGGTTGCTTTGGCGAAGGAGAGTTCCAACACCATTATAGGCCTCCGAAAGCCCGGCAACCAACTGTAGAACTAGACGATTATTTGTTACTGGTGCGCCAACATTACGGAGTTGATTCGCCAATTCCTTTAGTTTCTTGCAATATGCAGAAACATTCGGAAATACGTCCATTCGAACGAGAGAGAATTCCTGCCCGAGTGTGACGATACAGGAATGTTGGTTGTCTTGGAATATGTCACGCAATCTATTCCATGCAGCCATAGCCGTGGTATCGGGCTCCATAATCGTCTGTAGAAGGTCCACTGAAATAGTGGCGTATATCCACCGAAGAACGGTAGGATCAAGTGTAATCCATACCTCAGGATCCTCCGCAGGAAGGGGTCTAGCGGGAGGAATTATGTGATGAAGAACTTGATAAGAGATAGCGTGAATTTTAAACAACTCCGCCCACGTTGCATATTGAACGTTTTCCATCTCAAGGACAATAGGGACACTGAGCTTGATATTGGAAACCGTGAGGGTAGGGTGAAAATTGTTCTTAGACATATTTGAAAGAACAAAGAAGGAGGATAAATTTAAGAGAGGTTTTTGAGAGCGGAAGACGAGATATTTGGAGAGAAAAACCCGAGGGAGGGGGGGGGGGTTCTCGGCCAAAGAGGCAAAAGTTTGAGAGAAGAAAACTTTTGTTTAGACCTAGTCTCTTGATACCATGAAAGAAATAATCCCATTGATTATTTTCATTGATTGAATAGGTATATATACAAGTTACATCTTTCCATAATACTACAAATCATTTTCCTATTCTACTTCTAAATCCTTATTTTACCATAATTCTAACTATACAATTATGGTAGGTGTATAACACTAATTAAGGTATCCTTTTTATTACAATATACTACAAATATATATACCATATATACTACAACTATTTCTGGCCGAGAGTGGCTGTTTAACAACTTGCAAACGACATGAGGACCTACTTAATTTATTGTCTTTAAACGAGGACATGGACTAGGGAGGGTGAAGTACTCAAAGAGAACAATGATAAAATTAAGAGTTAAAAGGATAAAAAATACATCTCAAGTATCACTTTTTTTTTTAATTTCCTACTTGAACTATCACGTGTCAGAGTTTTATACAAATTTGACTTTCTTTCTATTTAGAATAGAAAACTTTTGATGTTTCCTACCTAAACTATCACCAACTAGTTAGCAAAACAAACCTCAACTATTATTTGTTCATTTTTCCTACCTGATAGTTGAGGTAGAAAACTCTCACACCTGATCGTTTAGGTAAAAAATTAAAAAAAAATTATATTTAAAATGTGGTTTTGACCCTTATCTCAAAAAATTTAAAAGGGAAAATAAGGAGAATGTAATAGAAAATTAGGCATTTTACTTTGGTTGGCTAAGGAGAAAAAATGAGCTGATAAAGTTTGCACAAAAAAGTATCGTGTGACTATAATGAAAAGTGAGCTAATTTGCAACAACTCGTCTTGAAGTTCCTCTTATTTTTTCTCTAGGATTTGAAGTTACTGGACTATTTGTTTTGTTCTTGTGAGCATGAATATCTGGTTGCACTATAAGATGAAAAATATTTGTTAACAATATTTTTTTGTCATATATTGAATGTTATTGGCAAAAATATTTTTCGCAACAACAAAAATTATTGTATGTCGTTGCAATAACCTCCGATATGAAAAGTTTTCGCAACAAGAAGTTATTTTTTTGTTACTATTTATATTTTTTAGCAACAATATATAAATGTTTTGTTGCCATTTATATTTTTCAGCAACAATATATTTATTGTTGCTAAAGTTTTGTTGTCAATTCTATATTTTTTTGTAATATGGAGATGACATATGAGTTCTAATATCACGGGTTATAGTAGGATGGATAGAATTTATTTATTTTTAATTAAAAATTTGGGGTTCAAATCTAAAAAAGAAAAAACTTCTGATAGAAAACGTTTTTCCTTTAATAAATCTTATGGGTGTAAATTCAATAAACTGAAATTCCAAAATAAGTAATGAACGGGTGAAATAGAAAAAGAAAAAAAAACACGAGTGGTGCTCGTAGGTCGTAGCTAGACTGCTAGAGTATACATAAATGTATTTTGGGCAAATCCCACCTAATGAATTATTTGAAAGGAAAGGAATTGAGAAAATACAAACTCCTACTTGTGTTCATCCTTTTGTCCGTTCCTGCAACTCTGGCAAATGGTCTTCATATTATTATGTTAGAACTCATGATTTCATTACTCTTTTAGATTATTTTCAGTTTAGTCTCTCACTAAGACCTTCATTGTCCTTTCAAATAAAAATAGAATTCTATCTTTTCTAAAGAAAACATGTTGCTCATCCGCTAGTAATTATATCGTTATAAAATAATTAATCAAAAACCAAAGAAACATACTATAAGGGGAAAATAGTGTGTACGCAATATTACCCTACCCTGTGAAGGTAGAGAGACTGTTTCTGGTAGACTCTCGGCTCAAGTAAAACATGTAAAAATCAAATTTGGACTTTTCTAAAATAATTTCAACTTCCAACTAGCATATGATAATATAGCGTTCGTCTAGATCCACTTGGAACACCGTTTTGATTGCAACTCGTATACAATCATATGTTGGATATAATTGCAGTACGGGAAGTAAATAAATATTACAAGTATTCGAAAGGATGAACAAACAACCAATATTCAGAACTGCCGCAAGCTTGTTGAGTCTTGAATCTTGATAACCTGAAATCAAGAAACACTAAATCTGGATTGTTACAACTGTGGCTGAGTCGAGAGATGACTCTCTGTCTTTAAGACAAGATTGCCCCGTATATATGCTTTTACGTTAGCGGGCAATAGTCTCCCAAGATAAACAACAAATAATCAACACTACAAAGCAGATAGGTTGATTCTGTCGAAGAAAAAATGGACACGAAACAACTTGCTGATTTAGAGGAAAAAGAAAGGAAGAGTTTCTGTTGTGCTCACTTTTGGACTGATTTTCTCTTATTTTTCGTCCTCTCTCTTCTTTCTCAAATCTGTTTCAGAGGTTTATATAGTGTTTTTGGAGGAGGAGAGGTCATTAAGAGGGTGATTAAGAGAGGTGTAATCATGGGTATTCATGGCCAGAAACATTTTGTAGTAAGTGCAAAACGTTTTAGAAGTTTAATGCCATAAACTGTTGGCTTTCTGGCTGCTTCCTGAAACTCCAGGGACCAAACTGTAAATAACTAAATACCAAACAGTTTGGGGCCAAAAGATAATGTCAGAAGAAGCCCACAACCCGTGGGCCCGAGACCCGGCCGGACGGGAGGCGGCGCGCGTGGGGCTAGCCTTGAACCCAAGCACACCTAGGTCCTCCCTCCTTCAAACACATGGGTTACCCCTTGGGGTCTGAAATCCTTATCTATTTTTTAGGCTTATAAAGAGAACAATTCTTCCTTTTCCCACCGATGTGGTAGATTTGTCTCACACCATATTTTCACGCCTCAAACACCTTACTTTGTGGATCAATATCTTTTACATTTCTTAACGAAATTTGACTATCCTTGGTCCTACGGTCATGTATTCACTTAGTAAATTATGTGAAAGAAATAATCCCCTTGATTATTTTCATTGATTGAATAGGTCTATATACAAGTTACATCTTTCCATAATACTACAAATCCTTTTCCTATTCTACTACTAAATCCTTATTCTACCATAATTCTAACTATACAATTATGGTAGGTGTATAACACTAATTAAGGTGTCCTTTTTATTAAAATATACTACAAATATATATACCATATATACTACAAATATTTCTGGCCGAGAGTGGCCCATTGGCCGAGAGGCCGAGAGGCCCAACATTCTGGTCTGTTTAACACACCCCCGCAGTCATAGCGGGCGGTTTTCGAATGCTGAGACTGTCCCTAAAATCTTCAAAGAGAACCGCTGGTAGACCCTTTGTAAAGATGTCTGCAATTTGATAACGAGACGGGACATGGCATACGCGAACTTGACCCTTTGCAACCTTTTTCCGAACAAAGTGAATGTCCATTTCGATATGCTTGGTGCGTTGGTGTTGAACGGGGTTACCTGAGAGGTAGATGGCACTAATGTTATCGCAATATACCAAGGTTGCCTTCTGAATGGGACAATGAAGCTCCAAAAGAAAATTACGTAGCCAACAGGACTCGGAGACCACATTCGCTACCCCTCGATATTCTGCCTCAGACCGGAGCGTGATGAGTTGCTTGACGTTTTGCCGACCATGAGACCAAGTTGTTGCCAAGGAACATACAGTAGCCGGAAGTCTACCGTCTGGTGTCGGGACAACCACCCCAATCAGCATCCGTGTAAGAGACAAGTGTGGATGTAGATGAAGGATACAAGTGCAACTCATAGTCTAGTGTCCCCTGAAGATACCGAATGATGCGTTTGATTGCATTCATGTGCTCAACCCTGGGATCATGCATGAATAAACACACCTGTTGAACCGCATATGTAATATCTGGTCTGGTAATGGTAAGATACTGGAGGGCCCCTGCAAGACTGCGATAGCGGGTCGGGTCCTCGTATGGTGCACCTGTTGCGGCACTCAGCTTTGGGTTTGCATCAACCGGTGTGGAAGTGGACTTACATGATAACATCCCCGCCCTCTCGATGATCTCAGCAGCATACTTCCGTTGAGATAGAAACAAGCCACCTGAATGACGCTTGACGGCAATCCCCAAAAAATAACTCAACGGCCCCAAGTCCTTCATAGCAAACTCGTGAATCGAGCATGGTCATGATAGATTGGCGCAAGGCATCGTGAAGAGGCGGTCAAGATGATATCATCCACATACAAATGTAATGTAGGCCAAAGAAGAACCACGGCGGTAGATGAACAAGGAATTGTCTCGACCGGCTATGAGTGAATCCAATAGTTGAAACAAAGTCAAGAAACCTCGTGGTACCAGGCCCTGAGACTGCTAAGCCCATATAAGGATTTCTTCAACAAACATACATGATGAGGACGGTTTGGATCCCCAAACCCAAAGGTCGATGCATATAGATCAAGCTTCCTTGAGATCACCGTGTAGGAAAGCATTTTTGACATCCAACTGATGAATTGGCCAAGTCTTTGACAGAGCCAAGCTAAGCACAGTGCGTATGGTAGCCGGTTTGACCACCGGACTAAACGTCTCCCCATAATCAATTCCAACCTGCTGAGTCTTACCATCACCAACAAGTCGTGCCTTATGTCGAGCAAATGACCCATCTGAATTCTCCTTATGAGCAAAAATTCACATAGACCTGATAATATTAATACCATATGGACGGGGCACCAACTCCCACGTCTTATTATCAATAAGAGCATTATATTCATCAGTCATAGCAATTTTCCAATTAGGGTCATTTAATGCGGACACAGGATTGCGGGGCAAGGGGGATTTAGGGACATCAGAATGTAAATTAAAATGTCTTTTAGGTGTAAAAATACCCCGCTGACTCCGAGTGACCGGTCTATGACTCGATGAAGAATTGAGGGAATTTTGGGAATTTTCTGGGCTCGGGACGGGTGGCGTGAGCGATGGGCTGTTGGCCCAAATCGGTAAAAGTGGACTCGGTTTACGGACCCGGTTCGAATTGGTAAGCGAGCCCAATTGCTTTGGAACTGTTCGATGCGGCTTCTTTGGATGTGGCGTTCTTGTGGGGCCAGTAGGCGATGGGCCCATTGGAGGATTTTGGGTACGGAGATGTCCGAAAAATTCTGAATAATATACTGAGGATATTTGGTCATCCAAAAATTATACGACTTAGGTTCGGGAGTATGAACTTTCGTAAATGGGAATTGAGTTTCATCAAAAATGACATGGCGATTGATTATGATTTTCTTGGAGGATAAATCAAAACACTTATAACCACGATGATTTGACGGATAACCCAAAAACACACTGTAGACCGAGCCTGAAGTTTGTTAATTGTGGTGGATGGGAATAACGGATAACACAAGCACCCAAAAATCCGAAGGTGAGAATAAGAAGGGTTCTTATTATATAGGACTTTGAGGGGGGGAGAGTATGTCAGACCTTTAGACGGAATTATGTTCAGCAGGTAAGTGGCCATTTGTAGAGCATGATGCTAAAAATATGGAGGTATGGAGGCATGTATTAGGAGAGTTCGGACAATGTTATTTATGGAACGAATTTTGCGTTCGGCTTTCCCATTTTGTGAAGATGTATGAGAACATGAAAAACGAAAATGCATCCCATGAGTAGCACAAAAATCTCGAAACTCCCTATTGTCATACTCTTTCCCATTATCACATTGAATATTTTTTATTTCTCTTTCGAATTGAGTACGAATGAACGCTCTAAATTTTATGAAGACGGAAAACACTTGTGATTTATTCGCAATTGGAAACGTCCACAAAAATCTAGAATAATCATCTAAAAATAGAACATAATATCGATGACCCATTGAACTAAGAACAGAAGATGTCCATAAGTCGCTATGAATAATGTCAAATGGCATAGAAGTATGGGAATTGGAGTCTACAAATGGCAACTTAACAATTTTTCCTAATGAACAAGACTGACAAATTGGAGTACGACTTGTACCCTTACACGAAATAAAGCTATTTTTATCTAAAACTGATAAAATAGAAGATCCCGGATGACCCAGACGAGCATGCCACATGAAATGAGAGATGGCTGCAAAAGCTGATGGCAAGGCTGGACTCGATAGACTGAAACCGGGCATGATAGGATACAGATCCCCCCTACTATCACACCTCATGAGATGACTCCCCATTTTGAAATCCTTCACAGAGAAACCAAAAGGATCAAATTCAACAGAAACAGAATTGTCATTTGTGAATTTTCGGACAGACACTAAATTTTTAATCAATTTAGGAGCATGTAAAGTATTTTTCAAGAGGAGTGGTGGATTAGGAGGAGACAATGTTTTCTGACCATACCCTAGAATTGGAATAGAACTGTCATTACCAACAATTATCCCCCGAGGGGTGCTCAAATTGGAATAAGATGAGAGAGTACCTTATTCGGAAGTCATGTGAGTAGTGGCCCCGGTGTCCATATACCAATTTGGGTCCGGTTGGGACAATCCCAACGTGTGCATCGCGGCCTCGATATCGGTCTGAGTGGGGCTTGCGGAGGACGGGGCCTAAGGACGCCATTCCGTGATGCTGCTGGGCCGTAGGTCTTTGGATACTGCTTCTTTGTTGGGCCATCGCCGATGGGCCGCCAACTGCTGGCGTTGGGCTGGGCTGTTGGCCAGCCAGCTGGCGGCCCAGGCGTGGTGGAGGGTGCGGGTTCCACTGCCAATGGCCCCACTGCTGGGCCCACGGTGGTGGTGGCCCACTATACCCTGAATGGGACCCACCGCCTGATTGTTGCTCACCGGAATCGCCACCAGAACCACCTCGTTTGCCCCCGCGGTTTTTGTTATTTTTGCGATTATTCTTGCCGCCACCATTATTATGGTTTTGGCCCGAATTATTAACAAAACCCGAAGAACTAGGAGAGGATGTCATCGTGACAACTGGGCTTGCTCCGGTAGCCGCCTTTTTAGCCAAACCGGTTTCTTCCAACGTCAGCATGGAGCGGGCTTGATGAAAGTCGGGAAGAGGGTTGCTTTGGCGAAGGAGAGTTCCAACACCATTATAGGCCTCCGAAAGCCCGGCAACCAACTTTAGAACTAGACGATTATTTGTTACTGGTGCGCCAACATTACGGAGTTGATCCGCCAATTCCTTTAGTTTCTTGCAATATGCAGAAACGTTCGGAAATACGTCCATTCGAACGAGAGAGAATTCCTGCTCGAGTGTGACGATACGGGAATGTTGGTTGTCTTGGAATATGTCACGTAATCTATTCCATGCAGCCATAGCCGTGGTATCGGGCTCCATAATCGTCTGTAGAAGGTCCACTGAAATAGTGGCGTATATCCACCGAAGAACGGTAGCATCAAGTGTAATCCATACCTCAGGATCCTCCGCAGGAAGGGGTCTAGCGGGAGGAATTATGTGATGAAGAACTTGATAAGAGATAGCGTGAATTTTAAACAACTCCGCCCACGTTGCATATTGAACGTTTTCCATCTCAAGGACAATAGGGACACTGAGCTTGATATTGGAAACCGTGAGGGCAGGGTGAAAATTATTCTTAGACATATTTGAAAGAACAAAGAAGGAGGATAAATTTAAGAGAGGTTTTTGAGAGCGGAAGACGAGATATTTGGAGAGAAAAACCCGAGGGAGGGGGGGGGGGGGTTCTCGGCCAAAGAGGCAAAAGTTTGAGAGAAGAAAACTTTTGTTTAGACCTAGTCTCTTGATACCATGAAAGAAATAATCCCCTTGATTATTTTCATTGATTGAATAGGTATATATACAAGTTACATCTTTCCATAATACTACAAATCCTTTTCCTATTCTACTACTAAATCCTTATTTTACCATAATTCTAACTATACAATTATGATAGGTGTATAACACTAATTAAGGTATCCTTTTTATTATAATATACTACAAATATATATATCATATATACTACAAATATTTCTGGCCGAGAGTGGCCCATTGGCCGAGAGGCCCAACATTCTGGTATGTTTAACATTATGCACGTGTGAAGAGACAAAGCCTCCAATATGCGAAACCCTAGTGTTTAAGTCATTAAATATGGGTGAACGCAAGCTCCCCACCAAAGGCAAATTTCCAACATCATATTATGAGTTCAAAGATCCAAAACGTCACTGCCCGAAATTAGCCACTTGGAAATGTTCAATCTTCAATCACTCCAACTTACCTTCACGGGTCCAAAAGTATCAAAAATAATTGGGGTATCTAATTTAAAACCTTAAACTCATGAATAGAGTATTCCAAGATGTTCTTAATAAACTCTTTTAAAAACACTTAAAACAACTCGTGGAGCAATTATAAAACTCAACAAAAGAACATGATTTTTTTTTTGAAAAAAAAAGACATATATAGTAATTGCTAATTCAACTTATTTAGTATTCGTAGAGCAAATATGGGAAACATAACCATATCAAATCCTGCCATTTTGGGAGTACATACACGCAGATTACATTCATGCTCGACTATAAGAAGAGATTAGCAGTTTAGCATACATTCCATAGCTTAATTCTTTGACTTTAATATATATTTCAACAGGAATCAACAAAGTGGCTGTAGTTTAGTGGTGAGAATTCCACGTTGTGGCCGTGGAGACCTGGGCTCGAATCCCAGCAGCCACACTTTACTTTATTCCGACCTTAGCTGAATTAATTTTTAATTTTTTAGCCTATTACTACCTGAACTTTCACGTGGTGAGGATTTAAAAAAAAATTCAATTAATCAACTACCACGGCGGCCACATTTATCGTAGTAGTTACATGGCCGTTGCTCAGGCTTCTTTACCCTTATGCAATTGCCGTAAATTTTCTCATTGCAGACGGGTGGTGGCTTTTGAGTTTTGTAAGTGATGTAATTTCCAGCACCTACAAGACTAACCTGTCAATTTATACTGTCCAATTTAATAGAATATTTTTCAATATTGTTTCATTAATTGTATATCTCCTATTTTAGATAAAATTATAATCATTTTGCAATTAAGTTAATTAGTTACTTAATTTGTATCAAAGTAAATATTCTTGTAACCTTATATATATTGTAAATCATTCATCAATTAAATCAAGGAATATATTACTTTATGGTATCAGTAGCCTAAAACTATAAACTCTACCCTAGCCACTGATACACCTTCTCGGCCGCCACCTTTTTTCCACGTCGGCATCTAGCCCATGTCGGAACCCTAGCCTCCGACCTCTCTCGCCCCCCCCTCTTTTCCCCATGAACCCTAGTTTTTGCGCCCATTCTCCCTCCTTCTTCCTCCTAAATTTCCTCTTCCATGGCTAACAAAACCAAATTTCATCCGACATTTGCCGTAAACAACATTAATAACTTCATCCCTGTTACTATTGAGATGGAAAATGGTAAATACTCCTCGTGGGCAGAGCTTTTTAAGATCAATTATCGTGTTTACGAAGTTATAGACCACATCATCCCTCCCACGCCGAAGTCCACAGACGTACCATCGACTTCGACTTCTGATGATGCACTATGGTCTCGTTTGGAAGCAACCGTCCTACAGTGGATATACGACACGATATCTAATGATCTGCTGCACACCATCATTGAGACTGATGCCACTGCCCGCCAAATGTGGGAACGTTTGGATAGTATTTTCCACGACAACAAAACTCAACGAGCGATATACCTTGAAAATCAGTTCAAGGACGTTCATCAGGACGATTTTCCAAACGTGTCTGCCTATTGTCAAGAACTCAAGATGTTTGCCGACCAACTCTCCAACATCGGCGCACCAGTCACTAATCAGCGATTTGTCATACAACTTATTTCAGGTTTGCACGAATCCAATGACAGTGTTGTCACCATCCTTCAGTAATGCACGTTGTTACCTCCATTTTATGAGGCCCGTTCGAAGCTCATCCTTGAGGAAACTCGGAAAATCAAGCGCATCACCACTCGGGCCAGCATTGCCGACGCCGCCCTCACCACGATCGTCGGGCCATCCGTCGACGGTCGGGACTCCCGGTCCGGCGACCAGAACCGTCAGCCAGAGGACCTGCAACAGTCCGCTTCCTCCCGTAACAACCGCCGGAGCAGGCAGTCCGGCAAGGGCCTCGGCGGAAGAAATTTTGGCAACAACGGTGGCATGAAGGGGCAGTCCCCGTTGGCCAAAAACAACCAGCAGCGACCGCGATAGTGGCAGCAACCTCCGTCGTGGGCTGCCTACCCGCCGTGGGTCGCCACCGTCATGGGCCTCCCCTTTTTACCCGTATACGACATCCTCGTGGACTCCACCTCAGAACCAACAAGCCCAAACTGGCATATTTGGCCCACATCCACAACATGCCTACATAGCACAAGCCCCCCACTATTGACTTATACACCGATTGACATTGAGGCAACTATGAGCACAATGTCACTCAACACTCCAGACGAAAATTGGTATATGGACACATACGCCACATCTCACGTGACGGCATCACAAGGTACTCTCTCGTCTTATTCTAACTTGAGTAATTTAAATCAGAATATTATTGTTGGTAGTAGACAAGGCATTCCCATCCATAGTTATGATCATTCCTCCCTATCCCCACCACATCCACCACTAATCTTAAAAAATGTCCTCCATGCCCCTAAACTTATTAAGAATCTAATCTCCGTGCGACATTTCACAACTAACAATTGGGTTTCCCTTGACTTTGATCCTTTTGGTATTACTGTAAAGGATTTTATGACAGGGAGGCGAATAATGAGATGTGACAGCACCAGAGATCTCTACCCTATTTCAAACGCCATCAACAATCCAGCCTCAGTTCCCTCAACCTTTGTTGCTCTTTCGTCTTCCTTATGTCATTCTAGATTAGGACATCCGGGAGACTCTGTTATGTTCCCTTAGAAAAAAATAATTTTATTAATTGCAATCGTATTTCTAGGACTCCTATATGTGAATCTTACGTTTCTGGGAAACATGTCAAATTACCATTTTTTGCATCCACAAATTGTACTTTAATGCCTTTCGATATCATACATAGTGATTTGTGGACATCCCCTATTTTGAGTACGGCTGGCCACTGATATTATGTGTTGTTTTTGGACGATTATTCCAATTGTAAATAAATCTCAGGTCTACCCCATTTTTCTTCATTTAGTGCTTTTGTAAAAACACAATTTGAAAAGAGCATTAAATATTTTCAATATGACAATGACAGGGAATCCGATAATAACCAATTCAAACAGTTTTGCTCCAAAAATGGTCTTACCTTTCGTTTTTCCTGCCCTCACACATCCTTCCAAAATGGTAAAGTCGAAAGAAAAATCCGAACCATAAACAACCTCATTCGTGCCCTACTTCTTCATGCCTCAATTTTGGCATTACGCACTCTCTATGACCACCTATCTCTTAAACATAATCTCAAATAAGTCTCTAGCTCAACGGTCGCCCACCCAAGTTCTCTTTCGTAGGAATCCCTCCTACCAACATTTGCATATTTTTGGATGTCTTTGTTACCCGCTCCATCCGACCACTCACAAACTATAACCCCGGTATTTCCCAGGTGTGTTTCTGGGGTTACCATGCCAATCATCGTGGTTACTTGTGCTATGACTTGTCGAGCCGTAAAATCATTATTTCACGTCATATCATATTTGATGAGTCTCAATTAAAGCTGGCCAGTGGGCTGGGACGGCCCGGTCGCGCCCCGACACTGCCCCGAACCCGAGTAGTAAAAAAAATCGGTATCGGGACTCGAACCGGGACGGGACAATGTCTCTTCCCGGCCCGCCCCAGTCCCGCCAATCCCGACCCGATCCCGAGCCCGCCCCGATCCCGCAACCCCCCATTTGCAAAAATAACCGTTGCACCAACGACCATTTTAGATTTTGGCCGTTGTGCAACTGCCATTTTTGGCCTCCCCCTACCCCTTAATATTTATTTTTAACCCATAAGTTATTATATTTACACTTTAACCCAATTTTCCATCTATAAATAACTCATTTTCTCTTCATCTTTCTCACAAATCTTCCTACAATCTCTCTAATCTCTCAATCTATCTCTCTACAAGTCTACATTGTTTACTAAGTATTCAATTTTATTTATTCATTTGGGAATTGGGAGTGAAGTTGGCAACTAGCTTGAGGATCTTCCATCAAGCAAAGTTTCAATTTTCAACCTCTCGATTACACGTCGACGTTACGTCGGCGTTTGGTACATTCGTTCCTTCATTAAATTATTATTGTTTGTTTATTTTATTTAGCGCACTTAATTTTATTATCTGTAATTATTTATTATCATTAATTATTTATTATCATAATTAAAATGGAAGGATTAAGAGGTATGTTTAAGGCTAAGGGTGCTTCTTCTAGTAGGGGCAACAAGGGCAAGGGTACTTCTTCTAGTCATTCTATTCCTACACAAGATGATTTTGTTGATACTGAACATTTTCCTACAATACCATTAGATTTAGACAAGGAGCTATTTTCTGGAACTCAAGAAGACTTTAATTTAAACGATGATCTAGATGATACACCCACTAATGTTGATGACAACACACCCACTAGTGCACCTTCAACTGAAATGTCTCATATTCCCCCTAGTATGAGACGAGGTCCAGCAAAACGACCATTAAAATCAGATGCATGGATATTTTTTGATAGGGACGTAGAGAATCAAGT
The DNA here is from genome assembly GCA_029783415.1 of Anisodus acutangulus. Classification (NCBI taxonomy): domain Eukaryota; kingdom Viridiplantae; phylum Streptophyta; class Magnoliopsida; order Solanales; family Solanaceae; genus Anisodus; species Anisodus acutangulus. The sequence goes on from CM056501.1 coordinate 25,089,644, forward strand.
AGCTAGATGTAAAATTTGTACAGATGTTTTAAAATTTAAAACTAGAAAAGGTCACGATGGGACGGGGGGTTTAATGAGACACGTAGTAAGGGCTCATCCAACTAGGTATGCCCAATACCAGACTTCAAAATCGGGTGCACAAACGCCGCTCCATCGGGACAAGGTTCACATATTGATATTGTCCCGGACCAAGTACAGGGTCAAATTAACCCTATGACGTGGGGAATTGTAGGCCCTAAATACAATAAACATAGAGACAGGAAAGCAATATCAAAATTAGTTATTGTGGAGGGTTTACCTTTTTCATTTCCTTTATCTCCCGGTTTTATTCATTACATTAGAGATATATATAATCATGTTTTTAACGGTTTTCCTAGATCAACTGTTAAGAGATATGTATTTAAATTCACACATGAATATCAACAATATTTACGTTATTCATTATATCATTTTAATGGCAAAGTATCTATCACGTCTGATATAGGTCGTAGTACTAACGGCCATGATTATCTAACGGTAACTTGTCATTGGATAGATTATAAATGGTCTATGCAAAAACGTATCTTAGCGTATAGATATATAGATGATAGGCACATTGGTACTTTTATTGCATAAAATATTTATCAAGTGTGCCATTATTATGGAATAACTGATAAAATTATGACTATTACATTAGATAACGCTTCTTCTAACAATTACGCTATTACAATTTTTAAAAATAGTTTAACTCCATCTTTTCCAGATCATTTTCATATAAAATGCGCGTGTCATATATATAACTTAATTGTAAATGATGGTCTATCACTTTTTGAAGACATTCTTAGTAAAATACAATTTGTTATAAACTTTATTTTTAAAAGTAATAAAGTACAACGAAGAAAAGAATATAAAAAAATTTATCACGATTGTGGACTACCTTATAGAAAAATTACAGAAGAAGTATCCACTAGGTGGAATTCTTTATACGAGCAACTACTTGTTGCTTATGACTATAGAAAACCTATAACTTTATTTTTTAACTCTCATAATCAAAATTCAGCTGATATGGTTGTAGATAGTGATTGGGTAAAAATTTGCGAACTTATTGTATTTTTAGAGAAATTTTTTCAAGCAACAAAAGAATTTTCCGGTATATATTATCCTACTATTTCAACTATGTTGTTTTATATAACTCTAATATTTTTATTACTTGGTGAATATATGAAAAAACCAGCTTATATTGCAGCTATTAAAAAAACGTTTATCAAAATAAAAAAATATTTTATTCCTATTTCCACTATTTATATTATTGGTGTTGTATTAAATCCGACTACAAAAATAGACGGTGCTAAATCACTTATTGAAACTATTTACGATTGTATAGAAGTACTACCACCTCCAACTCCAAAAAATTCAAATCACCCACCACCTATTGAACAAACTAAAGAAGAAATGTTGTCTAGCGTAGAAAACCAATGCAAAAAAATATATAGGTTTTACCAACAAAAAAGTGCTAGTAACCTACCGGCTTCCATACCATTTTCTTCATCTTCAACACAACCTCACAAAAGACATGTTGTTTCTGCGGCTAGTATTGAAAGCCTCAGAAATAGAATGTGCGGCCGTACCGCTACTAACCAAATTAGCGAGTTTGATATTTTTATTTTGCAGAGTTCTGTACCGTACCAAGAAGTTATCAATGAAGATGGACATGAAGACTTGCTGAAATACTGGATGGGGAATGAGAAGACCTTTCCGACACTTTCAATGATGGCCTGAGATATTTTGAACATTCAAGCGTCATCAACTGCGTCTGAAAGCGCTTTTTCTGCCGGCAGATATCAAATAGGAGACCACAGACACTCATTAGCCGGAGACAGCTTGGAAATTACAGTATTATTCAGAGATTGAATACGAGCGGAGCGGAGAAGGTACGGTCAATCGGAGATCAACGAAGAAGAAGACGAAAACTACAACGAAATCTTATCCGAAGGTGGTGGAAGCGACGTGGATCAATTTGACCAACAAATACCAATTCCAACCGAAGAACCACAGGAAATTATCAAGAAATTAGAACAGGTTTTTTTTAGAATGTAATTTTTTTAATTGCAATTTTATTATGTAATTTGCAACTTTGTGGGCAACTTTTGGACAACACCACAAAGTTGCAATTTCGACAATTGTATTTGTATTACAAAAAAATCATATGTCTATTAAATAATATAAGAGGCACAAAAACAGCTTTGAGATGTTTTTATTACACTACATTGTCTTGTTTAATTATTGAGTTTTTTTTATACATATGTTATTAAAAAATATAAAAAATAAAAAGGAAAACCCGCCGGAACCCGATACCGATCCCGCCCCCGACCCGATTCCGACGGGATCGGGATCGGGGCGGACTTCGGCAAATCCTGCCAAGCCCGATCCCGCCACCCCCGATCCCGCCCCCTTCACCCGTCCCTCCCCCCCCCACTCCCACCCCCGACCCCGCCAAACCCAGCCCACCAGATCCGAGCTCGGCCCACTGGCCAGCTATAGTCTTAATTCCCCTTTGCCTTTCTACACTCGCCATCACGACATTCCTACGACTTCCTAGATGATGGCCTAAACTTTCTTCTAATTCACCATTTACAAAGTTTGTCATCCCAGACCCCGGCACCCGCCACCACCTCGGCCAGTCCGGGACTAGATGCCTACCCGATTTTGCTGATGGTGGCCCGGATAGCCCGCCTCATGGTGATTCCGCAGCCACCTCTCGGCAAATCGAGGTTCAGCCAGCCAGTACCATCACCCGTGCCCTTTTTCTATTCTCAGCAGTCTTGCGGCAAACTCCCCCTCTATTCCCGCATCCCGAAACACTCTCGCAGGCCATGGAAACATGTGTCATGCACGAAATTCATAAACCTAAACATTTATTTAACCTTTCCATTTCAGTTGTCTGTTCCCCTGTCCCTCGTAACCCGAAGGATATCTTGTCCGGCCCTAATTGGAAAGCTGCAATGATTGAGTAATATAATGCTCTTATTGATAATAAGACGTGGGACCTAGTATCCCGTCCACCTGATGCTAACATTATTCGTTTTATGTGAATTTTTAGACATAAAAAGAAATTTAATTGTTCTTTTGAGAAGTACAAGGCTCGTCTTGTAAGTGATGAAAGGTCTTAGTATGTGGGAGTGGATTGTGATGAAACGTTCAGCCCGGTCGTAAAGCCCGCAACCATCCGGACCGTCCTCAGCATTGTCATATCTAAGTCTTGGCCCATTCATCAGCTTGATGTCAATAATGTCTTCTTACATGAGGATCTTCATGAAACAATATATATGTATCAATCTATGGGTTTCAGGGATCCTATTCATCTGGATTATGTGTCTCTGTTGCGAAAATCGTTCTATGGTACCAGTGGTTCACCGATTATGCTTTCTCTATCGGTTTTCACACAATATATCCGATCATTCTATGTTCATCTACAACAAAGGTACAAACATGGCTTACTTATTATTATATGTTGATGACATCATCCTCACCACATCATCTAATGCTCTCCGTCGGTCCATTATGTCTCTCATTTCCTATGAGTTTGCTATGAAAGATATGGGCCCTCTGAGTTATTTCTTGGGCATCTATGTCACTCGACATTTTGGCTGCCTATTTCTATGTCAGAAGAAGTACGCTGAAGAGATCCTTGACCGTGCAGGCATGACATCTTGCAAACCATCCCACACACCTATAGACACCAATTCCAAGCTCATCGCTGATTTCGGTTCTTCATATTCAGACCCGACTCACTATCGTAGCCTGGCTGGGGCCCTGCAGTACCTCACATCACGAGACCAAACATATCCTATGTCATGCAATAAATCTGCTTGCACATGCACAGTCCGACGGAAGCACACATCCATGCCCTCAAACGTATTTTATGATACGTCCAAGGTACACTTCACTTCGGATTACATCTATACAGGTCTTCGCTCGCTGGTCTCACTGCTTATTTTGATGCTGACTGGGATGGATGTCCTGACACCCGACGCTCCACGTCTGGTTATTGCATTTTTCTCGGAGATAACCTATTGTTTTGGTCTTCCAAAAGGCAACCTACACTATCCCGATCTTGTCCAGAAGCAGAATACAAAGGTGTTGCCAACGTCGTCTCTGAGTCTTGTTGGATCCGTAACCTTCTACTTGAGCTTCACAGCCCGATTCAAAAGACAACATTGGTCTACTGCGATAATATTAGTGCGATATATCTTTCTGGCAATCTCGTCCAACATCAGCGCACTAAACACATTGAGATGGACATTCATTTCGTTCACGAAAAAGTGGCTTGTGGTCAAGTTCGTGTCCTTTGTGTTCCTTCCAGATATGAGATTGCCGACATCTTCATCAAAGGACTTCCGCGCATACTATTTGATAATTTTTGAGTCAGTCTCAGTGTTCGAGAACCTCCCGCTTCGACTGCGGGGTGTAATAGAATATTTCCCAATATACTTTCATTAATTGTATATCTCCTATTTCATGTAGAATTATAATTCTTTTTTAATTAGATTAATTAGTTACCTAGTTTGTATCAAAGTAAATATTCTTGTAACCTTATATATATTATAAATTATTCATCAATAAAATCAAGTTACATATTCATTTACGATTCCCCCGCAGCATCGGTTGTGCTGGCGTCCCGGGATTCATCGTGGCGGTAACTGAAGAATCAGAGAGCAAAAGCTCCGTTATCATCACCATGGATAAGAAGAAAGCCATGCTCTTTATCTTAGAAATCTCACACTATTTTTGGCTTCTTCCTATGAGTAAAGAAGATTATGAAGGTATTCACCGAGTAATATAGGATTTTTTTTGGCGGGTCCCCACCTAATGCATTATTAGAGGAATGAAAGAAACACTGCACAAGATACAAACTTTCCATAGTTCATCTTTTTGTCCCTTTTTTGCGTTTTAAATTTGGCAAAATGTTCTTTTGCATAATATGATGCAAAATAATTACCTAAGCTTGACGTTAATTGTACTCTATTGTTACAACTCTTGATTCATTACTCATTTTTGGGAAATGAAATTTAGAGTACCAGACGTCGACTCCGTTTCCATAGGGAGTGAAAGGGAAATTATATCTGATAAGGTGTAACGAATAGAGATACTAGCTTAGTTTTATTATTATAGTTTGACCCCCTTAGTTCTACTATTACAATTTATTCCTAATTATGGTCTATTTTCATTCGTACCCCGTTAGGCAGGGATGATTTAGGTTGTGTTGAACACCCACGGCAAAAAATTACATTGTATATATATATGGTAGATTTTCTGTGTTTATGTATATATATTAACTTTTGAACACCCTGAACAAATGCAAAAGGTTAGCTCAAGTGGTCTAGGGTGTTCAAAATTGTCTTTAACTTACTAGGTTTGATTCTCAAGGATAACATTATTTTTTATGTTTTTTTTTTAATTTCCTGAGTAAAAATCCTGAATCCGTCACTGTCATTAGGTTAGCTTGATATGTTTTGTAAACATATGTTCTAGAGACATCTTGAATGAAAATATGAAATTTATCTTTTATTTTCTTTTCTCTTTCTCAATTTTATCCTTTCATGGCGATCTCAACCTGGGAATTGTTACAATTGATATCAGAGACGACGATTCTCGGCCCCAATTCCACGACCACGTTCAACAAGGGTTACTATCAACCACAACAAGCCTTGGATATCGCATCCATGGCTGATTTCCCTATCTATGGTTCACCAAATTCAGATGGTTATGAGTATTATCATGGGTATTCACATCCTTACTCATATTTAGGAGTGGCAAAATGTATAAAAAATATGGATATTCACCCGACCCAACCCATTAAAAATGGGTTGGATATCCAATCCATTTAAAATGGGTCTAATATGGGTCAACCTATATTATCAACTTAAAATATGAGTAACTTAATGGGTAAAATGAATAAAACCCACAATTTTAGTAAAACAAGTTGCTTAAAAATAAGGGAAAATGACTTCCTTAATAACATTAGGGAAAACAAGTCTCACAAGTGTCATTTCACCAACTCACAACAAACCCAATCCCTTTAACCACATCACCTCACACCCCACCACCACCCAACTCACCCCCCTATCCCCTCCCAAAAAAGTTTTTTTAATATTTTTATTTTTTTTATTTTCTAGACCACTCACCCCCACTCCACCCACACTCCACCACCCTCCAAAAAAAATTAATTTGTATTTAGAAAAAGTCACCATCCAACCATCCCTCCCCATCCCGAATGTTTTTACTTCATATATGTTATTTTACTTTGATAAAAATTTATAAAAAAAATTGCATAGTTAAATTTGATGTGAGATGGGTGGTGGGTTGTGGTTTTAGGGGGGGGGGGCAAGGGGGTGGTGTGCGGGTAAGATATATTTTTTATTTTTTATAAAAGTAAAATAAAATATATGAAGTATAAAATTTGAGAGGCGGGAGGGGGTTGAGTGAAGGCGGTGATGTGGGGTGGTGTGAGGTTGGGGTGGATGGTGGTGTGGGATAGGGATGAGTGAAGATGAAGTGCATTCGACAATGGTGGTTGGGTGGGGGTGAGATTTTGTTGGGGAGTGGGTGGGATATGTGGTGGAAGGTGAGTGCAATGGGTGGGAATGGTGGGGCTTGGATGGATATTTTTTGAAAAATATTTTTAGGAGTTCGCGTAATTATAAAATTTGGAAGTTCTATTCTTCTCGCAAATATTGAGGTGCAACTATGTACTAGGAATTAAATTGTGGACAAGAAGATAATTAATTTTTTTTATATTAGATACATGAAACCAACATGTTTAAAATAACTTTAGATAATATGGATATCCATCCGTTCAGTTAACTCATTTTTTATCCGTATTAAATATGATCCGTCAGATAATTGATCCATTTTTATTAACTCATTTTCGACCGGCCCATTTGTCACCCCTGCTCGTATCAGGTTCCATGTGTTTATCAGGTTGAGAGCACCAATCCGGGTTCTTATTTTGTTCAATTTGGTGATGGTTCAGTGGTATCGATGAGTGCCTCGGCATTAGACAACTTGTTGAAGTCTAGTTATGGCAATTTTGAGACCAACGAAGCAACTCCAAGGAAGGTGATTCACTCAGTACATTTTCCTTCTGTGATAGATTCATTTGAATCTGTTTCTTTTGAAACCCTAGCTTTCAAATTAGGGAACTCTAATCTCACAACATTTTCTCTACCATCACGCTACTTTAAGCACAATAGAGGTGCCACCAATGGCAAGAAGAAAGTTTGGAGGAAGAAGCGGAAATATGAGCTTGGTCGACAAGTTGCTACTACCAAGCTTTCAAATTTTTTTTAGAGCCAGGCTAGTTCATATACAAGTTAGCAACGGTGAATGGGCGAATAGGTTTTCTATTGGCAGGGAAATACTGAAAGAGGACCAGCATTTGATTATGGGAGGAAATAGTGAAATTGATGTTAAGTTGTTCGATAAAATATCTCACAGGGAGGTAATCTATGTGACGGATAAGATAGGGGATGATAGTGCTGGAAATGAATCAATGAAAGTCGAAGAAGATTTTGAAAGTAAAAGAGATGAGCCTCTAGAGGACTGGGAGAACGTGGTACCAGTTGAGATCGAAAACCATAATAATGAATATCAAGTGCTTGACCAAATTCTATAAGTGTATGGAAATAATGTGACAGATTTGCAATGGGATGAAAGTGGAAGAGATGAGCCTCTAACAACTAAAGATAGCCATGAGAATAAGCCTGAAATTAATGAAGTCCAAATGTTCGATGAAGATGAAGATGAAGATGAAGATGCTAAAACTCCACAAAACAATGAACGCAAGGTGCTCAATAAATGTCTTCCAAGTGATGAAATTATTCTGCCAGTTGTTATACTGCTGCTGGTTGCTGAAAATTTTGAGGAATACCAATGCAAACTCAAGGAGGAAATTCCTGTGGTAGCTAAACCTGTAGAGTTTAACCAGTCAGGAAAAATGAGTATCGATGTTTGCACTCACTCAATGGATGAGAATGTTGCAGCTGAAAAGCCTACTGGGCAACTGTTGATGTTCACCATATTAAAGAGTCAAGATTTCAGAGATTTAGAGGAAGACATGGAGGAAATGAAGACGCAACTTCAATAATTCACCTCTGCTCAACCTGCTACTGCCATTCATAAAGTAGGATAAACTTCAGTGTTGCGAGAACGACAACACCTATTGAATCAGATAACGATGTTGACTAAACCCAAAGTGATGCAGCGAATGATTACAATCGTGGTGTTGCTGAAAATCATCATTCAAACTTAATCGGCGTGAAGAAATGGTGCAGACGAGAGCTACATTGTAGATCGATTCTACTGATATTTTTATCGATGAGACTATTGATGTCGTTGATAACAATATCGACATTACCAAAGTTGAAAGCCAAAGCCTGTGGGTATCATTGTTGGTAAGGGAAGTGATGAAAATCTAGATGTCGGTGTTCGGTGCAGTTTTACCCACATGTATGTAAAAAGTGTGATGGATAGATTTAGGGATGAGTTGAGAAAGGTTTTTTATATGAGGATTGATCATACTGTCATGTCTTGGACTGATCTTATAACAAAATATATGCAAAGCCGAACAATAATTTAGAAGCCATTAAGTTGTACTTTATGATGATGAAGGGTCCAGCTAAGCAGATCCATAATCTTGCAGTGAAATTGGGTCTTTGTGGATTGTGTAGCTAATCTCTAATTAGCATAAATTCCAAATCTGGTAGGATGGAAGAAGCACGAAAAGCTTTTGAACTTCTATTTCAAAAGAATATGAATTTCACAGAAATTTTTGAACTTTTCAGTTTGATAGATTCTGAAGTTGGATTTATTTTTCTTCCACTTGCTTTGGGTTTGAAGTCTCGCAGCAGCAGCGCATTACACTGTTCCAGTTGTCGCTGAGCTAAGAGGATTATTCAAAATATTTTTCTTCATGTGTTCATTTGGGTTAACTGCATCATTGGGTGTTTGTCTAAAGGTGATTTTGTTGGCATCTTCTTATCGATATCTTCGATTGCAATGGAGATGAAATTTTTGATGGGAAGAAATGGTGTTAACTTACTATATAGACCGAAATTTAAGCAGAATTGCAGAGTGGGTCTACTATTTGCATTGCCTCTCGTTTTAAGTGATACTTCTAGTGTTCTTCAAGGAATGGTTTCAATGAAAAATTTATTGGTGGTAATTGATCAATTCTTGGATATTTTATGGATCTTGCAGATACTATGGGTTTGGACAAGCGAGTGAAAACTTAAGAGTTTCTGACAGCTTCCGGTCTTGGTCGTTCGAGCCTCAAGAGCTAACGTGTAAAATAGCAGGAGAAGTGGAAGCAATTGGAGTCTCGTGGGTGCTGACCACTTAAAACATTTTGGTGCATATGATGGTCATTAGATGTGTTTGGGTACTGATTTTGGTAGTCCTTGGACACCAACTTATTACTACTTAGTGGAGGCAAATGAAAACTGGTTAACGCTTCTTTGATTGACACTTCTTTTCCAACTTCACAATTTCTAAATTCAGCTTGTAATAGTTCAACAACTGCTATTGTTTGATGTGATATTTGATTCATCTGATGGGAGGAACATAAGGTGTGATAAAGTGTGGATGGTTACTGCAGAGAAAGCATTTGTTTCTGCTATATGGTCACTATTTTTGCTTCAGTATAGTCTATGCTTGCTCTTGAGGGTTCTAGTCTTAACTTGATTCAAAAATGTAAACGTGTAAATATAGGAAACAATATATTCCCTACACATAATTAGAATATTTTCATATATTGTGTAAATATAATTATGGTAAGACTAGGATTCCTCTTTTGTATAGGCTTAGGATTCCTATTGTATAAGGATGAATATTGTACTCTATATATACCTTGATATTAATGAAAGACTCCCCAAGGGAGATTAATATCATCTAACATGGTATAAAGAGCCAAATAAACAAAACCCTAAAAACATTTCTTTTCCACAGCCGCCGGCTGCCTCTCCTACGTCGCGGCCCTCCCGGATTTTCTTCTTGTTTTTCGGGTTTTGTTCTTCCTTTCTTCTCTTCTCTAAATGGCTATCCCTGATTCTTCCACACTTTCTGACGCCTCTACCTCCACAAATCCCACCACAAAGTCATCACCCCCGTTTCATCCCGCCTCTTATCGCTTCCAACATCAAGAACCATATTCCCATTATTCTTGATCAAGAAAACAACCAAAGATTCTCCCTGGGTTGAACTTTTTCGCAATCATGCATGTCTCTATAACGTGCTTGACCATATTGATGACACTATTCTCGCGCCTACGGAGGTTGATGATTCTATCCGCATCGCCTCGACGCCGGGCGTCAAACAATGGATATATGGTAGTATCTCTCAGGATTTGCTCCTTACTATCATGAAATCGACTCCACGCCCTTGACTTGTGGAATCGTTTGGAGGAAATTTTTCAGACAACAAGCACACTGCGTCGCGTGTATTTGGAAGAACAGTTCAACAAAACACGTCTTGAAAACTTCTCCAATGTCTCTGAGTACTGCAAGCAGCTTAAACTTCTAGCGGATCAACTCTCCAATAACGGCACGCCTGTCACTAATGATAAAATGGTGCTACAAATGATTTCTGGCCTTACTAAGGGCGAATATGATACTTTGGCCACCATTATTCAACAAAGTGCATTCGCCACCGAAGTTTTAACAAAGCTCGCTCACAATTGTTGCTCGAAGAAACCCGTCGTGCTAAGCAGGATGAGCACGCCCAGCAGGTGTTAGCTGTCGACACGCAACCCCAATATCAGACGCCACCAGATAACTCCCAACAGCGGCAGGGCCGCGGCGGCAAGGGTGGAAAAGGTCGCGGCGGTAGAGGAGGTCGTGGTCGTGGCAAGGGTCGCGGTCAACAGAACCAACAAAGAAGAATAAAGAAGAGATTGCGTAAAAACTGGTCGCGGCCTCGCCAGCTGTTTGCCAGCACAAGGCCTTAGTGCCAGTCAGCCGCGGCGCTAAGTCCATTCCAAGACTGAGCCCATACAATCCGTATTCTTACCCCGGTTTGTTAGGCCCCGCTCCAGCCCCACAACAGGCCCACTTCATGCAAGGTCAGGTCCCGCAGCCCTCCTCCGGCATGACACCCACTGAGTTGGGTCAGGCGTTCAACACCCTCTCTATGCAACAGCCTGACAATACTTGGTACATGGACTCAGGCGTCACATCTCACGTCACCCAGTCTGCAGGTACTATTCTTAAACTGTTTCGGTTAAAGTATCATCAATATGTTACAGTTGGTAGTGGACAACGCATTCTAGTTAAGGGTTATGGTACCTCATACACACAACCTCCTCATCCACCCTTCTCCCTTAAAAATACCTTATATGCCCCACACATGATTAAGAACCTTATATATGTCCGTCAATTTACTCGTAATAATTCTGTATCCGTGGATTTTGACCCTTTTGGTTTTACTGTGAAGGATCTTCATACGGGGACACCTCTTACGAGATGCAATAGCACGGGGGATCTCTATCCATTCACTTCCACCTCCGCTGCCAGATCTTGCTCTCTCGTCACTCTAGCGGTTGTTTCTTCTTCAACTTAGCATAATAGGCTTGGTCATCCAGGAGCCCCAGTTTTTAATTTTCTTAGAGGCAACAATTTCATTGCTTGTAATGGGAAACTTGCCCAAAATTGTGTTTCTTGCTCTTTAGGCAAACATATTCGTCTTCCGTTTAAATCATCTACTAGTGTTACATTTGCTCCTTTTGATATCATACATGCCCATTTATGGACATCTCCTATCTCTAGTTCTCTCGGTCATAAATACTATCTTGTGTAGCTTGATGATTTTTCACACTACGTTTGGTTATACCCTCTTAAATTTAAATCGGAAGTGTTTGTCAAATTTCTTGAGTTTTGCAAGTTCATTCAAACACAATTTGGAAAAGGCATAAAATCATTTCAGTGCGATAATGGTCGTGAATTCAATAACTCTATGTTTCACCGCTTTTGTACCAATAATGGCATGGTCTTTCGCTTCTCCTGGCCTCACACCTCACCACAAAATGGTAAAGCTGAAAGAATCATTCGCACCATTAACAATATGATTCGCACCCTATTGATTCATGCCTCCCTCCCTCCACCCTTCTGGGTCTATGCTGCTAAAATGTCAGAATCAATACACTCTAAATATTCTCCCTACTAGCACTCTTCACAATATGACCCCTACCGAAATCCTCTACCATAGAATCCCATCTTATGATCATCTATGGATTTTTGGTTGTCTGCTGCTATCCCAACCTTAGCTCCACCGCCCCTTACAAGCTCGCTCCTAGGTCCACTCCATGTGTCTTTCTAGGATTCCCGCCGAACCATAGGGGCTATCTATGCTATGACTTGTCGACTCGTCAGATCCACATATCTCGTCACGTCACATTCGACGAGACCACATTCCCGTTTTTTAATCTTCCAAAATTCCAAAAACAGGACTACTCATTTCTTGACGAGTCTGCCATCTCTCCCCTCATAATCGAACAACTCACATCCTCTGTTTCGTTATCAGAGCCGCGGCCTAGAGGGGAGACGCCGCGGCGCCTGATTTCCAGAGAGCAATCTTTTGAAACACCGTCGACAGCCGCGACCTCGCGGCCGAGGCGTCGCGCGCTTCAAACTTCGTAGAAGCTTCGTCAACCTTCTAGCGCCGCGACTCTCGATCCAGGAGCCGGGGCGCCTCCGACGGCTTCGCCCCCACCTTCTCCTTATCCGACTTTACCCCCCGTCTCAGACACCACTCCGCCACCCACTGTCCCTACCCATCCAATGAAAACTCGTTCAAAGCATGGAATCTTCAAACCCAAAGTCTTTCAATTTGTCTGCCCAAACCATCTCTCCACTTCCAAATAACCCAAAATTGGCCAAACAAGACCATAATTGGAATGTGGATATGTATGAGGAATTCAATGCTTTAACTAAACATCACACGTGGGATATAGTACCTAGACCTGAGGGGGTGAATGTCATTCGTTGTATATGGCTATTTCGTCACAAGTTCATAGACAATGGGGATCTTGAGAGGTATAAGGCCCGTCTTGTGGCTAATGGCACAAATCAACATGAGGGCATTGATTGTGGTGAGTCCTTCCGCCCGGTTGTCAAACCGGCTACCATCCGCACAGTTTTGAGCATAGCCATGGGCAAACACTGGCCGATCCATCAGCTTGACGTGAAGAATGCATTCTTACATGGGGATATGCGAGAGACAGTCTACATACATCAGCCATCAGGGTTCACCCATCCAGCAGTTCCTCACTATGTGTGTCGTCTCCGTAAGTCACTATATGGCCTGAAGCAAGCCCCCCGTGCGTGGTATGATCGCTTTGCCAGGTATATCTTGAAGACTGGGTTTGTATGCAGCAAGAGTGATACATCACTTTTCATTTTTCATCGAGGTAGTAGCACTGCTTACTTATTACTTTACGTGGATGATATTGTTCTTAGTGCCTCCTCCGACAGATTGAAAAATGAGATTATTGTCTTGCTCAAGTCCGAATTTGCAATGACTGATTTGGGGAAGTTGAGTTACTTTTTGGGGATATCAGTGACCAGGTCTGTCAATCATATGTTCTTGTGTCAGCGTAAGTATGCAAAAGAGATTGTGTACAGGGCTAAGATGGCGAACTGCAAAGAGGTGTCTACTCCAGTTGATTCCAAATCTAAGCTCAGTGTTATGGATGGTGCTCCAGTCTCTGATCCTACTCTGTATAGGAGCCTTGCAGGTGCACTTCAGTATCTCACATTCAGCAGGCGGAACCACGACTTATGTTGTTCAAAGAGTGTGCTTATTCATGCATGCCCCTAGGGAGTCTCATTTCACTGCTCTTAAGCGTATCATTTGATACATTAAGGGCACTCTTGATTATGGTTTGCACCTATACCCCCTCTGCACCAGACAGGTTGCTTTCATATACGGATGCAGATTGGGCAGGGTGTCCGGACACGCGACGCTCCACCTCCGACTTTTGTGATTTCTTAGGGGATAATCTGATTTCTTGGTTTACCAAGCGACAGGCTACCCTATCTCGCTCCAGTGCCGAGGTTGAGTACAGAGGCGTTGCAAATGTAGTAGCTGAGATTTGTTGGCTCAGAAATTTAGTGTTAGAACTTCAGTGTCATTTGCGTCAGGCATCTATTGTGTATTGTGATAACATCTCTGCCATCTATCTTTCTCATAATCCGGTTCAACATCAGCGAACCAAGCATATTGAGATAGACCTACACTTCGTTCGTGAGAAAGTTGCGTTAGGCCATGTCAGAGTGTTACATGTTCCATCATCCTATCAAGATGCGAACATATTTACCAAAGGACTTCCCAGACAGTTATTTCTTGACTTCAGATCCAGTCTCAGCGTCCGGCCTCCTCCCGCTCCGACTGAGGGGGTGTGTAAACGTGTAAATATAGGAAACAATAAATTCCCTACACATAATTAGAATATTTCCATATATTGTGTAAATATAATTATGGTAAGACTAGGATTCCTCTTTTGTATAGGCTTAGGATTCCTATTGTATAAGGGATGAATATTGTACTCTATATATACCTTGATATTAATGAATTCCCCAAGGGAGATTAATATCATCTAACAAAAAATTATGTAAGGTGCTCCCTCAGAAAGGTGACATTGGCAGTTTCTAGTAATGTTACTAGGAGGAATAGACCCTGCTAGGCCTGCAAGTCTTGGCCAGAGAGAGTTTCACAAGCAAACGCTTTCATCTGTAAGGTGTTCAAATTGAAGTAACCAGAATTGTCCTCTTTATCTTGAAGAACGCTGCATTTTATTTCGTCTCCCTTTGCGAATTGTCGGACAGTTATTTCCCCAACCTTGAGGACAAGGTTGTCATAAGAGGGGCGGAATGTAACGAATAGAGAGATACGAGCTTAGTTTTATTATTATAATTTGATCCCCTTAGTTCTACTATTACAATTTATGATCTATTTTTATTAGTATCCCCGTTAGGTTTGCTTGATATATTCTGTAAACATATGTTCTAGAGGCATCTTGAATGAAAGTCTAAAATTTATCTTTTATTTCCTTTTCTCTTTCTGATTTTATCCTTTCAGGAGTGATCCCAACGTAAGGCCATCCTTTTCATCATGTTTGTTTTAGCAACTTATATTCGTGCTAACAGTGTTCGAAGCCTAACATCTTTGTATATTTTTATCCTGCCATATATGGAATCAGGAAAGGAAAAAAATGAATACGTATTGATTAGTGAACTACTCATCGATAAATATAGATAAACCTTTTCTGAAGGCCATAAATTCTAAATATTAGTTCAAGATATAAATAAGTAAATAAAAAAATATTTTCCTAAGATATTTTTTGGTAGTTGATTAAGAGTAAGTTATTCATATATTAAAATTCTGCATAAGTAATACAATGTTTGATAGCTAGTTACGAGGTGAGTTATTCATGTAAAATTAGTACAGTTTTTTGTTTGCAATTTAAAAACCCGCATAACTAATACATGTATAAATTATGAGGAAATTTATATATTATTTTATGCAGAGAAAACTGTGGAATAGCTAATACATAAATAACTAAACTTTGCATAACTAATACCTACATAAATTCTCTCATAACTAATCCATATATTACTAATATCAGCATGACTCTAATCATTTATCAAACAACCGTAATAGTCTAAGCTTTTAAATGAGATGATCTGTGCTTGAACTATTATAGTGCGACTCGTGAACTCCTCAAAGGATACCTAAGATATACATGGTCCAAATGAGAAGTCCACAAAGACTGCTAACAAGCTATGTCCACCCTGGCCCTACCCATCTCCAATTCTCCATGTGAACGACAGCAGCTATGGCCAAAACAAAAATAACCACCTCCTGATTTTAAAAGAAGGAATTCATGGATACCTAAAAGTTGAGTTGGACATGGAAATACTGGAATCAACTGTAAAGTATAATTGAATACTGTTATCTCATAAAATTACATCTCTGTAAAATTGACAGGAAAAGAAAGCAAGTACAGCTTAACAAACTCAATGAAAATTTGGAACAGAAGGAAAAATGTCTAAATTTCTACTTGAAAGAGATGGCTCTCTATGGGCACTAATTAATCCAGTCTCCAAAAATTTAAGTCGATTTCCGCAAATAACTAACAAAACCTTCAGCGGATCGCTAATCCTTGAATTGTTTGTGCACAATCTTCAATTATCTTATTAGCATGAACTGTACTAATAACCCCTGAAATATTTCCCTGCAAACAGTTGACATTAACATATACAGAGAGCATAATAACTCATTATAAATGAGAATGGGAGGTTAAGGACATATAACTAGATGAAGTAGGAGGACAACAGAAATATGCTGCATCACTACGTGCTAGAGGCTCCAGTAGAGCAGCAGCAGGAATCATGGTAACTACCGACACTCGCTGTTAGAACCCAACTTGACTATAAGAGTTGAGTTTAAGAAGAATGTGACTTACCCTCCAGGTCGCAAGCTTTGCTCGAAGCAATTGCCACTGATTTGGCCCAAATACACGCTCTGTACATCGGCTGCACAACATCCATACAGAGGAAAAGAAAAAAGTTACGAATATGAAGAACAGTTAAAAGCTTATCTAACCAGAGGTAACTACTCCAACCAAAGCAGAGGGAATGATAATCAAGGATGTCGATCACAGAAAGCACGCCTCACAATTATTACTTGGTTCATTTGATCTATCTTGCACACAAGCAACTTAGCTGAAATTGCCTTGACAACCCACAACTCCACCTCATTATCATCAATCTGCAAAGAGCAAAAGACCAATGTAACGACCAAACTATGGAGCACGAATACAAACTACAAGACAGAGACAATAAATCTACCTTCAATGTGTCTTTGATCATGGAATAAGGAATTTGACCTGTTTCCGTCATGCCAAGATCTACCAATGTCAATAATCTCATTTTTTCTACACAATCTTCATGGAGAAGTCCTGCAACATTAACTAAAAGAATCAGACCAAGAGCAGCATTTTCAAAACTCAAGGGTTCACTCATAAAATACACCAAAGTTCCATTTAGCAGAAATGCAAGTACTAACCATAGGTTTTTAATAATTCTGAATTTGCCTCCTGGAAACTCAAGTAATCATCTAGCCTCTCAGTGAGAAAGATCTTCAGAAGCTGATATGCTAGAGCATATTTAGCATCTTTCTCCAATTGGACTATAGCAGGCATATCTAGCAAGCCACACTGCCATATTAAAAAAATTAAGAGTAAATATGGCAAGAAAAAAGTGACGATTTGGTAAGTCACTCTCCTCAATTATTCCCCTCTTTTTTTCATTTTTGATAGGTCTTTGATATGATCATGTTGGTGATCTACTCCATAATATTGTTCTCCGAAAATTTTGACACAGGCTTTTATTAACTCCTAATAGCCGAGAGTTTGCAAATTCAAAGTAATTTACCCAGAATAGTAAAAATCAAATCACATAGTGTATGATGTTGGCTGTTTAATTCCAGCTACCTTGCAAAGCACTCAGATCAACAGTGAGGAGGAGGCAATATCATGCCGTAAAATACAAGATCTAATGCACCTAAATCATTACATGCTAGCAATTGAACGTATCTGATGCACCAAAAACAATACAAGATAGCAACAGCGCATGGAAAAATAAAGCATTTGACAGTTCAGAATATAAAGACGGCAGATTGTTTATATTTCAAAAAGTCTCCTTTCTACCCAAGCAATTCAACTTCAGAATTCTGTTGAACATAGAGATACCTGAAACATGTCAGGTGCCTTGACAAAGGTAATAATTGCGTGAAGAGCTTCTTCCTTTGCCTCATTCATGGCATTAGCATCTTCACTCGAGAAAGTCTCCAAATACATTATAAGAAACTTGAAAGACTCTTTTGCAGAGCTGCAAATATGAATAGGAGTCAGAAGAATAAAAAGATTTGTAGCGCAGGTTACTCCAGAAAACACACGTCCTTCACTCTTACCCCTTGGTTTCTTTAAGAATGTTTGAGATCTTAAGGAAGAGCTCCCTCTGATCTTTGACTCCAAGATCCCATTCTTTCAAGAAGCTATCTATCTTTTTGAAAGATGGCAGGATATGTTCAGCGACCTTACCATTTATGGACAAATTAAGGGCCTTCATGTACACAAAGAAACTGCTATAAGGATTCTCCAACAGGTTGTAGAGATTGAACAAGCTGAAAAGAGAGGAGGAACAAAATGCAATGTGACACCAGAAACAAAACGTCCAGGAATTAAAGTGATTATTTTCAAGACATGATACATTTTTAAGCGTAATGCAGGCTTATCACTTGGTTGTTGAGAGATTTTAGTGGATATGAGCTCTGCCATTTCGTGCGCTTGGTCCAAACTCTTAGGTTTCTTGACAAGGTTGCAGATTATAGTGAAAATGCACTCGAGATCTGAGGTAGAAGCCAATTAAAGAAGATTACATAACTAAGAAAACAAACAAAGTTCAGAAAACATAACACGAGGAAAGAATGGTTCCATTATGACAATCAGAGATTGCTTCACGCTGATGAAGAAAGAAAAGCCGCCCCTAAACAATTTGCTCAAAGATAGAAGTCAATAAAAATCGTTGCTTCTTGTATATGTGAGTTCTATGCATCTAATTCACCCGTATGTGCTTGATAATTACACAATTTGACTCAAGAATTTATTAAAATATTACGGACACTTGTCTTCTAGAAATTTATGTACAACTATATGGAGAATTTATAGATTATATCTTTCGTTCTTCTTAGCGGCAATGGTGTTGGGCCTGTTGGAAATTAGCCTTGGCGGAGAGATGCGTCCACCCATCTTTGATGAATTAAACACTAGTGTTCCGCATGTTGGAGACCTTGTCTCTTTGCACATGCATGATCTACGAAGTGAGTAGATGACCGTAGGGCCAAGAATCGTCTAATTTCGTTGAGAAATGAAAGAGATATTGGTCCACGAAGTAAGGTGTTTGAGACATGGAAATGTGGTGTGGGACAAATCTACCACATCGGTGGGAATAGGAATAATTGCTCTCTATATAAGTCTCTAAAGGCTAAGCCCAAACGCGCGCCGCCGCCGCCGCGCCCGTCCCGTCGGGTTCACGGGCTGTGGGGCTGTCTAATATTATCTTTTTGGACCAGAGAACTCTGTCAGATGTACAGTTTGATCCCTGAAGTTTCATATGTACAGTTTGGACCAGAATTCTTTCATATATACAGTTTGGTCCCTGAAGTTTCAATATTTACAGTTTGGTCCCAGAGTTTCTGGGAAGGTGACGGAAGGCCATTGGACTGCGTTTTGGAGCATTAATCAGCCATTACTTGGCTGATTAACTCTCCATTAACAGCCCATTAGTTGGGCAATTGAGCAGCCTCCTTCATGACCTTAATTCACCTCATTCATGGCATTAAAACATGTCATTACAACCCTCCTTTAAGGGCCATTATAGCCTTGTTTGTGGCTGTTGGACAGCCCCTCCTCATGATATATATTGAGCTTCATTTAGCTCAAAACATGAGGAACAAATAACCTGAAAACAGACGGTAAATACAGCAACATAGCAGCACAAAAACAGACTGAAAAAACCACGAAATCAGTGAGCAAAAACTGCTCGAAACAGTGGCTGAAAATCAGTAAAACAGTGACCAAACCCTCACGTATACACAAGATATACACTATAGAGACACACTATATACACAGAGACAAAAGAGAAGAGTAGACAGAAACTTTTCCTTCCTATTCCATATCTTCAGCAAGTCGAGTCATATTTGTTTTCTTCGACAGGCTCAACCTATTGGCTTTGTAGTGTTGAGATTAAAGTGTTGTTTTATCTTGGGAGACTATTTCCCGCTAACGTAAAAGCATATATACGGGGCAATCTTGTCTTAAGGATAGAGGGCTATCCTCGACTCAACACACAACGTTGTAACCATCCAAATTTAGTTGTTTCTTGATTTCAGGATATCAACATTCAAGACACAACAAACTTGCGGCAGTTCTCAACATTGACTTTGCAAAGTGATCAAGATTCAAGACACAACACACATGTGGCAGTTTTGAAGATTGACCATTTATTTATCCTTTCGAACATTTGTAATAGTTATTACTTCCCGTACTGCTCTATAAAGTACCATAGAATACCAACAACTTGAGACAAGATTGTATTGTAATACTATTAGTGTTCGAAAGATATCGGTCAAAAGTTGTGTGACCAAATCTGGATATGGCAATGGTTTTCTGGTAGAAGAGAGTGATGATGATGAACATGTTCATGGTGTCACCGCTACCAAGACTGGTGGGAACAAGCGCTCTCGAGAGCCTGAGGATGTCAACTGGGACAAGAGGAGAAGACTGAAGATGTGCTTCTATCTTGCAGCAGAAGACCTGTATCTGTCCCAGACAAAAGATCTGAATAATGGTAAGAAGGAACTGGACACTCAGTTTGATGAAGTGACTGGAGTGAGCCAGAATCCGAAATTGGGATAAGCAGTTTTTCTTACTTGTCAAGAATAAAGATTAAATGAGGTCTGATTAAAAATTGATTAAAGTAAGGAGGAATATGAAAATAATTTATATTCCTTACGCTTTAAAAATCAGAAGTTTAATCTCATCTTCTTTTCCGTTTAAAGATTGGATTGTAAAGCAACTTAAAAAGATCCGTTCTTTTAAGAGTAATTATTAAAAGTGTGTACAGTATGTTCGCACATACGAGGGAGTAAGATCCACTGACTGTGCAAAAACTGTTATCACCCTTAAGTAAGCGCCAAGAATTATCTGGGCACCAATCATAACGGAAGAAGTCTAAAAGTTAAAGACGTTGAGCCTGTCATACTATTTGGCAGAAGATCCTTCATAGGATGATATTGGACACTCAGTCATATAAAGCCTCAAGGCGGGAGTGGGCCAAAATTCCTTTGATATGATGATATTGGCCACTCAGTCATATAAAGCCTCCGGGCGACTGGAGTGGGGCCAGAATTCATTTCATAGGAAAAGTAATGGACACCTATTAGGGTGGGCCAGAGTTTCCAGGTCTTAAATGATCTGAAGGCCTAAAGAAAGGCAGAAAAGAAATTGGACACTCAGTCTGCCAAAGCAACTGGAGTGGGCCAGAGTATCCAGATCACATATGATCCGGTTGCGCCCTAACCACGGGCAAGAGGTTGTTCATGTGAAGCAACGCCACCTCTAAAGTAGAAGGGGTTGGAGAGGTTGCCCTCAATAGGACTTCAGGGAATGAGATCACTCTAAGATGAGGTGATACATATCCCTAACTTGGTTTAAGGGACGATGTTGGTCAAGCTGGTTTGAGACTAGTCCAACAGGTCTGTAATAACTAAGAATAGTACAGTACGTCTGTAGCCAAATGAATGATATATTTGTAATCCGTGCATCTATGCCATCATAGATTAAGACACGTTAAATAGCAAGTCATTCAAAAGCTAACGATGTTGAGATTGTTGCCTTCTGTCGACATAAACCCTCAAAATGAATGTGAGGTAGACGAAGAGGCAAAATCACCTTTCCAAATTCCGTCAAGGGAATAGCGAAAGAAGCACCGCTCCCCTAGAACTTAGTCACACCTACTTGGGTGGTTTGAAGTTTATACAAATAGAGGGGGGAGACAAGTACGTTGTGATCTTCATTGATGATGGTACAACGTATGTAATCCTTTGTGTGTTGAAAAGCAAAGATGAAGTTGTTGAAGCAGATAAGCGCTACAAAGTATAAGTTGGAAATCAACTAAGCCTATGGATTGCAAAATTCGTAGCAATAGAGGGAGAGAATGTGAAGCATCATTCATTAAACGACTGTTCATTTCTCACCTCAGTCCAACAGTGTTAACCAAGCGCAAAGTCATACGCCCAAATTATGTGGGGTGGCTTGGTAAAAGTTGGAATACTGAAACAGGTCAAGTTGTACCTAAGACTGTAGATTGCATATCTGTCAGGATCTGCAAATAACAGTAGTGTTGATCGCCTCTTGGCGTCAAAGAATGTTGAATTCTTTGGAGATAACTTTCCTTGGAAAAGGAAAAAGGAGTAATTGCTCAAGGTTAACAAGAACCCGCGAGGGCCTGACTGTCCGGAACTAGACGTTCCGTATCTACAGGACTCGAAAGTTACTGGCTATCCGGAACTTAATATTCCAGATCTGCAGAACTTAGGGATTCTAGATGTTGAACCGAGACGGAGCAAAGAAGGGGACAAAGACTTGTTCCAGTCCTTTTAGCTTGTATGGTTAAGAATGAACCATGGACAATTAACAAATAATTGTCATCTCCAAAAGCGCTGCTTTGGAAAGAAGCTACAAAGAGAGAAATAAACTCTATCATATAGAACCATACTTGCGTAATGGTTGATCTTCCTCCGGAAAAAGAACCTTTGGGTTGTAAGATGTGCTCCCCTGTGAGTAGCTTCACATCCAGGGCCATTGCAGTCTTGCGTGGCATGAATGTTGAATTAGCCTTCCCAACCGGAGAGTTGGAAGAAGTTGATCAGAGTTGGTTTGCTGAACTGTTGGGCTTCTTCCTGAACTTTCATTTTGGTCCCTGAAATGTTTACATTTTGGTCCTGAAAGTTTCAGATAAAACAGAAATAATGAATCTGACCACAGAAATATTGACTCTGAAATTAGAAAGCCAACAGTTGGAGAATCAACAGTCTGAAAGTAAAAGTCATATTGAAACAAAGTCTCGATATGAAAGATATGGGTATCACAGATGACATCTTAGGAATTGGATTTCTAAGACATCTAACAGACTGGTCGATAGTTGACAGTCTCGTTGAAGCCACCAATGGATATGAATCATAGAACTGATTAGAATCATGGTGCACCCATAGACAAGGAGTGATATGCACAGGTCATGTGTAGTTCAATGTATTGTACACACTACAACCGACCTGGTATCGTCCTACGAACAGATCAGTTGAACTAAGGTTCACTGATGATCTTAATACATGATCTATAGAAGGCTTTAAGTCGGATATGACGATATCTGAGTTATTCGCTTATCTACAGATTATAGTATTCTGGATGTCCAGCGGTTCTGGGAGAACACAGTGATGCAAACTGGACATCAGATCTGAAAAACACCAAAGCCACAAGCAAATGTGTATGGTGGGTCTTGGAAAATCCTCTAAGAAAACTTGCATCGGCCTATTCATGATGGAATCGGAGTTTATCGCTTTATACAAAGCATGAAAGAAGTTGAGTAACTTCACGGCTCCTTAGAGGACGTCCCTTATTGGGAGAAACCCGTGCCTTCAGCAGTTAGACATTGTGGCTAGCCGGTCGGCTTCAGGAAGGACACGGATGACGGCGTCTGGACATATCTTTCAGGATCTGTCGGAGACATAAGACCGTATGGCAGTTGATCATCACGGGTGTCACATCCTTGTTTACTAACTAAGGGACTAACCGGAGATCAAGTGTTCTGCCAGTCTAGGGGAATTGGCTTAAAACCCAAACAATACGAACCTTTGCGGTGGTAACCCAACCATACTGATTGGAGATCCCAATAATTTGGTTCAATGGAAAAACTAAGCGGCAAAAGGTTCAGTTGAGCGCTTCGGTGGAAGCAAGAGCACCTCGGATGATGATTTCTGTAGAGAAACATGAATCCAAAGTTGTTCCCGCGATAGACATTAAAGTGCTACCTGCATGGTGGGTAAAGGTTAAGCTTCCAAACCTTTTAAAAGATCCTCAAATGGTTGAGGTTAAGGTTGGGGAAACTTTTAATGATTCCTAACACTTGAGAAGTGGGGTATAGCATGATACCTTGTAGGAGATCACCTATTTAAGTGCGAGGATGGCCGCCTCAAATGAACGCACTTAAGAATCCAAGTGTGTCCATGGCCACAACGGACAGAAACGTAAGAAGGAAAATGAATAAGAAGAGTTATTGTGTTGATATCATTGTCTTGGCTTACACTAAACACTGACGGTTCAAGACATCACGTTCACCGCTTGATGAAAGTAAGTCCGATGGCTTCAACTAGGGAAGGTTCAAAGCGAAAGCTACCACTCCTGATGCAATATCTTTTCGCTGAAAGATTGCTGAAATCTAGGCACCTTGTGCGTGCGCCACAATCTCTCTTTCATAGAGGGGATTGTTGGAAATTAGCCTTTGGCGGGGAGATGCGTTCACCCATTTTTGATGAATTAAACACTAGTGTTCTGCATGTTGAAGACATTGTCTCTTCGCACATGCATGATCTACGAAGTGAGTAGATGACCGTAGGGCCAAGAATCGTCTAATTTCGTTGAGAAATGAAAGAGATATTGGTCCACGAAGTAAGGTGTTTGAGACATGAAAATGTGGTGTGGGACAAATTTACCACATCGGTGGGAATAGGAAGAATTGCTCTCTATATAAGTCTCTAATTGGTAAAGGGTTTGGGACCCCAAGGGGTATTCCATGTGTTTAAAGGAGGGAAGACCTAGATGTGCTTGCGTTCAAGGCTAAGCCCACACGCGCGCCACCGCCGCCCGCCCGTCCGGTTCCGGTTCCGGGTTCCGGGTTTCGGGTTCTCGGGCTCTCGGGCTCTCGGGCTCTCGGGTTCACGGGTCGTGAGCTGTGGGGCTGTGGGGTTGTGGGGGTTGTCTAATATTATCTTTTTGGACCAGAGAACTCTGCCAGATGTATAGTTTGATCCCTGAAGTTTCATATGTACAGTTTGGACCAGAATTCTTTCATATGTACAGTTTGGTTCCTGAAGTTTCAATATTTACAGTTTGGTCCCAGAGTTTCTGGGAAGGTGACGGAAGGCCATTGGACTGCTTTTTGGAGCATTAATCAGCCATTACTTGGCTGATTAACTCTCCATTAACAGCCCATTAGTTGGGCAATTGAGCAGCCTCCTTCATGACCTTAATTCACCTCATTCATGGCATTAAAACCTGTCATTACAACCCTCCTTTAAGGGCCATTATAGCCTTGTTTGTGGCTGTTGGACAGCCCCTCCTCATGATATATATTGAGCTTCATTTAGCTCAAAACATGAGGAACAAATAACCTGAAAACAGAAGGTAAATACAGCAACATAGCAGCACAAAAACAGATTGAAAAAACCACGAAATCAGTGAGCAAAAACTGCTCGAAACAGTGGATGAAAATCAGTCAAAAACAGTGACCAAACTCTCACGTATACACAAGATATACACTATAGAGACACTATATACACAGAGACAAAAGAGAAGAGTAGACAGAAACTCTTCCTTCCTATTCCATATCTTCAGCAAGTCGAGTCATATTTGTTTTCTTCGACAGGCTCAACCTATTGGCTTTGTAGTGTTGAGATTAAAGTGTTGTTTTATCTTGGAAAACTATTGCCTGCTAACGTAAAAGCATATATACGGGGCAATCTTGTCTTAAGGATAGAGGGCTATCCTCGACTCAACACACAACGTTGTAACCATCCAAATTTAGTTGTTTCTTGATTTCAGGATATCAACATTCAAGACACAACAAACTTGCGGCAGTTCTCAACATTGGCTTTGCAAGGTGATCAAGATTCAAGACACAACACACATGTGGCAGTTTTGAAGATTGACCATTTATTTATCCTTTCGAACATTTGTAATAGTTATTACTTCCCGTACTGCTCTATAAAGTACCATAGAATACCAACAGGGCCAACTTATTTGCACATCGTCTAATCCAACTGCAGCTTGTCACATCACACAAGCACACGTGTTGGGTAAATCTACCCACCAGGATTGGAGTAGATAGGCTCACACTGTGTGCAGTAGCAGAGATTCAAATTTCCGATCTCCCAGTTGTTACTCCTAATCCATAACCACTCAGTCATTCCTTTGGAGACTATTCCGGATTATATCTGCCAACAACAGGTCATGAGAATAAACTCAAATGTAAATTTTACCTTTCTCAGAAGCATTAGAAAATATCAAATCCGCAGAAGTGAGCATCAATGAAGCCAAATCTAACCATCCTCCTTCAATTATGCATTCCTGTGACTCAACACACAACCTATTCACCTGAGGCTCCACAACCTATAAACATATCATATAAATCAATTCAGAACAAATACAAATTCTACAGCCACAGAATTCCATACAGCAATTTACTAAACCACCCACATTCTGATATTTTTAAAATGAATTAGCACAGTCCGTAAAGAAAGAAAATTTTGACCATTACAGCTTATTTGGTTGGTTGTACTTATTGAATCACGTTGTGGGATTTCACGGGGTATGTTGTTGTTGTTGTTGTTGTTGTTGTACCCTTCAAATTTCTAATTACAATACAATACAATACGATGAAAAGATTGTCTTCTAATTGGCCTGAATTGGTTAGTGAGTTGGAATTCCTGTCTTTAGAAGTAAATCCCACTAAACTAGACTTGTACGCTTGACATGAAAAGTAGAGGCAAGCGGAGTCAAAGGCCGAGCTTTGATTTTTGGGGTCTCATCGGCTTCGAATGAAAGTGCAAATTCGGATAGAGAATCTGGAGAAATGGAATCTTCATCAAGTTCTGAATCGCGTAGAAGCTCGACTCCGTTCTTCCTGTCATTCATCACAAGTCTCCCAGTTAACGCATTTCATCTGCCCACCCACGGATAGAGGCCAGACAGGTTCATCTCCTTGAACATGCTAATTTCTCAGGTTTCAGCAACTCTGCACAATTTACTGGTGTACAGGTTTCCTAAGATGAAAAGATTGTCTTCTAACGCCAAAGCATTGAGAGATGGAAGGAATGCTCTGTCTAACCGCAATGCTTGTCTGGCCTCTCCAGCCAAATTGAGAAATTTCGCGCCTCTCTTTCCTTATAGTCAAGAGAGTGGCTTTTCGG
>CM056501.1:25716640-26055920 GCA_029783415.1 Anisodus acutangulus
TTGTATATATTCAAGTGGAAGAAAATAAAGAAGAATTCCCCACCAAGCTTTCCGCTACTTTAATTTTCCCAAAAGGTGACCTAATGGATATAACTTCGGACTCATAATGGAAATTCAACATCTTGAATATTTAGGTAACTTCTTTCTTTTCATTCTATACTTGTCTATCTTGCTGGAGAATTTCAAAATAAACAAATTGTAATTTTCAAATTAAGCTAGCTTTTGTTTGATCATTTTCTTTATAACTTTGATGTATGTGTCAGCTTACACGTACCTGAATTTAATGTAAATATTATCTCATTCAATTTGTTAATGTTGGGTTTGGTGTTGTGACATTTGACCCAACATATCTTCTGAAGTACTGATTTGAATGCATAAAAATGTTGGGACAAATGTCACAACATTCGAACCAACATTTTTTAGAATATTTTTGCCTTACTTCACGGTAAGCAGTAATATTTTACTATGAGGTAAAAACGAATTAGGCGTGGTGAATTGGAACTATGTAAAACGTGGGAGAAAGAGTCAAAGCTTGGGGAATAAGTCGAGTAAGGAACAAGTCAAAGTTGTTGAGATTTTACTCCTTAATCATCTACCACAAGCTGCCCACCTTTCCCTCAATTTCCACAACCAATCGATGAGCTTTTCAAGAAAGACGCTCTACTATAAATAGAGAGGCCACAACAATGTATCGATATCCAGAATCAAAATGTTAAAATACCCAGAGAGCTCTCGGGATTTCGTCTCAGAAATCTGGATCACAAGTGTTGCCTGAGTGTGTCGACAACATTCTGTCCAACATTACAATTGCTGTTTAGATTCTAGATTAGTTTTATATGGAGCGATTGTAATAAGAGGTTTTCTATGTCTACTTA
Organism: Anisodus acutangulus; assembly: GCA_029783415.1. NCBI lineage: Eukaryota > Viridiplantae > Streptophyta > Magnoliopsida > Solanales > Solanaceae > Anisodus > Anisodus acutangulus. The sequence continues at coordinate 25,717,516 of CM056501.1, forward strand.
GTTAAATTTTTCAGGCAGAAGTCATATGTGACTTCAACTTTTAATTCCTTTCCTTTTTATCTTGTAAATCTGTAAAGAAAGGAATTTGTATATTTGTATATAATATATATATACAATACATTTGGTCATTGACCATCATAAGTTATATATATATTATATAACTTATGAAAATTTTAAACTTTTGTGTTCTTTAAATTCCGCTGCATTTACTCTTTAAAGTTACTGTTTTACTAAGTGTTATTACTGGTGTCGGATGTCATAGTTGCCGACATTCGGAAACTGTACTTGTAGTCGATTGAATTCTGTTCATCTTGTTTTTATTTGATCCGTAGCTCCCTTCAAGTGGTATCAGAGCCAACACTTAACACAATAAGTGCTTGGTCCTGTTATTTCAAGCTATGGATCCGGCAAATCCAACTATTAGTAGGCTTCCCATTTTAGATGGTTCAAACTATGCTTATTAGAAGATTTACCTACATTCTTATATCAAATCACTTGATGTTAGGGCATGGAGATCTATAACCAATGAGTATGTTGTTCCAATGTTGCCACCGGATGAGGAATGTGATATTCTTGTTAAGCCTGAATCGGAATGGACTGCGGAAGAAACCAATAATGCAAGCTTTAACGAAAAGGCCTTAAATGTAATTTTTGGATGGGTTGATCTTTACATGTTCAAACTCATTCAAAACTGCTCCACGACCAAAGACGCATGTGATACTTTACACAAATTCATTGTGAAGGGAGTTCAAGTGTTCGTCGAACAAAAATACGCATGCTCATGAGTAAATATGAACGTTTAAGGATGGAAGAAGCGGATGCTATTAAATCTTATTTTGAAAAGTTGATTGACATCTCAAATGAATGTCAAGTGCTTGGTGAACCATTAACCAACACTCAACTTGTTGAAAAGGCTCTCCGTTCTCTTCTTGGAAAGTCCAGCTTAAAGATTTGTGCTATTGGAGAAGCTCACAATCTTGCCACAATGGACCTTCATACCTTGATGAGCATACTTAAAACTTATGAGATGAACATTAAGAATCAAAAGGAATTGTATAAAAGCAAGAATGTGGCACTTCAAGTTCAATCCTCGGAGAGTCAAATCGAAGAAGAGGATGAGAATCTTGAAGAAATTGGTGAAGGTGCAAATGTTGCCTTACTTACTCGAAAATATAATTCGATGGTGAGGAAGTTCAACAATGAGAGGAACTAATCTAATTCTAAAGAGCATCAAAACCAAGTCTTCAATCAAAAGTCCACTAGATTTCCTTCAAATGTACAAAAAGGAAACCAACTGAGATAAACCAACTCGGATCGTACCAAATTTGATCCCAAATAGCTTGAGTTCGTGTAATGTCATGGATGCTCGGGTTGGGGTCATTATGCTAATGAATATGCAAATACGCTTAGAAAAATTGGTAAGAGTCTATGAGTTTCTCTTAGTGACGACGAATGAGAAGAGGAAGGAGATCAAGAAGTCGAATCACAAGCAATGCTAGCTACTATTTTCAAACAGTCTCTATCGGACTATGAACATGTCATCGACAATGTTGTCTCAAATGTCACAACATTTGCCTCAACATCTGCAACGACATCTACATCCCCAGCGACACCTGAGAGGTACAAATTCTTTAACTATTCTGATGTTAATTGCTTTAGTAGTTTTATGTCTATTAGTGAGACTGATTGTGTGGTCAAGTTGATTCCAAAGATAATATGATTAACGAATTACACAATCTTTGTAAAGACTTAATCATAGAATCCAACCAACTTGACACAAATGTAAAATCTTTAACTCATGAGAATGTAGATTTAAAAGGAACATTAACCCGACTAGAGGGTGCACTTACCAAAAAGGATATTGAATTTGGTAAGATCAGTGCAAACCTGGATTTAGCCGAAGCTACCTTTCATAAGCTCAACACAGGGACTTCAAAATTGAATGAGATTCTTAACTTTAGTAAACCTTCACATGCAGGAATTGGGTACAAAAATACTCTTAAAACTGGCTGCTCTAAATTCTTTGATAATAATAAGAAAATATGTTTTGTAAAAGAAAAGGGGATGCATAAGAGTTTCTCATATACGTCAAAGAATAATCTGAAGTTTATGCGCAATTATTGTAACTCCCCTGGACACTTAAAACCATACTGTTACAATCCTCAATATTCTGAGAGCAAAATGTTACATAAAATGTTGTCCAACATTTCAGATAACAATCGAAGAAACATTTCTGAGCCAAAAGGTAAAAAATATTTTAAGAGAGTTTGCGTTTCTAAAATGGATTTAACTTGTAATGTCTGTATAACTACATTAAAAACTAACATTTCAGGTTCTTGGTACTTTGATAGTGGATGCTCTCGCCACATGACAGGTACTAAAGGTTTTTTTTGAAGAAATACGAGTCATTCAATGGAGGAAACGTGACTTTTTGAGGTGGCAGTAAAAACACGATAATTGAAAAAGGGATCTCGAATGTCCCTGATATTCCAGCCTTAAGAAATGTATTGCATGTTGAGGGCTTAATGACTAATTTGCTTAGTATCAGCCAACTGTGTGATGATAATCTTGAGGTAAAATTCAATAAGAGTGCTTATGTGGTTACGAATGAAGCCAATGTATGTGTCATGACAGGTACTAGAACAAGTGACAATTGTTTTCTTGTTGTAAGACAAGAAACATGCAATAATGCTAAGGTCGATGACACAACACTATGGCATCAAAAGTTGGGGCATGTCAACTATCGCAATTTAGAGAATCTGGTCTGATATGAAGCGGTTAAAGGCTTACCCAAACTTAGCCATAAAGGTAAAATTGTATGTGAAGATTTTCTGAAAGTGGAAAATGCGCAGACTGGTGAAGAATCAGATGTTGCCCCAAATGTTGCCACACCCGAAGCAACATCTGAACCTGAAATAGAGACCACAGATGCCAGATGAGGAGTCAAGTGCTGAATTATTAGATCAAATTCGAAGGGACCCCTCATCAAGGATTAGGAAGAATCACCCAAAATGCCAAGTGATAGGGGGAGTTTTTGAAGGAATTAAAACAAGAGGGAAAGAATCACTCAACTACAGAGAAATGGTAAGGTATGCGTGTATGTCTACCATATACCAAGAGGTTAGTCTTTCTTGTTTTATATCTACTTTAGAACCAACAAAATGTCTTAGAAGCACTCAAGGATAATTTTTGGATTCAAGCAATGCAAGAAGAGCTTGAACAATTTTCTCGAAATGAAGTCTGGGACTTAATTCCACGTCCAAATATTACAAATGTAATTGGAACTAAGTGGATTTTTAAAAATAAATCAGACGAATCGGGAACAGTTGTTAGAAACAAAGCTCGTATAGTTACACAAGGCTATATTCAGGTTGAAGGAATCGATTATGACGAAACCTTAGCACTTGTGGTTAGAATTGAGTCAATTAGACTTTTACTTGCTATTACTTGTTGTCTGAAAATTACTTTACACCAAATGGATGTGAAAATTGCATTCTTAAATGGTTATCTAGATAAGAAAGTCTATGTTGAACATCCAAAAGGATTTGAAGATCCTTACCATCCATACTATATGTACAAGCTCAAAAAGACTTTGTATGGGTTGAAACAAGCCCCTCGTGCATGGTATGGTCGTTTAACTAACTTTCTTCTTGAATTTGGTTTTAACCGTGGTGAAACTGATCGTACTTTATTCTTTAAATGTCACGGTGTAGATATTATTATTGCTCAAATCTACGTAGATGACATAGTCTTTGGTTCGACCTCACAGTCTTATCTAAAGTCATTTGTTGAATCTATGTCATCGACATTTGAAATGAGCATGATTGGGGAACTAACTTTTTTCTTAGGCTTGCAGATAAAACAAAGTGATGATGAAATTTTTATCTCACAGAGTAAATATGCCAAGAATCTAGTTAAGAGATTTGGTTTGGAGAACGCTAAACAAATGAAGACGTCAATGGGTTCATCGCAGAAGGTATGTAAGGATAATGTTGGTGAAAATGTCGACTCAATATTATATCGATCTATGATAGGTAGCCTTATTTATCTTACTGCTAGTCACCCATATATTATGTTTAGTGTTTGTGTTTGTGCACGTTTTCAAGCCTGTCCCAAAATATCTCACTTAAATACCGTGAAACGTATTATTCGATATATTGCTGGCACATGTGAGTTGGATGATAGAAAAAGTACAAGTGGATGATGTTTTTATCTTGGCAATAATCTTATTTCATGGTATAGTCGTAAATAAAACCGTGTCTCACTTTCAACTACTGAATCTGAATATTTAGCAGCTGGAAGTTGTTGCTCTCAATTAATATGGCTAAGACACATGTTAGATGACTATGAATTTACTAGCAATATTTTGATTTTGTATTGTGATAATTTGAGTGCTATAAATATTTCCAAAAATCCAGTTCAAAACTTATGTACAAAACATATTGATATTAGACATCACTTTTTAAGAGATTTAGTTGAAAAACAGCTAGTTAAAATTGAGCTTGTTGACATTCTTCATCAACTAGCTGATATTTTTACAAAGGCTTTGGACCATGAGAGATTTTCTAGTTTGAAGAAATCTTTTGGTCTCTGTAATCTCTAAAAAGACATTTTTGGTGAATGTCGGCTGAAACATTGTCTAACATTTCGAGTGACATTTACCTATGTATCATAAACTGATTATTGTTGTTGTATAGTGCATTCCTTTTGGTCACACAAACATGATCCTTCAATAAGAATGTGACTCCAACGTGATACCGTTCTCTGCGATGATATATAAATACATATATATCATAAAAAAAGAGTATCAAAATAGGCAAAGCCTATACAAATATTTGACAACTGTGCAAAATGGGCAAAACCCTTGAAAAGATATCGTTCCTATTCTATAGGAGTATCAAATGCTTCAAAAGGATTTTGAGAATACTAAATAAGTATTCTTATTTTTTACAAGAAAAATTCTTTTGTATGTGTTATATGATTAGATCAAGGACACAATGGGAAAATGTTACATTGGTCCAGTGGTCAAACTCATAAAAATACGTATAAAACGTGTCTTGATTTGTTGCAAAAATGAAAAATTCTTGAAGGAGCAAAATACTTGTGTCATCCAAAATGTTGCCAACATTGCTGTTGACATTTTGAGATTGTGATATTTGTTGGGATGTTGTTCTTAACTGATTTCAGAAATATCAAATTTCTCCCTATTTTTATGCCTTGTTTTAAAAGGAATTTCAAACTTTAAAATGATAAGATTAAATTGAATTCCTACAGTGATAATCATTTTTTTATCACAAAATTTTAGGTGTAAGTTGTTAGATAAATCTAAAACTCCTAAAACGAAGGGATTTTTGTTGCTAATAAAAGGTTAGCCATGTATATAAATATTCCTCTCATTTGCTGTCATTTTATCAGTTTTTTTTGAATTTTCCCATAAAAATAAAAATAAAATAATAAAAAAAGGAAAATCACATCTGATATACATTCTCTTACCCGATGGACTCACCAAATCGAACTCCATTATCAATCTCAAATCCTAAATTCCCAAAACTTTCTCCACAATATTCACCGATGGAAACTTCTCCAATGTCAACACCAATGTAAACCAACACTCCGACCAATACCCCAATGAGTACAAGCCCTCCTATAAACACTGAATCGTCTAAGCAAAATGAATCGCATCAACTCTGCCAGTTATCTTCTTCACCATCCACAGAGGACTTGTCCAAAGCTATAGTATTTAAAGGTTTAGATGAACATTTAGACATTAGCTACCCAGGTGATGACAACAATCCAATAGATGGTGATGAAACATCTGATATTTCAGCATTGGGTAAAAGACCAAGATCCTCCACGTTCCCTACTCGTCGATCGAGTAGAATGTTTGAGAGAACTGTTCGTGAAGAGCCGAGCAACAAAAAGTCCAGATTTGATACATCTATACCTACTTGCTCGAGTAGTGACGGTGACGACATAGACTTTATGCTCTCAACTGAAGAGAGAGAAAAAAAACCAACTGCTTTTGTACCGCAAAATGTGTCTCAAGAAAATGAGGAAGTTCTTGATGAAACTCCACTGAAGCAATTCTTTCCAAAGGGAATTCCCAGATATGCCAAATCGAGTGATGCACCGAATATTGTCACTGATGCCACAACATCTCAGGTAGTATTTCAGCCAACATCAGAGGAGACACAAACACCAACATCCTCCAGCAAAACCGAATCTGATTCAGACCTTGAGGTATCTATCTACTCAGACAAATCCTATTCTAAAACTAATTCTGATAATTGGGAGTGGTACAAGAATAAAGTTATTTGGTCTAAAAAAGTATTAGACATTGCCTCATGTTCAGAATATGGTTTAGTAGAGTTCTTAAAAGAAAGACAACTCCTAGGATCTGTTACTGAGAAAAGACCATATGTTGATAAAATAGTCAGGTTGTTTTATGCTAATTTGAGTTCTGCTATAGAGGATACCTCCTCGAAGAAATTTGGAAAGGTATATCTCTATAACAGAGTATATTTTTTCACACCTGCTGTTATAAACCAATGTATGAGATTAAATGCTGAGGAGAATGTTAGAGAAGAATACCATGCAGTGGATAATAGAGATGAAGTAATTGAGTACCTCACATGAGGTATAATGCATAAGTGGATCTCTAGATGTTCAACCTCTAAATTAACAGCCCTGTTTGCCACCCTTCACAAAATTGCTATACACAATTGGCTTCCTTCAATGAATGAGTCAATTGTAACTACAGAACAAGCCACCATGCTGTATAAAATTGGAAAAGGTTTGAGAGTTGATATGGGCAAGATGATCTTCCATCAAGTTGCCAACTTGGTACAAAAAGAATCAACCTCAATCCTCCCTTATCCCTCTATGATATACAAAGTTTTAACTACCCAAGGTCTTAAGCCTAAGATAGAGGACACATTAGGAAAGGCTCCTAAACTGTACAGAGTAAACAAAACAGTTTTGAAGAGTACAGACAAAGTCGTCGATCTACCCTGGAAAATGGAAGGAAATAGTTCTGATGTTGACAGGAATGTCACTAACATTCATGGAAACAATGGTCCTAGACAGTCTCCACTGTCTATTGAATGGCTTGTAAATCAAATTGCAAAGATCAACCAATAAATCTCTGAGGTTGATGCTGTGAGGAATGCTCTGATTCAAGCTAGAGACCATTACATGCTGCTGCTTTCTTCACAAAAAAAGGATAAAATGATGCTGCTGATGCCGAGGGAAGTAGAGGAAGTGCTGATGCAAGAGGAGCTGAGGAAGAAGGCTAGAAGCTGTTGTTCTGTGCAGAGAAGCAGTTATGCAGGAGTAGAAAGTTGCTGCAAGCTGCTGCTGTTGTATGCTGAGTTAGGAGGACCTGTTGCTACTGGTTGATACTGTATGAGGGTCGTGAATGTTGCTCAATCTGAGCAGTTAACTGTTCGACAGGATGGATATTGATTTATGTGAACAATGGAATATTTCTTTTTATGGTCTGTATATAAATCTATATAAGTGGATGATATGTATATATGCGCTAACATATTTCTTCTTTTCTAATCCTATGAATCGGTACACACATGATTACTTGAAAGCCATCGCAGGTTAAGGGGGAGCATAACACTGTTATTATTGATCACAAATGTCGGACAAACATTTGTCTCAATATCCTAAGTCAGTTTAGGTTTGTAATGAGTTTTGTGAAGAAAGACAAAAAAGGGGAGACTGTTAAGGGTTTGGTGTTGTGACATTTGACTCAACATATCTTCTGAAGTACTGATTTGAATGCATAAAAATGTTGGGACAAATATCACAACATTCGAACCAATATTTTTTAGAATAGTTTTGTCTTACTTCACGGTAAGCAGTAATATTTTAATGTGAGGTAAAAATGACTTAGGCGTGGTGAATTGGAGCTGTGTAAAACGTGGGAGAAAGAGTCAAAGCTTGGGAAGAAGTCGAGTAAGGAACAAATTAAAGTTGTTGAGATTTTCACTCTTTAATCATCTACCACAAGCTGCCCACCTTTCCTTCAACTTCCACAACCAATCGATGAACTTTTCTAGGAAGGCTCTCTACTATAAATAGAGAGGCCACAACAGTGTATCGATATCCAGAATCAAAATGTAAAAATACCAAGAGAGCTCTCAGGATTTCGTTTCAGAAATCTGGACCACAAGTGTTGCTTGAGTGTGTCGACAACATTCTGTCCAACATTGCAATTGTTGTTTAGATTCTACATTAGTTTTGTATGTAGTAATTGTAATGAGATGTTGTCTATGTCTACTTAGTTAGATTTTTCATGCAGAAGTCATTTGCGACTTCACCCTTTAATTCCTTTCCTTTTTATCTTGTAAATCTGTAAAGAAAAGAATTTGTATATTTGTATATACTATATATACAATACATTTGGTCATTGACCATCATAAGTTATATAATATATATAACTTATGAAAATTTAAATTTGTGTTCTTTAAATTCCGCTGCATTCACTCTTTAAAGTTATTGTTTTACTAAGTGTTGTTACTGGTGTCGGACGACATAATTGCCGACATTCGGAAACTGTACTTATAAGTCGATTGAATTGTGTTCATCGTTTTTTTTATTTGATCCATAGCTCCCTTCACAGTTTAACAAAAATGTGAGACTACCTCCTTTATTCACATCTTATGTAACAAAATTTCTTTTAGATGACAAAACTTTGTAATATTTCTATATTTTTTTGGTAATTAACTGACATTTTCAATAATCACCATTGAGAATTACAAAACTGTAGCACAACCTTAACAGCCTGCTAACATGATACTTCTCTCGTTTACTAAATAAAGCAAGAAAAGAACCTAATCTAGAACACATAAGGTTTTGAATCACGGTCCTCATTCCTACAGAAGCTCTAACATTACACACACACTTTTTTTCTAGTCAAGCTTTCCCAGCGTCTTGATTTCTTCTCAAAATATTTTTGATTCCTCTCAATCCAAATTGCATGAATAAACTCAGTATAAACCATCCGAAGCCGTTGAGCTCTTTGTGATATGTCTTTGGCCTTCATTATTGTCCATCTGATATGTTGCTCCTAGTATATACTATCACTACTAAAAACCTCCCATTTAATTATGCAGCTTTTTAAAAGTCAAACATTTAATTGACTATACCGAGGGACTCTCTCGGTGCATAATAAAAAACAAATTAAAATTTCTGAGAGAGTCCCTCTATAACGACTCAAAAAGTCGTTTAGCTTATTTTACCTAGAAACCCCCAAATTACTATCTAGCACGTATGAACCCTATTTGGATAGAAAAGTTTGTATTTTGGTAATGTAGTCCCGGGGTTCCTTTGTAAACTAGCTTGGGGATTATGGCTATCAACTAGACCGTAATCTTATATAATCGATATGATTGATCAAAGTGGGCTCGTGAGGAGTCTCCACGAAAGGGGAAAGCTACCGCGTGACTTCTTCGGCTCTATCTAGGTAAGTTGAGACTTTATAGACTCCAGTGTAGTGTTACATGTTTGTATGTGTTGTAACGAACTAAGGGGAGTAATGGAAATTTGGGGGTCCCATATTATTGAAGTGATGAGCACTAATACGAGTACCGGTGAACTTAAATGGGGTAATTAATGAACTAGAAATATGCATGTGAAAGATTTTATGTGTTTAGCCTTCGGGCTACAATGTGCGGTGAAAGAGTCCGCTTAGGTTGATATGATTGATGTTTACTTGGACTCGTAGCCATTTGATATGATATTATAATTTGACTTGTCATGCATTCATCACTCCACATCTCGTCTGAACACTTGAATGGAAGCTGATAAATACTGATTAAATTGATTATGATGATTGCATGGTGTATACATATCCATATCATTCATACATCCTATCATTGGCATTGGTTTACTGATATATTATTGACAAACAGCTTGGAAAGTCGGGTTAAAGGATATGGTACATGATTACGAGAGTGATGACTGTTGATGACACTTCAGCCACACAACTGGTATCAGATGGGACATTCCAGATGGGTATATGGACCTCATGAGTCCCCCATGGGTCATGTGAAATAGCTATAGTAGTAGTGTGTGTATACCGAGTACATATGACTATTGCATACATACATATCATATGTATTACATTCATTCTCATTTTGATATGTATTAGATGTTGTGTGTACTCGGTGTGGATTTCTGATATACTACTTGATCTTGTAATTTGATAGGGGAAATATTGATAGTTGAGACCCGTAACTGTTATGAGGTTGAGTTGTGAGACTTGATGGGACTAGATGCATTGCATTCATTCTTAGGATGGATCTTGTACAAACTTGAGAATAGGGGATAACTTGTACACTGCTTAACCGTATATTTATTGCTAGGTTGGTTAACTGATTATATTATGCCTAAGTGACTGCCTAAGTGACTAACTAGTAGAGAGATATCGGAAAGTACCAACCCTCACCACCGTTATAGCTAAGGTCGGTCGACGATGCTGTTGAGTATACGTGTTTCCCGTACTCACTCTACGATTGCTGCACTCTATGTGCAGGTATTGAGCTAGGAGGTGACAGAGCAACTGATCGTGTTTAGTGCGTGGTGATCATTTGGAGACTTCAGGGTGAGCCGTTGATGCATTCTCGGCATTGGATCTCTTTATCTATTTTTACCTTTCTGTCATTTACTTTTAGACAGTGTTGCTATTTCAGTTTAAATTGTTATTCATATTAGAGCTTTGCACTCATGACTACCGAATCTATTGGGGTTTTCTTCTGACTTTGTATTTCTATTTAAAGATTTGTTAATCACTTCTCTTCTACTTCTTTAATTTATGCATTTATTTCTACATGTTCTTATGTTGTATGAATAGGGTTCGCCTACGGGTTAGGGTAGGTGCCCTCACGGCACAATGAGATTTTGGGTCGTGACACCCTCGGTAATACAAATATAAATATTTTGAATTTATGTATTCCTGTACCGAGGGTCACCATCAGTATATTAATAAAAAAATAAATAAAAAATAAATAAAATCTATCGAGGGAGTCTCTCGATAAAGTAGATATAAGTATTTTTAGTTTTATTTTTTAAAGTACCGAGGGACGTCTATCGGTAAATTAAATATGTTAAATTGAGTATTTAATAAATAATTATAAGTCCCTCGGTAATTGTTTAATTTTTTTTCTTTTTTCATTTACATTACCTTTTTAGATGATCCTAAAAAAAAAGTAGTACCACTTATTTGTTGTACTAAGTAAAAGTATATTATGTTATAAGTGTTAAGTTTAAAAGTGATAGCATAAATAGAAGTGTTGTTAGTGGCTCGCAGGAAAGAAATAATCCCTTGATTATTTTCATTAATTGAAAGATTATATTTATAAGCTACATATTTCCATAATAGGAGAATCCTATTCCTATTCTACTCCTAAAACCTTATTCTACTTGAACACTAACTATACAAGTATGGTAATACAAATATTATGGTAAGTGTACACTACTAATTACACCACAACATTACCTAAACTAGGAGATTAAAACATTACCTAAATTATATACACCATATATGTTTATCATGTAGAACCCGAGAGCAATATACATAATATACACATGTATATCATGTGTATATTATATATATTTAACACACCCCCGCAGTCATAGCGGGAGGTCTTCAAACGTTGAGACTGTCCCTAAAATCTTCAAAAAGGACCGAGGGAAGACCATTTGTAAAGATGTCGCCAATTTGATACCTTGACGGGACATGGCATACGCGTACCTGACCACGAGCAACCTTTTCGCAGGACAAAGTGAATGTTCATCTCAATATGTTTAGTGCGTTGGTGCTGAAACGGATTACCAGAAAGGTAGATGACACTAATATTATCGCAATAAACCAAGGTTGCTTTTTGAATAGGACAATGAAGCTCCAACAGCAAATTACGTAACCAACATGATTCCGAGACCACATTAGCTACCCCTCAATACTCGGCCTCGGCACTGGATTGGGACAATGTCAACTGACGTTTCGCAGACCATGAGACCAGGTTATTCCCAAGAAACATACAATAGCCAGACGCAGACCGTCTGGTGTCCGGACAGCCACCCAATCAGCATCTGTATACAAGACAAGTATGGACGTCGATGAAGAATATAAATGCAAGCCATAGTCAAGGGTACCCTAAATATACCGAATGATGCATTTGAGTGCATTCATGTGCTCAACTCTGGTATCATGCATAAACAAACACACCTGCTGGACAACATACGTAATATCCGGTCTCGTGAATGTAAGTTACTGAAGGGCCTCTGCAAGACTGTTATAGCGGGTCAGATCCTCGTATAGTACGCCTGCCGCGACACTAAGCTTGGGCTTAGTATCAACTAGAGTGGAAGTGGACTTACAAGATTACATCCCAGCCCTCTCAATGATCTCAGCTACATACTTCCTTTGAGATAAGAACAACCCACATGCATGATGAGTGACAGTAATCCCCAGAAAATAACTCAAGGACCCTAAGTCTTTTATAGCAAACTCAGAGCTGAGCATTGTCATGATAGACTGGCGTAAGGCATCGGAAGAGACAGTCAAAATAATATCATCCTCATATAACAGAATATAGGCCAAGGACGAACCACAACGGTAGATGAACAAGGAATTATCCGACTTGTTGTGAGTGAACCCAATAATCGAAACATAGTCGGCAAACCACGTATACCAGACCCGTGGAGACTGCTTAAGCCCATATAAGGACTTTTTCAACAAACAGACATGATGAGGACGTTTGTGATCCTTAAATCTCAAAGACTGATGCATATAGACTGTTTCCTTGAGATCACCATGGAGAAAAACATTCTTTACATCTAACTGATGAATATGCCATGCTTTCGAAAGAGCCAAGTTAAGCACAGTGCGAATGGTAGTCGACTTGACCACCAGACTAAACGTCTCACCACAATCTATACCAACCTGCTGAGTCTTACCATCACCCACAAGTCGCGCCTTATGTCGGGCAAATGAACCATCTGAATTGTCCGTATGAGCAAAAATCCACATAGACCTAATAATATTAATACTAGATGGACGGGGTACCAACTCCCACGTCTTATTATCAATAAGAGCATTATATTGATCGGTCATAACAATTTTCCAATTCGGGTCATTTAAAGGAGACACATGATTATGGGGTAAGAGTGATTTAAGAACATTAGAATGTAAATTAAAATACCTTTTTGGTTTAAAAATACCCCGTTGACTACGAGTGACCGGTCTATGACTCGGGGGAGAATTGGGTGGATTTTGGGAATTTTTTGGGCTCGGGATGGACTAGCCAGCAGGCAGTGGGCTTGCTGGTCCAACACGGTAAACAGACGCAGGAACTGGACCAGTTCCAAAATTGGGCTAGACTGGCCCAATTGCTGAAACTGGCCCAGTGACTGAACTGGGAAACGTAGTTTGTGACGGACCAATGGGACCAGCGGGCAGTGGGCCCGCTGGAGAATTTTGGGTGCGGGATATATCCGAAAAATAGTGAATAATATACGGGGATATACCATCATCCAAAAAATTATACGAACTAGGCACGAGATTAACCTTTGCAAACGGAAATTGGGATTCATCAAAAATGACATGACGATTAATGATGATTTTATTAGAGGGTAAATCAAAGCATTTGTAACCATGATGATTAGACGGAAAACCCAAAAACACACACGGAGTAGACCGGGCTTGAAGTTTGTTAATTATGGTGGACGGGAATAACGGATAACATAAACACCCAAAGACCCGAAGATGTGAATATGAATGAGTCTTATTATATAAAATTTGAATGGCGGAGGAATATGTCAAACCTTTGGAAGGAATTATGTTAAGGAGATATGTAGCCATTTGTAGAGCATGATGCCAAAAAGACGGGGGTACGGAAACATGGATCAATAAAGTTCGGACAATGTTATTTATGGTACGAATTTTGCGTTCGGCTTTCCCATTTTGTGAAGACGTATGAGGACAAGAAAAATGAAAATTGATCTCATTATTAGCACAGAATTTCCGAAACACCCCATTGTCATATTCTTTTCCATTATCACATTGAATATTTTTTATTTCCCGTTCGAATTGAGTTCTAATGAATGCTCTAAATTTTAAGAAGATGGAAAAAACTTGAGATTTTTTCGCTATCGGAAAAGTCCATAAAAACTTAGAATAATCATCCAAAAAGAGAACATAATATCGATGACCCAAAGAACTAAGAACATGAGATGTCCATAAGTCGCTATGAATAATATCAAATGGCATTAAAGTATGAGAATTTGAGTCTACAAATGACAACCTAACAATTTTTCCTAAAGAACAAGACTGACAATTTGGAGTACTACGCGTACCCTTACATGAAATAAAATTATATTTATCTAATGACGACAAATTAGACGACCCCGGATGATCAAGACGAGCATGCCACAATGAAGGAGAAAGGGCTGCAAATGCTGATGGCAAGGCTTGACTCGATGGATCGGAACTAGGTGTGATAGGATACAGATCTCCCCTACTATTACACCTCATGAGAGGACTCCCCGTCTTGAAATCCTTCACATAAAAACTAAATGGATCAAATTCAATAGAAACGGAATTGTCAGTAGTGAATTTACGAACAAACAGTAAGTTTTTAATCAATTTGGGGGGATGTAGGGTATTTTTCAAGATAAGTGGTGGATGAGGGGGAGACAAAGTTTTATGACCATAACCACGAATTGAAATAAAATTACCATTACCAACAATTATGCCGAGAGAGTTGCTTAAATTGAAATAAAATGAGAGCGTACCTGAATCGGATGTCATGTGGGTAGTGGCACCAGTGTCCATATACCAATTTGGGTCAGGAGGATTTAAACCAAGCGTGTGCATTGCGGCTTTGATGTCGGTAGACGTAGGTGCTGCGGCGTGATGGGCCTGCGGGGACCGAGGCCCAAGTACCCTGCTTACTGCCTCGGCCCAGAAGGCTGACTGTACGTGGACCAGGGCGTGATGGGCCTGGACTGTTGCTGGGCAGCCCACTGCCAGTGGGGCAAAAAATTACTTGGCCCAAACTGTGATTGTGGCGCCCACTGGCCACCACTGCCACCACCATTGTGCCGGTTGCCGCCGCGGTTCTTGCCATTATTTTTCTTATTTCCTCCCTTTTTGCCACCACCGTTATTGTGGTTTTGGCCCAAGTTGTTGGAACCGAGAGGATGGACAATGGATTCGGTCATCATAACCACATGACTAGTACCGGTAGCCGCCTTTTTAGTCATGCCCGCTTCTTCGAGTGTAAGCATAGAACGAGCTTGATAAAATTGCGGAAGTGGATTGCTTTGACGAAGAAGCGTGCCAACACCACTATATGCCTCAGAGAGGCCTGAATCCATTTGGAGGACCAAACGGTCATTCGAAACCGGTGAACCTACGTTGCGGAGTTGGTCCGCCAATTTCTTCAATCTTTTGCAATAGGCCGAAACGTTAGGGAAATCTTTCATATTGACGTGGGAGAAATCCTGTTCAAGAGTAACATCTCTAGAATTCTGATTATCTTGGAATATATCAAGTAGTATATCCCAAGTCGCCTGCACCATAACGTCAGGTTCAATGATCGTTTGCAAAAGGTCGGTAGAAATTGTGGAATATATCCACTGAAGGACGGTAGCATCAAGAGTCGTCCACAACTTAGGATCATCCTCGCGTTTTGGCACCTCCGTATCCTCAGGAGCCGCGGGGATTATGTGATGGTTGACTTGATGCGAGCGTGTGTGAATTTTGAACAGTTCGGCCCACGTCGCATATTTGACATTTTCTATTTCAAGAACAAGAGGGATGTTATTCTTGATGTTAGAAACTGTAAGGGCAGGATGAAACGTGTTCCTTGATGTAGACATATTGATAGAACAATATGTGATTGAGGGATTTGGAAGAAAATTTTGGGAAGAGAGGATAAACCGTCAGCACGAATTCCGATGAGGAGAGGCTCGGAAATCGATGTTGGTGGACGGAAATTGGGAGGATTTTTTAGAGAGGAATTTAAGACATAGACTTCTGATACCATGAAAGAAATAATCCCTTGATTATTTTCATTAATTGAAAGGCTATATATACAAGTTACATATTTTCATAATAGGAGAATCTTATTCCTATTCTACTCCTAAAACCTTATTCTACTTGGACACTAACTATACAATTATGGTAATATAAATATTATGGTAAGTGTACACTACTAATTACACCACAACATTACCTAAACTAGGAGACTAAAACATTACCTAAATTATATACACCATATACGTTTATCATGTAGAACCCGGGAGCAATATACATAATATACACATGTATATCGTGTGTATATTATGTATATTTAACATGGCATCCTTAATAAAAGTTAATGATCGATTAGCTTAGAGATTGACAATTGTTAAAGTGCGTTGTATTAGAGGTATTCTTAAGTAATCTTAGTGATTGATAAGTCTATGCATAATAAATACAGTAAGTATAAGTATATTAACGGTATTCTTAAGTAACATTACTGAGTGATTAATTTATAAATTGATAATTACACTAAGGAGCAGTGCATTAGTGGTATCTTTAAGAAATATTATTGATCGATTAGCCTATACGTCAATAACTACAACAAATGGAATTGTATTTGTGATATTCTATTATGTTACAACCATTTAACGAGTCTGAATAATTAAAGATCTGTAACAAAGTCTTAATATTATTAAGATGTCGATTAAAAAAATTCTATAAAGATGGCAGCTCACCCCTTCCTCCATTTAAGTATCGCTACCACCATCAGTCACCACCATATATCGTCAATCACCGTCATCATTCACCAGTATATACCGTCAATTACCGTCATCATTTACCAACACTATTAGCTATCACCATCAACTTCTACTACCCACAATACCATCATTAGCCGACACTATCTTCAATTGACACCGACAACACCACCTCTAATCATTGCCACCACCAACCTTCATATAACATTTTAAAAGATATTTTATTGATAAAATATTAGATTAGTTTTGTATTGTATTACATTTCATACTAATTTTCTTAAAACAAAGACATATTTACACATTTAGATGTCGGAAAGCAAACAATTTTAATAGTGTAGTATTAAGACCTTAATACAATATCTTAATTTATATGTGTATTTAGATTAAGACATAATCTTAAAGCACATCTTATTATTCAAATGTGCATTGAGATTTTGACGTCTTAATCTTAATAAAAATAATGAGGTCCTAGTTATTTTGAGAAAACAATATTTATGTAAAAAATTGTATAAGTTTAGTGACTCTTTTTTTGTTTGGAGATAATTTGATTTGACATTTCCAAACAAAATTTTATTTTTCACTCTTTTAGGATAAATTCATCTTTTATTAAAACAATCTCAATTTTGTCTTAACAAATTATAAAATATCTTTGGTTAAGTTAAAATTTATACAACTGGTGGTTCAATTTAAACTAGTTCTAATTTAAATTATAAATATTTAAAGTGATTTTTTCGCTATTTTCTGCAGAATTTTATGGTTATTATCTAAATTTAAAATTTTTATTTACTTATTATCTCCAAAATTATAAAAGGTTTAATATATACTCCGTTAGAACATAGAACCTAAAAAAAGTTCAGAGAAAACTTAAAAGGAAAAAGTACAAAAGCGGGAAACTTAAGCGCCAGAAATTCAGCCAACCAAAGTCCAGTACTTTTTCAACTTAGGTTTTGTTCAAAAGAGGGCTACACGATTAGGTTTTGTTTGATGGCATAAGTGTAAATTTAACTGTGACAGTCAGTGATAGAAATAACTTATTATTGTAAATCACGCTCCAATTAATAAGGTATAGACGTGTGGACTAGTGTTAAGAGTTTTACATTCAAATAAGAACATGAACTCTTTATATGAATTTGAACAATTTTCACGCACAAGCTAGTTTTTGAGTTGAGGTAGATCCTAATACATATAATAAGTAAATATTCTCATTCTTTACGGATATCTTTAAGCAGAGAATATCCAAATTGTGGACCACAAACATAGTCTATCCCAAAAATGAGCGACATCGGAGTAGTAGTGTGCGTGGGAATAGTACTGCTAAGAGTAAAGGGAAATCAACCGTTTTTACATTGAGTCCATCTCATTCTTCATATTTATTATGTTCAACTCACATTTCTGTTGAGAGTTGGTCTCTTCCAGAAGTTCCATTGCATAAAAAAGGTGCTGGTGTCAATTCCTCTACTATGGAAGTGCGAGAGGGACCTCATGAATTTCAGACACTTACATATATGATGGAGCTCAACTAGGGATGTGAAAATCAGTATGTAAAATGACTAATGGAGACTAAGAACGCTTAGGAGAATGATGATTCAACTTACCGAAACTATGAACATCTATCACTCATTTAAGTTCTGCTTTAACAATTATTAGGATCCACTCACTTGATTTCTGCTAAAAATCAGCAAGTTGATAGGCTTTGTATGAATCATAAAAAAAATGTAAACATGTGATTACTTAGTTTAGCAGCTGTATTTATTATTCCTATTTTTTGTATGATCATAATATTGCCTGGAAAACTATTGCTATCTTATGTACTTTTGGAAACTTAAGATGAGTTTACGTTGAAGTATTGTGCTCTGTTTGATTCGTCTCATGTCGAGTGTTCATGTTAAAATTAGATATTATGAAATATGATATTCAATATGCATATCGGGATTCTTTATGTTGAAGTTTAGATATCATTAGTTTCTCTAAATATGTTGATGAAGTTTCATTATTCCTTACCGCCACCAAAGATGAAATATGTTTAGGATAGATTGGTTAAGACATTAGACAAAAAGTGGGAGTTGATTTGCTGATGTATTATTTAAAACTCATGGTTGTATTTTGGGTTCTCACATAACTTGTTAGTATAAGCTTGCTGGGAGTATGGAAGTATGTCCTAGTTCAGAATTTTGAGAAAGTCGACAGTTTGATTTCGCCGTCTGTTACATGTTTTGTTTGCAGAAAAAGTGTACATGGAACCCTGTCGAGGATCATGTTATTAGAAGCAATTTCACAACGAAGGCAAGTGCTCGGTTGTCAAACATTTTTTCTGACGCTCGAAAAAAGGGTCTAAAGCCTGGTTGGCTTGGGGCAGATTACTGGGAGGAGCTTAATCAATACTGGGCTACGCCGGAGTTTTAAAAGAAAAGCGCCCAGACAAAGGCAGCTCGAAAGTCTAAGAAGGGTGGCTCATTGCACACTTGTGGTTCAGTGTCCATGGGGACTGTTAGGAAGAAATTGGTAATTACTTAAACATTTAGATGGTAGCAAATACAAATAATGACTTAAACAACATTAAGCTTGATTATTTGATTTGCAGGAAGCTTCTCTTGGTAGACCACCCACTCGTCATGAGGTATGGAAGCAGACCCATACGAAAATCAAAGACTGAAAAGAAGAATAGGTCGAGCCACGGGCAGATGATACCTATGTAAGCTCTAAACTTACTTAGAATATATTTGACAAGTGCCATTGTTTTTATGGTTGCTGGTTGGTTATTTGTTATTCCTTCTTAAGTTCAATTGTATAAGCTCTAAACTTTGTGCGTTCACCTTTTGTCGTATTTGCATTAAAATGTTAGGTGCAGTATTACTTTTGCATTATAACTTCCTTAAGAAGATACATTATTCTTGCACTGAAGTAGCTTAGCAAGTATCTTTACGTCAAAAGAGACCAGAACAGCACCACTGAACCTAAGGAATGATTCATAATACTCCTACAACAAGTAATTCTCCAGTTGTCCTAAAGAAAAAGAAAGGCAAAGAAATCCAGAAACTAGAATTAGATAGCATAATTGCTTCTTTTTGCTACTTTCAAAATCTTAACTCATGGGAGCTTAGAACAAATTTTAAGGGAACTGGAAAGTGCATAAAGTTGGTTATTCACCTCCTTCATAAACCAACTAGAACATCCCCTAAATTAGAGGAATTAACAACTCAAAACAACCAAAAAGGCAACAATTACTATTGAGAATTCGTGCTTTTGCCCATTATTAAACTACTAGCTAATCAAATATGACTGGTGGAATCTCTCAAAGATGTCCACTGTAGGCTTATCAAGAGCTTTTGGTGAGCTAAAAATAGTACTATAAGCTTACCCCACTAATTCGAGTTTAATAAGAATAAAGGTCTGATTGCACATTTTCTTTTATTCAAAACAGTGCTATGTGATTCCCTTTTATTCCAATTGATTGAATATCATTTTGTATTACATACATGTTAGGAAAGATAATTAGACATCAATTATAATGTGTCCAACAGAAAGAATAAACAAAAGATGATGATGTAATAAAGGTATTATCTCCCAAACTCTAAATTTGCAGAACATATGTGATTGTTTACTGATTTATATCTACCGATCATCTGCAGAAATGATCTGGTTTCAAAAGCTACTCAAGTATAATGAAGTTATTGTTGGAAATTTGCCTTTGGCGGGAATTGCGTCCAACCATCTTTAATGACTTAAACACTAGCATTCCGCATGTTGGAACCTTCGGTTCTTCACACGTGCATAATCTACTAAGTAAATAGATGACCGTAGGGCCAAGGATCGTCAAATTTCGTTGAGAAATGAAAGAGATATTGGTCTACGAAGTGAGGTGTTTGAAGAATGGAAAAAGATGTTAAAGAGCAATCCTCCTTCATCGGTGGGGGAAGAAAGATTTGTTTAGTTAATAAGTCTCAAAGTTGGCTTGGGGTTTGGGACCCCAAGGGGTATCCCATGTGTTTAAAGGAGGGAGGACCTAGATGTGCTTCGGTTCGAGGATAAGCCCATACGCACGCCGCCGCCGGGCGGTCCGGTCGTGGGCTATGGGCTATGGGCTATGGGCTGTGCTTCTTCTGATATTATCTTTTTGGACCAGAATTGTTTCGTATTAACAGTTTGGTCCCTGAAGTTTCAAGTAAGTCAAAATTGGACAGAGAAACTTTGATGTTGGTTTTTGGAACGTCAATCAACCTTAATTTGCACTCAATTCGGTCATTTATTTTGGCTGAATTACTCTCCCTAAAGGCCAATCCGTTGCGCATCAATTCACCATTTATTTTGGTGAATTACTACCTCCATAATTATCATTACTTGGCCAGTAACGACAATTTTTTGGGCAGTTGGTAAGACCTCTCATTTAACTATATAAAGGATCATTTGCACAATTGTTGAGACACACAAAAACACTGAAACGAATCATATTCTTCCTACAAACTTTCTAGCATCATTTCATTACTCAAAATTCTTCAAGGTGGCACTTGAGTTTCATTTGCTCAATTGTTCAGTTGCTGTTTTATCTTGGGAGACTATTGTCCAGAACGTAAAAATGATATATACGGGGCAATCTTGTCTTAAAGACAGAGTGTCATCACTCGACTCAGCATATCAAAACTGTTCCAGTTTCTTGTTCAAGTTCAATGTAATTTCATTGTGTTGTAATACTTAGCAGTTACTCATTTTCGTTTCCTGCATCATTGTAAACAACAAGTTTAAGACAAGATTTTGTTTGCTGTAACTGCTTTAACATGACTGGAAACATTGTTGATGCCGCTGCTGCTGCCAATAAAGACGATAGTGCGCCTTCCCATTGCCGCCCAAGGCACGCCGTCATTGCGATCGCCAATCAAGGCAATTACGCTTTCCCCATCGCCGCCCAAGGCACGTTACGCTTTCTTTGCTCCACCATGAACGCATACTGAAAAATTCATGGGCTCAAACTTTAAGAGATGACAAGCAGAAGATCTTTGTTCTACTTGATCACATGGGAATGACACGTTTCCTAACAGAAGATCCTCCACAAGCTGGAGATGAAATGGACCCTTCGCCTTCTGAAACGGGTGAAGGGGGCTTAGGTATCCATGTTGTTAATGACATGAAGATGGTTCTTAATGCATGCAATCATAGTGATTTCATGTGTAAGAATTACATATTGAACTGCTTGGCAGACCCTCTCCACACGGTCTATTGCACCATTGGCACTGCCAAAGAGCTGTGGGAAAAACTGCAAAAAAGTACAACGCACAAGATGCAGGTACTAAAAAGTTCATCGTTGGGAAATTTCTAAAATTTCAAATGGTGGATAGTAAGACAGTGATGTCCCAAGTCCAGGAATTTCAAATGATTCTACATCACCTGGATTTTGAAGGAATAAAACCAAATGAGCAGTTTTTAGTTGCATCGCTGAATGAAAAGTTACCTCCTTCGTGGAATGAGTTTATGAGCTACTTAAAGCTCAAGACAAAGGAGATGACATTTGAAGAACTTATTATCAAACTCCAAATTCAGGAAGATAATAAGAAGGCCTTGCCTAGGGGTAAACAACCGGCTGAGGCAAAGGCAAATCTGGCTAAGGCCAAAGGGAACCCAAGCAAGAAGCGGAAGTTTCAGAAAGACGGCAAGACCCACACAACGGAGATGTTCAGAGGTAACTGCCACCACTGTGGGAAACCTGGTCATAAGATCAAGGAATGCCGCAAGCTCAAGACTGAGCAACAACAGAAAGGCAAGGCTAAAGGCAAGGCACATGGATGACATGATTGATGAGTTCTCAGCAGTGGTGCTTGAAGCAAACCTGGTTGAGAATCCCATGCAGTGGTGGATGGACACAGGTGCTACCAGACACATCTGTTCCAACAGAAATGCCTTCTCCACTTATACACCGGTCAACGACAAGAAGCTGTTCATGGGCAACAACGTTTTGTCTGACGTGCTGGGGGTAGGAAAGGTGGTCCTGAAGATGACTTCTGGAAAGGAGCTCACTCTGAAGGAAGTGATGCATGTCCCTGAGATTAGGAGAAATTTAATTTCAGGACCCTTATTGGTTAATGTTGGTTTTAGGCTAGTGTTTGAATCCAATAAGTTTGTACTCACTAAGAATGACACTTTTGTTGGGAAAGTCTTCACCTGTGAAGGCCTCTTCAAAGTTAATGCCATATCTGTAATGCATCCAAGTAATAAAGTTGAACCTTCTTCTTATTTGCTTGAGTTTTCTAATTTATGGCATCATAGATTAGGACACGTTAATTACAAGTCCATCCAACGTTTGGTAAAGTTGGAGTGTCGTCTATCGTTGTAAACCATCAACATAAGTGTGAGGTGTGCATAGAGGCAAAACTCACCAAGCTTCCTTTTCGATTCGTCGAAAGGAATACCGCTCCTCTAGAACTTATTCACACAAATATATGTGAATTGAAGTTTGCACAAACTAGAGGGGGGAACAAGTACTTTGTGACATTCATTGATGATAGCACAATGTATTGTTACCTTTACTTGTTGAAAAGTAAAGATGAAGCCTTTGAAGCGTTCCGACGTTACAAAGCAGAAGTTGAGAACCAACTAAGCCTACGGATTAAATCAATTCGTAGCGATAGAGGGGGAGAATACGTAGCGTCATTTGAGGAATATTGTGCCCAATCAGGTATTGTTCATCAAACGATGGCTCCATACTCACCTCAATCAAACGGTGTGGCAGAACGTAAAAATCGCACATTGAAGGAAATGATGAATGCCTTGCTCATCAATTCGGATCTTTTCCAAAACATGTGGGGAGAAACCGTCCTTACCGCTAATACGATTCTTAACAGAGTCCCACATAAGGGTAAGGAAAAAACTCCATATGAATCATGGAAGGGAAAGAAACCCACCTACAAATATTTAAAGGTATAGGGTTGTCTGACAAAGGTTGAAGTACCCAAGCCAAAGTAGGTCAAGATTGTACCTAAGATTGTACATTGCATATTCATCGGATATGCAAATAACAGTAGTGCTTATCGCTTCTTAGTGCATAAGTCAGATATTCCAGATATCCACCAGGGTACAATCATGGAATCAAGGAATGCTCCATTCTTTGAAGGTATCTTTCCTAGAAAGGAAAACGACATAACCTATCGCAAACGAAGTTATGAACAAAACTCTCAGAAATCGGGAGTCGTTGACGGCCTGGATCTAGATGGTTCAGATCTAGCGGATCTCGAGGTGGCTGAATATTCAAAATCTAGTGTTCCAGATTCTTAGAACTTGGAGACTCTAGAGATGGAACTATGGCGAAGTAAAAGGGTCAGGAAGGATAAATCATTCGGTCCTGACTTTGTAGCTTATACGGTTGATGATGAACCAAGGACAATTGCTAAAGAATTGTCAACTCCAGAGGCACCGCTCTAGAAAGAAGCTATTGAGAGTGAAATATGCTCCATTTTGCATAAGCATACTTGGGAGTTGGTTGATCTTCCTCCAGAAAATAAACCGTTGGGTTGTAAGTGGATACTCAAACGGAAATACAAAGCAAATGGGTCTATAGATAAGTACAAGGACAGGTTGGTAGTCAAGGGCTATCGGCAGAAAGAAGGTCTTGACTACTTTGACACATACTCCCCGGTATCTCGGATGACATCCATACGGGTATTTATTGCGATTGCAGCTTTGCGTGACCTTGAGATACATCAAATGGATATCAAGACAGCCTTCCTAAATGGTGATTTCGAAGAAGAAATTTATATGGACCAACCCGAAGGGTATGTGGTTCAAGGGCAAGAGAAGAAAGTCTGTCGGCTTGTCAAATCTTTGTACGGGCTGAAATAAGCCCCGAAGCAATGGCACGAAAAATTTGATAGTACTCTACTATCGAAGGGTTTCGCCATATAATGAGTGTGATAAATGTGTCTACATGAAAGATAACTCTGACTCGTTCGTCATGATATGCCTGTATGTAGATGATATGTTGATCACATGAAGCAGTCCTAGGGTAATCCTAGAGACTAAGAACATGTTGAAACAATGCTTTGACATGAAGGATATGGGTATCACAGATGTCATCTTAGGGATAAAAATCTCTAAGACGTCTGACAGACTGGTCTTATCTCAGTCTCACTATATCGAGGATGTTTTGAGAAAGTTCGAGATGTTTGACAGTTCGCCGATAAAGTCACCAATAGATGGAAATCAAAAGCTTGATAAAAATCATGATGCACCCGTATGCCAGGAGCGATATGCACAGGTGATCGGTAGTTTGATGTACATAACAAACTGCACCCGACCTGATATTGCTTATGCAGTCAATAAGTTTGCTAGGTTTACCCGTAATCTGAATGATGATCACTGGAAGGCGTTGAATCGGGTATTACAATACCTGAAACACACGTTAACTTGCGGGTCACATTATTCGAGATATCCAGCTGTACTAGAGGGGTACAATGATGCAAACTGGATATCTGATATAGAGAACACCAAGTCCACCAGTGGGTATGTATTTACAATTGGTGGTGGGGCTGTGTCTTGGAAATCCTCTAAGCAAACTTACATCGCCCGATCCACAATGAAATCAAAGTTTATAGCTTTAGACAAAACAGGAGAAGAAGCTGAGTGCCTTCATGACTTCTTAGAGGATGTTCCGTGTTGGAACAAACCCGTACCTTCTGTAATGATCCATTGTGACAGCCAACCGGCTCTAGGAAGGGCACATAATGCTATGTACAACGACAAGTCTCGTAATATTCGACGGAGGCATAAGACCGTTAGGCAACTGATCACCACGGGTATAATATCCATTGATTACATAAAGTCAAAAGATAATATAGCAGACCCTCTGACAAAGGGCATACCCAAAGATCAGATGTTCTGCCTGTCTAGGGGAATGGGCTTAAAACCCAAAGTATAAGGACCAATACGGTGGTAACCCAACCTTACTGACTGGAGATCCCAGGAATTTGGTTCAATGGGAAAACTAAGTTGTAAAGGTTCAGTTGATCGCTTCAGTGGAAGCATGAGCACTTCAGATAGTGATTTTTGTAAAGGAACACTAAATCCAAAGCCGTTCCCGCAATAGACGTTAAGTGCTATCTGCAGTGTGGGTAAAGGTTAAGTTTTCAAAACCTTTAATGATCATCAACAGTTGAGGTTAGGTTTGGAGAAACTTTTAATGATTTCTAATACTCTTGAAGTGTGGGTATAGCAGGATACCTTGTACGAGACCACCTATTTAAGTGCGAGGATAGGCCGCCTCAAATGAACGCACTTAAGAATCCAAGAAGTTGTCCACGACCACAACGGATAAAACATTACGAAGAAGAGAGTAAGAGAATTTGTTGTGTTGGTACTATTGACTTGACTTACATTAAACACTGATGGTTCAAGACATCACGATCACCGCGCAGTAAGTAAGTCCGATGGTATTTAACTATGGAAGGTTCAAATCTGAATCTACCTCTCCTTATGCAACATCGGTCCGCTGAAATATTACTGGAAAAAGGCACCATGTGAGTGCGCCAAAATCTCTTTCAAGAGGGGATTGTTGGAAATTTGCCTTTGGCGGGAGTTGCGTCCAACCATCTTTAATGACTTAAACACTAGTGTTCCACATGTTGGAACCTTCGGTTCTTCACACGTGCATAATCTACTAAGTAAGTAGATGACCGTAGGGCCAATGATCGTCAAATTTCGTTGAGAAATGAAAGAGATATTGGTCTACGAAGTGAGGTGTTTGAAGCATGAAAAAAGGTGTTAAAGAGAAATCCTCCCTCATTGGTGGGGGAAGAAAGATTTGTTTAGTTAATAAGTCTCAAAGTTGGCTTGGGGTTTGGGACCCCAAAGGGTATCCCATGTGTTTAAAGGAGGGAGGACCTAGATGTGCTTCGGTTCGAGGATAAGCCCACACGCGCGCCGCCGCCGCGCGGTCCGGTCGTGGGCTATGGGCTGTGCTTCTTCTGATATTATCTTTTTGGACCAGAATTATTTCGTATTAACAGTTTGGTCCCTGAAGTTTCAAGTAAGTCAAAATTGGGCAGAGAACTTTGCTGTTGGTTTTTGCAGGAAATGGAAATGAGTAACTGCTAAGTATTACAACAGTTATCTTGTCTTGTTTTTTTCCTTTTCAGAATATATTTTATACCGTTTGTTTACTTTTAATGCAGAATTGGTATGATCAAGCGATGGAGGAGTTCATTAGGAGTCAGCCGACCGATGATCAAGGAAATATAATCATGCCATCGGAGGAACAAACTATCTCCTGTTGGTTGGACGTGGTTGGCGGCATGTATAAGGGAAGAGCGTACGGACTTTCCTCCGAGAAGAACTTTCACCGCCTCCAGTGTGGATTGCAAGGTATAGGGAGTTCTGCCCGGTATCAAATGAGCAGCTTGAGGAGATGTGACATGAGCTTCGGGAGCTTGCTAGGAATTATGAGGAGGAACGGAATAAAAGGTTGAAGGAGGAGTGACGTAGGATGATGCTTGAGTCAGACGTCAAAACAGCCAAGGCTCAAGTGTGTAACTTCATCAAGTTGCCGCGTTCTCCGCCTCCAATCCCCGATCATGATGATGGAGAGGATGTAGAGCATGGGGAGGATCAAGAGCATGGAGACAATGAGGATCAGGAGAATAGAGAGCATGGGTGGCTGAAATGGAATATTAGGTGTCAATTGTTATTTTTGTTATGACTTATGTTGTTTTGGATTGTTTGAAGTCTAGTGGGCTGCTTTTGATATATGTTTGCATAATGTCGAAGTTGGTTGGATTCGTACGATGTTTGATGGCTTAATATTAATATTTGAATTAGTTCGGAGTATTTTTATTATTGTTTTAATGACTCTTATTGATTGTGTTTTTGTTTCTATTGAATCAGCTATTGAAATCTTTTATTTAGCAAGCGGTGCAATATAAAATAAGCACTAGCCAAAATAATATGAGAAATACCGAGGGACTTATTGATAGAGTTCCTCAGTAACAAGTGTAATTGCAAAGCTCAGACTTGTCACTCGGTAATTTTTAAATATCAAATTATTTTTTATATAACTTACCGAGGGAAATCTTTTGATAAATTGAAAAATATAATTGTGAAATATTTATATTTATCAAGGATCGTCCCTCGGTGTATTTAAATTTTTAATTTTAATTAACTTTAACATACCGATGGCTGTCCCTCAGTAAATAATATATAGATATTATATATATTTTTAAGTAGTGAGAGAATCCCTCAGTATAGTTAATTTTGCATGAATATTGTGTAAGGAAAATACATAGAGATTTGTGAGGGTCTCTATCGATATTTGCCGAGAGTGTCCCTCAATATCATTTACCCAGGGTCAAATTACCCCACAAGCCTAGTACTGATGGCGTCCCTAGATAAATCCTTGTTACCGAAGGACGTCCCTCGATAAATCCCGTAAGTAAACCAAGACTTTTTTAGTAGTGTATATAGCATGGTAAACTTGCATCTCGCACCATTGTAACAATCTCTCCTAAAGGTGTTGTGAGTGTGGACGTTAAACATATATATGGATCTCTGAATTTATTTGCCACAGTACAGAAATTACATTTGGGATCCACATTCATTCCCCAAGAAGCTAACCTATCAACTGTCATCAATCTTCCATGTTACTGCAGTCAAAGAGTGAAAATAGCTTTAGGTTGAGCTGCATCTTGAAACATAAGACTTTCCCATGTCATTCTGGGACAGTACCCTATCAGCTGTAGGTATATGTGCTTGATTAATCCCTTGGTAATATTCCTATATTATTCTTTTGTAGTGCTGCTATTATCGATACTAAATTTTTTAACACAAAAACCTCTTTAGATATTCTCCGATCCGTATTACGTAATTAGTGTATAAATATTGAAAATCCATATCAACAATAAGCTAAAATAAAAGAAATCATCTTATCTACATAGATTAAATAAGAAATAGTGGAGATAACAATGGTTATATAGACGTTACACCACTAAAAACAAAACATCCCCTTTTTCTTCGCTCTTCCGGAACCGATACAGAAATAGGTCCCGCCGACATTTAGTGGAAAATTGTATTATAGAACATGATTTTCTAACTCATTCGCACCGAACCAGCTCACCAGAAAAATGTATGTGAAACAGATTTTCATTGAAACGTTGAGAAACTTCTTAATTTTTTCGTGTGAAAACACTACTATTTAGGCTTTTTTCCTATCATCATACAGCGGGAAATAACCACTAAAATATTTTTGAGTGAAAAATTTAGTGGAAAACAAAGATTTTTCAGTAGTGTTGAAAGTACCTTTATATGTACAGTATTACACTAGCCAGCTTAATCAATGAAAAATTTTGTTTTCACGAAGTGCTAGCCTAATAATAAATCTCTTAATGCCAAATTAAAATGGTGATTTCCGATCACCTAAGCTGGAACAGGCTATGCCTCATTTGGTGCAAAGAAAGAGAATAACACACCAGAAAAAGAAAATTAACATCCTCATTGAAAAAAATAATCCCCTTGATTATTTTCATTACTTGAATAGGTATATATACAAGATACAAAATATTCCTATTCTATTCCTAAAATCTTATTCTACCATAATTCTAACTCTACAATTATGGCAGTGTATAATCCTACTTTAGGTAACAAATACATTACAATATACTACACATATATTTTCCAAATATACAATATTCTTATGTACCAAATCAGCCAAAACCGAGATGCCCAATATGGGCAGATTTCGTGGCATGAATAAGGCAATATACACTTGTATATTGTGTGTATATTGCCCTATTTAACACACCCCCGCAGTCATAGCGGGCGGTCTTCAAACGCTGAGATTGTCCCTAAAATCTTCAAAGAGTACCGAGGGAAGACCCTTTGTAAAGATGTCTGCAACTTGATATCTTGACGGGACATGACATACGCGTACCTGCCCCCGAGCAACCTTTTCACGGACAAAATGAATGTCCATTTCGATATGTTTGGTGCGTTGGTGCTGAACCGGATTACCTGAGAGGTAGATGACACTAACATTATCACAATATACTAAGGTCGCCTTCTGAATGGGGCAATGAAGCTCTAAAAGCAAATTACGTAACCAACATGATTCTGAGACCACATTAGCTACCCCTCGATATTCTGCCTCTGCACTTGAGTGGGATAGAGTCGCCTGACGCTTTGCAGACCAGGAGACCAAGTTGTTGCCAAGGAACATACAATATCCTGACGTCGACCGTCTGGTGTCCGGACAACCAACCCAATCCGCATCTGTGTACGAGACAAGTGTGGATGTAGAAGAAGGATACAAGTGCAACCCATAGTCCAGTGTCCCCTGAATATATCGAATGATGCGTTTGATTGCATTCATGTGCTCAACTCTGGAATCATGCATGAATAAACGCACCTTCTGAACAACATACGTAATATCCGGTCTGGTAAAGGTAAGATACTGGAGGGCCCCTGCAAGACTGCGATAGCGAGTCGGGTCCTCGTATGATGCACCTGCCGCGGAACTAAGCTTGGGTTTTTGCATCAACTAGAATGGAAGTGGACTTACAGGATGACATTCCAGCCCTCTCTATGATCTCAGCAGCATATTTTCGATGAGACAAAAACAAACCACCTGAATAACGTTTGACGACAATCCCCAAAAAATAACTCAAGGGCCCGAAGTCTTTCATAGCAAACTCAGAACTGAGCATGGCCATGATAGACTGGCGCAAGGCATCGGAAGAGGCAGTCAAGATGATATCATCCACATACAACAGAATGTAGGCCAGTGACGAACCACGACGGTAGATGAACAAGGAATTATCTGACCTGATGTGAGTGAACCCAATAGTCGAAACAAAGTCAGCAAACCTCGTATACCAGGCCCGTGGAGACTGCTTAAGCCCATATAAGGACTTCTTCAACAAACATACATGATGAGGACGGTTTGGATCCCTGAAACCCAACGGCTGATGCATATAGACTGTTTTCTTGAGATCACCATGTAGGAAAGCATTCTTGACATCCAACTGATGAATAGACCAAGTCTGCGAAAGAGCCAAGCTAAGCACAGTGCGAATAGTAGCCGGCTTGATCACCGGACTAAACGTCTCCCCACAATCTATCACAACCTGCTGAGTCTTACCATCATCCACAAGCCGCTCCTTATGACGAGCAAATGAACCATCTGAATTTTCCTTATGAGCAAAAATCCACATAGACCTGATAACATTAATACCATATGGACGGGGCACCAACTCCCACGTCTTATTATCAATAAGAGTATTATATTCATCAGTCATAGCAATTTTCCAATTAGGGTCATTTAAGGCGGACACCGAATTACGGGGCAAGGGGGATTTAGAGACATCAGAATGTAAATTAAAATGTCTTTTAGGTGTAAAAATACCCCGTTGACTACGAGTGACCGGTCTATGACTCGAGGAAGAATTGAGTGAATTTTGAAAATTTACTGAGCTCGGGACGGACTGGCCAGCAGGCAGTGGGCTTGCTGGCCCAAATCGAGAAGTTGTGGTGTGAACTGGACCAGTTCTAGAATTGGGCTGGACTGGCCCAATTGCTGAAACTGTTCCAGTGGCTGGAACTAGGCACGAGATAGTGGGGCCAGCGGGCAGTGGGCCCGCTGGAGAGTTTTGGGTGCGGGAGATGTCCGAATAATATACGGGGATATTTGGTCATCCAAAAAATTATACGACCTAGGCTCGGGAGTATGAACTTTTGTAAAAGGAAATTGGGTTTCATAAAAAATGACATGGCGATTAATTATGATTTTCTTGGAGGATAAATCAAAGCATTTATAACCACGATGATTAGACGGATAACCCAAAAATACACACGGGGTAGACCGAGCCTGAAGTTTGTTAATTGTGGTGGATGGGAATAACGGATAACACAAGCACCCAAAAATCCTAAGATGAGAATAAGAAGGGTTCTTATTATATAGGATTTGGAGGGGGGAAGAATATGTCAGACCTTTGGACGGAATTATGTTAAGTAAATATGTTGCCATTTGCAGAGCATGATGCCAAAAATACGGGGTACGGAAGCATGAAGCGTAATCCATAATTGAGGACCTCCTCGGGACGAGGTGTAGTGGGAGGAATGATATGATGGATAACTTGATGGGAGATAACGTGTATTTTAAACAACTCCACCCACGTCGCATATTGGACGTTTTCCATCTCAAGCACAATCGGGATACTGTTCTTGATGTTGGAAACCATGAGGGCAGGATGATAATTGTTCTTACACATATTGAAAGAACAAAGAAGGAGGGGAAATTTAAGAAAGGTTTTTTAGAGCGGAAGACGAAATTTGGGAGAGAAACCCGAGGGGGGGGGGGTTCTCGGCCGAGATTGGTCAAAAAAATTTGGGAGAGAATTTTTTTTGTAAAACCTATTCTCTTGATACCATGAAAGAAATAATCCCCTTGATTATTTTCATTACTTGAATAGGTATATATACAAGATACAAAATATTCTTATTCTATTCCTAAAATCTTATTCTACCATAATTCTAACTCTACAATTATGGGTAGTGTATAATCTTACTTTAGATAACAAATACATTACAATATACTACACATATATTTTCCAAATATACAATATTCTTATGTACCAAATCAGCTAAAACCGAGATGCCCAATATAGGCAGATTTCGTGGCATGAATAAGACAATATACACTGATCTTAAAATTAGACGGGCGGGGATAAAATTACTAACAAAACTTAATGAAGGATAAAAGGATAATGAAGGATAAAATTTCCATCAATGATAAGCCCTTTTATCCTTCATTAAGTTTTGTTAGCAATTTTATCCCCGCCCGTCTAATTTTAAGACCACATCTACGCTTACGGCTAACAACACACGGCATAAATAATGACGTGGCTGTTTAACATGGATTAAAACCCTCCATGTGGCCTTCTTCCAACTTAAAAGAACCCAAATTCTCAAGGAACTTAAATTAAGGGAACCGTTGACTGAGTAATATTTACCAACAACTTGAAATCAGAAATCAACAAAACAAAAAGGAACTCTAGTCCAGAAATTTTGCTCCATTTCATTCAGAGTTCTGTTTTTTCTTTCACCCGTTAACAAAGTTTTCAAATTTACCATCCGATTAACAATTTTCTCCAATTTCCTTTCAATTACCCAATTTCACTTGATTACCCTTTTGACCCGCAACCCATAACCATATAAACCAATTTCCTACCAAATATAGCAAGAACAATCAATCTCTAATTATACCAGATCAGCTACAGAAGGAAGAGAACTTTGGATATCCCAATGGAAGAAGTTGAGTGTGCTGGAGTCCATGCAAATAGAAATAAAAAGAGGTATAACAATATGATTTCAGTGTAAGATTTAAAATTACGAGGAGGTCAGTGTTATATAGAAGCAATTAATGGAAAAATTAGTTAAGATGAAATTAATTAGCAATATGATTTAGATTACAACAACATACCTAATTTAGTCCCATAATAGATGTACGCAGACCCTCTACCTTTGTGGGGTAGAAATATTATTTCTGAAAGATTTTTAGCTCAAGTGACTGTAGGGTTTTGTTGGGTTCAAAACACATAAGTAAGACACAACGAAAGTTTAAAATTTTGTTTTTACTTACCCCAACAATTTCTTCTGATATGGTTATATGACAATCAAAACCTGTAACATAAAACATGAACACTTACAAATTGTATTATCTGAAGTCTTTACTAAAAGGTGGACACGCAATTCTCTTTTTGACTGCAAGCACAATGCTACGGTGTATTCCTCTATCAAGAAAGCTAGGAAATCTTGGCAGAGATTTGAGAGAGTTTTATCCTAGACTCTAAGTCTAGAATTGTTTATGAGAATTGGTGTATAATAACAATGGTTTAGTATTGTATTTATAGTTACAATTAGGTCAGAAAATGTTTTAGGGTTAGGCTTAAGCCTGCCCCAAAACCCGAGGTGCATTTAGCTTGATCATTGGGCTCATTTGTCAGTCGGTGTGGCCTGTGACCCTAGCAGCTGCGGCACCTTACGTAAAATTCCGTTTCTCGTTTTCATTTAATATATATATTCAGCACATTAAATCCAAAATTTAATTTTGATTTAATTAAATAATTTCCATCTAATAGAAATTATCCCACAGTTATTATTAATTTAAATATCTCGATTCCAAATCGAATATTTAATACTTTCTCAATACACCCTTAGATCGAAGAGACAATCAACATAGTGTGACCCTATAGGCCTTCATATATCGACACTAATCAAAGTAAGGTCCATACGGAACTCCTAGACTGCGTCGTACGACGAACTCAATATATGAAGTAAAGTTTACATGAATCCAGCAAACATAACCTTTATGTGAGATTATAAATTCCTTTCATTCGCGACACACTCGATCAAGCTTAGGATTTGTCATGTGTCTATCCAATGGCTTGATCACTTTATCTCATCTATATTAGTCAACAACTAGATCATATTCTAAATATGTCTCTTGCATTGGCCAATGACTTGGTCGACCTAATATCACTGAGAAGTTGAGTGCTCTCTCGAATATCCAACCGAGGAATGAATCCTATTCTTGGCTCAACTACCACTTTAATTTACATCATAATGCACCCAACACAAGCCGCATCTTATCATATAAGGAGTTTAAGCTTAGGACATGGTCAAAGTACATTACTCTGTAAATAAGGTGTGTATTGACCTCAAGTCAAATGACCTTCATCTTCCACACGCTGATAACACTTTAGACATGTATAACAAATAGTTTATCAGCAGGGTATACCAATACTTTCCAAAAGTATTCATGTGTCCATCACTAGTAACCATTACTAGTAGCATGTGAGACATACTACATTCTCTAAGAATATGACGCAGACCACATGTCGACTTATAACATATCATCGATATCCCATTCTCGATGATCATTAGTCGAAGCTATTTTAGAGTTACGCTCTATCATCAATATCTCACTCTATTAATGACAACGTAAGCTCAAGGGATGCACATTAATGAATAATTACAAATAATCAAATAATAATTCAATAATTGCAAATGCCATAAATATTAATCTTATTAATAATACGAATGTGTTCAAGTACATTTGTCTCTAATAATGATTGTCTCTACGACATACATACTTTCAGTGACACATATCAAAACTGATTTAAAAGGAAAAAGCAAAAGTAATGAATACTTGTCAGACTATCATCGCAAAATATTAGTATTACAGTGTCATAAATATTTCAGAAACAACCTCTCTACTTACCAAGTTAAGGTAGAGGTAAGATCTACGTACATCCTATCCTCTCAGACTCCACGTTGTGGGACTTCACTAGGTATGTTGTTGTTGTTGTTAGTGTCATAAATATTTGAAAAGCCGACCTTGCAATGGAAGATAATGACACATGGGAAACAATGTTTCAGAAGATGGAGAGCTCAAGATTAGGGATTATCTAAAATAAAATTATGCTTCCCACTATTAGATTGTATTAATCTCCCTTAGGGAGTCTTTCTCATTAATACAAAATACATATGGGGTATATAATGTGGAATCCTTATACAACAGGGATCCTATATTTATCATAATTACATAAGACTAAATATGGCTAAATAATATTGTACACTCTCTAATACACCTCCTCAGTCTGAGCGGGAGGAGGTCAGACGCTAAGACTGGATCTGAAATCAAGGAAGAACTGTTTAGGAAGACCTTTTGTGAATATATCCCCATACTGATAAGAGAAAGGCACATGTAATACTTTGACATGACCGAGAGCAACCTTCTCACGAACAAAGTGGATAACCATCTCAATATACTTGGTTCGTTGATGCTGAGCCGGATTATGAGATAGATATATGACGGATATGTTATCACAACAAACTAAAGACGCCTTACGGAACGGACACTGAAGCTCCAAAAAAAGGTTTCGGAGCCAATAGATCTCAACAACAACATTAACAACACCTATGTACTCTGCTTCTGCACTCGAACGGGATAATGTGGCTTGCCTCTTGGCAGACCAAGAAATGAGATTATCCCCCAAGAACACACAATAGCTTGAGGTGGATCGTCGCGTGTCCAGACAACCTGCCCAATCAACATCCGTATATGACAACAACCTGATCGGTGCTGAGGGATATATTGCAATCCATAATCAAGTGTGTCCTTAACGTATTGAATGATACGTTTAAGGGCAGTAAAATGAGGCTCCCTATGGGCATGCATGAATAAGCATACATGCTGAACAACATAAACAATATCAGGCCTGGTGAAAGTAAGGTATTGTAGTGCACCTGCAAGACTCCCGTAGAGAGTGTGAACTGCCATTGGATCACCATCCAAAGAACTAAGCTTTGATTTAGAGTCAACTGAAGTAG
This sequence comes from Anisodus acutangulus, assembly GCA_029783415.1. Classification (NCBI taxonomy): domain Eukaryota; kingdom Viridiplantae; phylum Streptophyta; class Magnoliopsida; order Solanales; family Solanaceae; genus Anisodus; species Anisodus acutangulus. The sequence continues at coordinate 25,753,666 of CM056501.1, forward strand.
ACATGATCTTGCAATTTGCCATTTTAGCCCTGTACACAATCTCCTCTGCATACTTGCACTGACAAAGAAACATAGTATCTGCAGATCTAGTCACTGAAATCCCCAAAAAATAGCTCAACTTTCTCAAGTCAGTCATAGCAAATTCAGTTTTAAGCAATGTAATAATCTCATTTTTCAACAAATCAGAGGAGGCAGTAAGCACTATGTCATCCACATACAACTATAAATAGGTAATGTTACTACCGCGATGAAAAATAAATAGAGAGGTATCACACTTGCTATATACGAACCAAATCTGTAAAATGTACTGTGCAAAACTATCATACCACGCTCGAGGGGCCTATTTCAAATCATAGAGTGACTTACGCAGACGACATACATATTGATGGGCTGCTGGATGTACGAAACCAGGCGGCTGATGCATATAAATAGTTTCTTTCAGATCCCCATGAAGAAACACATTCTTCACAGCAAGCTGATGAATAGACCAACGCTTACCCATAGCAATTCTCATAACTGTGTGAATAGTAGCCGGTTTAACAACCAGACTGAATGTCTCGCCGCAATCAATACCCTCCTGCTGATTGGTGCCTTTAGCCACCAGTCTCGCCTTATATCTTTCTAACTCACCACTGTCTCTGTATTTGTGACGAAAAAACCACATACATTGGATCACATTCACCCATTCCGGTCTACGAATCACATCCCAAGTGTGCTGTTTTGTTAAAGCATTAAATTCTTCACATATGGCCGTATTCCAATTAGGGTCTTGTTTGGCCAATTTTGGGTTTTTGGGAATTGGAGATACGGTTTGGGTGGACAGGTTGAAGTGTACTTTGAGTTTGAAAATCCCATGTTTTGCACGGATTTCATGTGGTGTGTGGGGGCATGTGTGGAGTTGTTAGTCTCGGAAGTAGGCATGGAACTAGGTGGGGGGTCGGGGCAGATTCTTGAGGTTGAGGTTTCTGGGTTGGTAGTCGGGTTTGGCGGAGGTGTCGATTTGTGTAGATCGACGACAAGGGCTGGGTGGCCGGTATAATGACGAAGTTGGGTCAGGGGTTTGACGAAGTCAGTTAGTGAGGCCGGATGAGCGGTTATATGTGTTGTAGTGACCATAATCAGAGTTTGCCGGTTTGAGGGGGGACCAATGATTGGAGGAGATCGAATGGGAGTTGCCGCAATCGGAGAGGACGAAAGAGATTCTGTCCGATTTCCAGTGGCGGCGGTGGTTTTGGGCGGCGACTGAGCATGGAGGTGGGATTGTCAGTGGGGGATTGTAGCAGTTGTGGGTTGGTAGCAGTGGGTGGCAAAGAGCTTACTGCTGCCGAAACAGTAGTAGCATGTCGGAGAGCTTGGTGGACAAAATGTTTTGTGTCCGAATCATCGAGAAATTTGTAATCAGTGACTCAGAATTTTTGAATGTTATCAAACGGGAAGACATATTCAATAAAGGTGACGTGGTGAGAAATTATAATTTTGTCGGTAGAGAGCTCATAGCACAAGTACCCCCTATGATTTGACGAAAAATCTAGGAATGCACATGGAGTAGACCGGGGTGCTAACTTGTGAGGTGCCGTGGATGTCAGATTTGGGTAACACAGACAACCGAAAATTCTAAGGTGGTCATAGGTGGGGATCCAATGATAGAGAATTTCGGTGGGTGTCCTATTTTGAATCGCACGGGTAGGTAAAATATTGAGAATATTTTCTGCCATTTTTAATGCATATACCCAAAAATTAAGGGGGAGAGACGCATGAAAAAGAAGGGTACGAATCATATTATTAATGGTTCGGAGAATTCTTTCAGCTTTTCCTTTTTGAGGGGAGGTATGAGGGCATGAGAAACGAAAAAATCATGTCGTTAGCCGCACAAAAGTTATGAAAGAAGGAATTATTAAACTCACGACCATTATCACATTGAAACGATTTTATGTCTTTTTTAAATTGCGTTTTAACCAGTGTACGAAACTCAACAAATTTGGAGAACACTTAGATTTGAGTTTGAGTGGATAGACCCAAAGAAAGTGAGAGAAATCATCCAAAAATACCATATAGTATTTGTGGCCTAAGTTGTTGGTTATGAGAGATGTTCATACATCAGCGTGAATAATATCAAACAGAGAGAAAGTAGTACTCATAGAAGTCGTAAATGGTAGTCTAACGTGTTTCCCTAACTGACACGAGGAGCAACTATGAGAAAGATTCACTTTGTTGCACTGGATTAGATTTCGATTTCTAAGAAAATAAATAACGTGAGACCCTGGATGACCAAGTTTACTATGCCATGTAGAGGGAGATATGATTGTTAAAACGGTGGGAGGAGCGACACTAACAACGGATGTAGGTAGGAACAATTATAGGTCCCCTCACTATTGCATTGCGTAAGGAGTTTTTGGCTTTGGCTTTTTTGAGTGTCCATATCAAATACCGAACAATAATGTATCGTTTGTTTCGATTTAATTTCTTGGTACGTGACACAAATAATACTATATGTTTATGGGAGTGATTTCAAAGTTTGGATATACATATATTTATATACATAATGAGATATAGTGATTAGTGTGATCTATATATAGAGAGAATCTTGCTAACATACTCACAAAAGGTCCTTATTATTTGTTGCCACAAAGCTAGAGATGGCAATGGATCCTAGATCCGATCCGGATCCGGTGAATCTAGATCCGTTTTATAGGATATGTATCTTCAAAATTTGGACCCAACGGATCCGGATCGGACCCGGATCCATTTCTGACGGATCGGATCTGGATTTGAATCTTGTATTTGAGATCCGTATCCGGTCCAGATCCGACCCATGGATCTATTTTTTATTAAATATATTCATAACCTAGAATGTAATTTTATAAGTATTTTCTTAAAATTGATAAGCACGTCCTTACAAGTTTAATTCTCAAAACAAGTTTAATTTATCCCCGCGTTAACTCAAAAACCAAAAAATAAAGATGTAACTTCGATAATAAAATCAATGTTATATTAGTGAATGACTAACATCTCCATAGACAAGTAGTTAAAATTATATTTACTTCATTTGTGAAGATTCCAAGCACATGCAAGTTCTGCATTGTGGAAATACTAGGAGCATTTTCCACAACTATTGTCATTGTCCAACATTTTCAATTAATAGCTCACAATCAAAACGAGACAACGAACAAAATATCTCATATGAACATTTCAAAATTGAAACACAGTAAACTGTTTGTTAAGTAAAAATCGTTTGTCCGTTTTAAAAAAAATTCTTAGCAAGACAATTTTTTACATGTGGATCCAGATCCGATCCGTGGACCCGATGGATCCGGATTTGGATCTGATTTTTATGGACCCGACAGATCTGGATCCGAATCTGAATTCAGATATGAAAAACGGATCTGGATCTGGATCTAGTAGGATCCGATCCAGATCCGATCCGTTGTCATCCCTACACAAAGCTACAACATTAAGTTTAAGGATATTTTTGTCCTTCACCAAAATTTCACCATACCCAATTCCTGTTCTCCACTCTCTGCTCCTTCCAAGTCCATCGTTAATAATATGGCATAACTAAAAGCATAAAGATAGAAACCGATCAATCATTGAGGATTTGGATTTCTCTTAAAATCTTTTGAGTTCTTTAAGCTTTATTTGTCTTCATTGATTTTTTTTTTAATCGAGCTATATTTTCTGCAAGGGAGACTTAAAATAGAGATTTTTACCCAATTTCAATAGCATACCCACTTTCACTCCCCGCAAGCTTGCTTCGCCGCTTCTTCGAAATCTCAAATAATTTTCAAAAACTCTCAACTTCAGTTTTTTAAATCTAATTCAGAAACCTCAAAACACAATAATAATTTACTCAGCAATAGTTACGGCGAGGTCTGCATCTTTCAATTTCATATTTGCTTATAATAATGTAGAGGAAGAAAAAAAGTAAAGAACAATGGAAGAAATTTCCGTCACAAAAAAGGATTTTAACAAGATAAATTGTTGTTTGTGTTTAATCTCTGTCCCAATTTTATGTTTGTTGCTGTGGTAGAATCACCAATGACGGGGGAGAGGGTTAGGATTTGAGTCCCAAATCCTATTTAATCAGAAAACAGTAAATAATCGAAGAACAAATAACACACATAAATTTATTGTGGTTCACCCTTAATGCGAAAGCTACGTCCACTTTTTCAATGCAGATTTTACTATAATCAAATAGAGAGTTTGAGTTTACATTTCTCTCTTTCTCTTTTGCTTGACCTCAAAGAAAGAAAACGACACCCTAGTTTATATATAGTGAAAACTATGACGAACATAATATAAGCCTGAAATTCCCAAAATACCCTTCACTAGACAATCTTACATTATAAACTAGGTCGATCAGTGTTCCACACTCTGTGTAGGGTCTTCATAGTGTCGGCGTTGAATTAGGCTCCACGAGTCAACAATCTCTCAATTGGAGACTAATTTCAATCATCTGTCCATCTGCAGTGGCGATCCTCATCCAAGAAGTCCAACTGAAGTTGCACAACTTCAGTTTATCATTCGGCACGACCTTCGTCAGCATGTCTGCTGGATTCTGACTCCATGAGATCTTCTCAAACACTAATACTCCATCTTCCAAAGCTGATCTGATGAAATGGTACCAGAGTTGTATGTGCTTCGTACATAAGACTGCCAATAGCAGAGGCATAAGGTACCTTGTCTGTATGCTTCATCTCGTCCTCGATCATAGGTGACTGCTCTTTTGACAAATGAAAGTGTCCAGCCAGGGGAGTACTGACTGGCTTGGCATCATCCACGTTGAACCTCTTGAGAACCTTCTTCACGTATTCTTTTTATGAGAGCTTGAGGCCATCCTTACTTCTGATGATTCTCATCCCGAGGATTTGGTTTGCGGCTCCCAGATCCTTCATTGCAAATTCTTCTAACAACTTCTTCTTCAGCCTATTATCTCATGTAGGTTTGCTCCTTCGATCAGCATGTCGTCAACATAAATGAACAATATCATGTAGGAGTCTTCAAATCTCTTGAAGTAACAATAGTGATCTGCTTCACACCTTAAAAATTCAGCTTTCTTCATAAAGTTGTCAAACTTCTTATACAACTGTCTTGGAACCTGTTTCAATCTGTACATGCTTTTTTGAAGCTTGCACACCAGCTTCTCTTTCACTTTGATCTCAAATTCCTCAGGTTGCTTCATGTAGATTTCCTCTTCTAAGTCACCGTGAAGAAAGCAGTTTTCACGTCCATCTGTTGAAGATGCAGATCTTCCTTTGCTACCAATCCAAGAATAGTTCTGATTGTCACTAACTTGACTACGGGAGAGAAGATCTCTGTGTAGTCAATGCCTTCTTTTTGTTGAAATCCTTTCATAACCAGCCTTGCTTTATAGTGCTTGCTTCCATCGTCCTATTCCTTTATCCGGTAGACCCATTTATTCTGCAATGCCTTCTCCGCATCTGGTAACTTAGATAACTCCCATGTATGATTTGACATCAATGAGTCCATCTCATCTTTCATTGCCAGGTCCTACTTGATCGATTCATCAACTTGCGTCGTTTATTCGTAACATTCCAACTCCCCTCTTTCAGTGAGCATAATGTAGTTGAGGAGAGAACCTGTGAACCGGCTTACTGATCCTGGATGATTTGCGTAATTCTGTGATCGGTGTCCACTGATTTATTTCAGAATCAACATTTTCATCAACCTCGCCATCACTGGCTTGTCGGCCTTCTTCTAGTACTGCTTGTTCCTCTGCCGCAGTAGTACCTTGTTGTAGCTCGGGTGCCGAGATGTCTCTCAAATAAACTATTTTCGATTCCTTGTTCTTAGATTCTGAACTCTTCCGCAACTTGTCCTTGTACAACACATGTTCATTGAAGACGACGTACATGCTTAGGATAATCTTCCGATTTTGGTCATCCCAGAATCGATAACCAAACTCAGTGTCACCATAGCCTATGAAATAACACTTCTTAAATTTTGGATCAAGTTTACTTCTAGCAGTAGCATCAATATGAACATAAGATAAACAACCAAACACTTTCAGAAAAGAAAGATTTACCTTTTTTTCACTCCAAGCCTCTTCTAGAATTCTGAAACTCAAAGGAATAGACGGTCCTCTGTTAATCAAGAAGGCTGCGGTATTGATTGCATCTGCCCAGAATGTCTTAGGCAGTCCAACATGTATTCTCATGCTCCGTGCACGCTCGTTCAATGTTCGATTCATCATTTATGCTATTCCATTTTGTTGGGGCGTTTCATGGGTAGTCTTTACCATCTAGACCCCATTATCAGCATAATACTGTTTGAAGTTACCATCAATGTATTCTCCACCGTTGTTGGACCTCAGACTCCTCAACTTGAGGTTTGTCTCATACTCGACCATGGCTTTCCTGCTTTTGAAGACAGTGAACACGTCAGATTTATTTTTCATAAAATAGACCCATAACTTCCTGGTTGAATCATCAATGAAGGTCACGTAGTAATGTGATCCTCCGAGTGAGGGGACAGTAGCAGATCCCCACACGTCAGTGTGCACCAATTCAAGCTTCTCAATTTTCAATTCTCTATCTGCATTTGAAAAACTTACTTGCCTCTATTTTCTGAGAATGCAGCTCTCACACATATGATGATCCACCGACTTCAATTCCGAAATCATGACGTTAGTCACCAAAAGCTTCATTCCTTTCACGCTCATATGACCCAGCCTGCAATGCCACAACTTTGTCTTCTTGGTGTTGTTAACAACAATAACTATATCACGACAGCTCGTCGTCATATAAAGAGTACCAGTTTTCTTACCTCGACCAAGCACCATAGCACCCTTCGTCACCTTCCAGGACCTATTACCAAAGTTTAGATCATGTCCCTCATCATCGAGCTGACTCACTAAAATCAGATTAAGCTTCAAATCCGGCACATGTCTGACCTTTGTGATCTTCCACACGTTTCCATTTGACATCTTCAAATTAATGTCTCCAATACCAACAACGTCTAAAGGCTTACCATATGCCAAATAGACTTTCCCGATATACCCATCAACGTAATTCATCATTATATCATGATGTGGGGTGGTGTGGAAAGACGCTGCTGAGTCAAGCACCCAAGAGTCGATCGGGCTGTCAACATACTACAACAGCGCATCACCAATGTCTTCAGTGGCAGCATTGATTCCACCCCCTTGTTGTCCTCCTTCTTCAGTGCCCTTCAATTCTTCTTGATGTGACCCGGTTTTCCACAGTTCCAACACTCAAGTGTTCGTCCGGATCTGGATTGACCCCTGCCATTCCTTGACTTCGACTTGCCCTTATTTCGATTGTAGTTTCTATCATAATTTCTGTCTCTGTTCTCAACATTCAAAGCAGAACTCGTCGATGCCTCACTAGAATCTATCATGCGAACCTCATCAGCATCTATCATGCGAACCTCATCAGCAAGGATACGATCTCTAACATCGTTGAATTTCAGTTTATCACTGCCAACAGAATTACTAACCGCTGCTCTCATCGGCTCCCAACTATTTGGTAGAGACGCCAGCAAAATCAGGACTTGCACTTCATCGTCAAACTCGATTGCAACAGATGACAATTGATTGACAATCGTGTTGAATTCATTCACGTGCGTTGCAATAGGAGCACCTTCCTCATCTTTAGATGAAAGATTTTCTTCATGAGAAATACCCTATTGTTTGACGAAGGTTTCTCATAGATGTCAGACAAAACCTTCATCATGCCAGCGGTGGTCTTCTCCTTCGCCACGTTGTGAGCAACGTTCTTCGACAGCGTCAATGGAATGACTCCTAGAACATGTCTGTCAAGGATATTCCACTCTGCATCATTCATCTCATCTGGCTTCGGACTCAGCGGTTCATGAAGCTTTATGTCGTACAAATAATCTTCAATCTGCATTCTCCAAAACACAAAATCCATACCATCGAATTTCCCGATGCCGTGGGCTGAACCATATTCGTCTCCCATAGTTTTCTGAATCACAACATAACTTGTCGCTCTGATACCAGTTGTTAGAATTTGAATCCCAAATCCTACATAATCAGAAAACAGTAAATAAGCGAAGAACAAATAACACACACAGATTTATAGTGGTTCACCTTCAATGCGAGAGCTATGTCCACTTTGCCGCTGCAGATTTTACTATAATCAAATAAGGAGTTTGAATTTACAATTCTCTCTTTCTCTCTTGCTCGACCTCAAAGAAAGAAAACGACGCCCTAGTCTATATATAACGAAAACTAGGGCGAACATAATACAAGCCTAAAATTCCCAAAATACCTTCCACTAAACAATCTTACATTATAAACTAGGTCGATCAATGTTTCACACTCTGCGTAAAGTCTTCATAGTGTCGGCGTTGAATTAGGCTCTATAATTAAACAGAGAGATTGAAAAGAAAAGAGGGAAAAAAGAGAATGCACTTATTTTTAGGGCTGGCGGTGGTAGGGCGGCCGACCGACAGCCCGTCCGGTCCGCCCGACCCCGCAAAAAAAAAAAAAAAAATACGGGGGCGGGACTCGAACTCGGGACGGGACGATGTCTCGTCCCGCGAGACCCGAGCCCGCCCCAGGCCCGCGAGACCCGACCCCGCCCCGAGCCCGCCCCGACCCCGACCCCGCCCTTTGCAAAAATGGCCGTTGCACCAACGACCATTTTAGATTATGGCCGTTGGCCAACGGCCATTTTAGCCCCCCCCCCTCCCCCAACCCCCTACCCCTTAATATTTATTTTTAACCCATAAGTTATTATATTTACACTTTAACCCAATTTTTCAACTATAAATAACTCATTTTCTCTTCATCTTTCTCACAAATCTTCCTACAATCTCTCTAATTTCTCAATATATCTCTCTACAATTCTACATTGTTTGCTAATTATTCAATTTTATTTATTCATTTGGAAATTGGTAGTGAAGTTGACAACTAGCTTGAGGATCTTCCATCGAGCAAAGTTTCAATTTTCAACCTCTCGATTACACGTCGACGTTACGTCATTGGCTTTACATCTGTCGTTCCTTCATTAAATTATTATTGTCTGTTTATTTAGTTTAGAATTTAGATCACTTAATTTTATTGTCTTTAATTATTTATTTATTATCATAATTAAGATGGAAGGATTAAAAGGTATGTTTAAGGGTAAGGGTAAGGGTGCTTCTTCTAGTAGGGGCAACCAGGGCAAGGGTACTTCTTCTAGTCATCTTATTCCTACACAGGATGATTTTGTTGATACTCAACATTTTCCTACAATACCATTAGATTTAGACCAGGAGCTATTTTCTGGAACTCAAGAAGACTTTAATTTAGACGATGATCTAGATGATATACCCACTAATGTTGATGACAACACACCCACTAGTGCACCTTCAACTGAAATACCTCCTATTCCCCTAGTATGAGACGAGGTCCAGCAAAACGACCATTAAAATCAGATGCATGGACATTTTTTGATAGGGACGTAGAGAATCAAGTAGCCATATGTAAAATTTGTAAAAATGTTTTAAAATTTAAAACTGGAAAAGGTCACGGTGGGACGGGGGGTTTAATTAGACACGTAGTAAGTGCTCATCCAGCTAGGTATGCCCAATACCAGGCTTCAAAACCGGGTGCGCAAACGCCCGCTCCATCGGGACAAGGTTCACATACTGATACTGTCCCGGACCAAGTACAGGGTCAAATTAACCCTATGGCGGGGGGAATTGTAGGCCCTAAATACAATAAACATAGAGATAGGGAAGCAATATCAAAATTAGTTGTTGTGGAGAATTTGCCTTTTTCATTTTCTTCATCTCCCGGTTTTATTCATTACATTAGAGATATATATAATCCTGCTTTTAACGGTTTTCCTAGATCAACTGTTAAGAGAGATGTATTTAAATTCGCGCATGAATATCAACAATATTTACGTTTTTCATTATATCATTTTAATGGCAAAGTATCCATCACGTCGATATAGGTCGTAGTACTAACGGCCATGATTATTTAATCAGTAACTTGTCATTGGATAGATTATAAATGGTCTATGCAAAAACGTATTTTAGCGTATAGATATATAGATGATAGGCACAATGGTACTTTTATTGCGTAAAATATTTATCAAGTGTGCGATTATTACTGAATTACCGATAAAATTATGACTATTACATTAGATAACGCTTCTAATAACAATTACGCAATTACAATTTTAAAAATAGCTTAACTCCGTCTTTTTCCAGGACCATTTTCATATAAAATGTGCGTGCTATATATATAACTTAATTGTAAAGGATGGTCTATCACTTTTTGAAGACATTCTTAGTAAAATACAATTTGCTATAAACTTTATTTTTAAAAGTAATAAAGTACAACGTAGAAAAGAATATAAAAAAATTTGTCATGATTGTGGACTACCTTTTAGAAAAATTTCACAAGAAGTATCCACTAGGTGGAATTCTTTATACGAGCAACTACTTGTTGCTTATGACTATAAATTACCTATAACTTTATTTTTAACTCTCATAATAAAAAGCCGGTGATATGATTTTAGATAGTGATTGGGAAAAAATTTCCGACCTTATTGTATGTTTAGAGAAAGTTTTGAAAGGAACAAAAGAATTTTCCAGTATATATTATCGTCTTTTTTCAACTATGTTATTTTATATAAGTCTAATATTTTTATTACTTAGTGAATATATGAAAAAACCAAACTTATAAGGCACTATTAAAAAATGTTTCTCAAAATAAAAAATATTTTATTCCTATTCCCTCTATTTATATTATTGGTTCTGTATTAAATCCTACTATTAAAATAGACGGTACTAAATCACTAATTGAAACTATTTACGATTGTATAGAAGTACTACCACCTCCAAGTCCCAAAATTATAAATCACCCACCACCTATTGAACAAACTAAAGAAGAAGTATTGTCTAGCGTAGAACACCAATGCAAAAATATATATAGATTTTATCAACAAGAAAATGCTAGTAACTTACCGACTTCCATACCATCTTCTTCATCTTCAATACAACCTCACAAAAGACATCTTTGTTTCTGCGGCTAGTATTGAAAGCCTCGTAAATAGAATGTGCGGTCGCACCTCTACTACTAACCAAATTAGCGAGTTGAATATTTTTTGTTTTGCGTGGTTATGCATCGTATCAAGAAGTTATCAATGAAGATGGACATGAAGACTTGTTTGAAATCTTTGGAGGGGAATGAGAAGACCTTTCCGACACTTTCAATGATGGCTCGAGATGTTTTGAACATTCAAGCGTCGTCAAGCTGCGTCTGAAAGCGCTTTTTCTGCAACGGATATCAAATAGGAGACCACAGACACTCATTAGCCGGAGACTTGGAAATTGCGGTATTATTCGTGAGATTGGATACGAGCGGAGCGAGAAGGTGCGGTCAACCTGAGATCAACGAAGAAGATGATGAAAACTACAACGAAATCTTAACATAAGGTAGTGGAAGCGACGTGGATCAATTTGACCAACAAATACCAATTCCAACCGAAGAACCACATGAAATCATCAATCAATTAGAACAGGTTTTTTTGAGAATGTAATTTTTTTAATTGTAATTTTATTATGTAATTTGTAACTTTTGGACAACACCACAAAGTTGCAATTTAGATTTTAGACAATTGTATTTGTATTACAAAAAAATCATATGTCTATTAAATAATATAAGAGTCACAAAAACAGCCTTGGGATGTTTTTATTATACTATCTTGTTTTGTTTATTGAGTTTTTTTTATACATATGTTATTTTTTTTTTTTTTAAAAAAAAAAAAAAGAAAACCCGCCGTATCCCGATCCGAGCCCGAGCCCGACCCGAGCCCGCCCCGACCCGAGCCCGACGGGATCGGGATCGACGGACTTGCTCTCCCCGCTGCACTGACCCCGCCAGAGACCGCTGCATCTGACCTCGCCCCTTCTCCCGTCTCCGCCTCGACCCGAGCCCGCTGCATCTGCCCGCCAGACCCGAGCCCGGCCCACTGGCCACTCTTACTTATTTTTAGTGCAAATACAAAAAAAAACCCTCCCATCAGGCTGTTGGTAGTATGCTAGTAAGGGCATTTGGCAAGACCCATATATATATGGGATACAATGAGAAGTACTGTGATACAAGTTATATATACATAATGTGATACGTTGAGAAGTGTGATACATTATATTATCCATTCTATTACAATACTCTAATACTCATGTGATGCATTAAGAAGTGTTTAGATATACATTATTTGATATACATAAGGTGCTCAGCAAGTGTATATATATATATATATATATAAAGTATAATTCTTCACCTTCCCCCCTTCATTATCGATCTTTCTTTTTCTCTCTCCTTATTCAACTCTTCCCAAAATCATTTGACTTTCTAATTCTTTTTAACTTCATACCATGAATCAAATAAGACCTACTACAAAAAACTTTTGCTTCAGTTTTTTTCTCTAGTTTTACCGGAGAAAAAAAAACCTCTTCACTTTTTTATTTTTTCTTCCATTTTTAGCTTTTTTTTTGTCTATGTAAATGGTAGAAGAAATGAAACATTTTTCTGGTGGTGTAACATGGTGGATGAAAAATGAGTAGATGATGAAAAGTAGGTTTTTTGTGTGTGAAGAAGATATCCGAAGCTGATGGGGCACATATTCTAGTTTTTTCTTTTTATGACTTAAATGGTGGAGTTTTAAGGGAATTTATGAGTCCTCGTGAGAGATTATATATACAGGAGATGTATATATACATTTGTATATTGTTATATATTGTATATACACTGCTTATATTAATAATAATGCACATATACATAAACATTGTATAACTATATATAAAAGTTGTATATATACTTTATACACTATTATATTTTATTTATAGATTAATTATACACTTGGGTCTGTGAGGAATTGAGTATTAGTTCTTCATCTCTTAAAGATCTAGATTTTCTTTTTCTTTTGCTTTTGGTTGTTGGAGATCTTTCTTTTCTTTTATGAATCTGGGGTTTTCTCCCCTTTTTTTTTGGAGATTCATTATCCTTTTTGGACTTTTGAGCGACAGTAATTGTCATAAAAGTTGGGGATCGAGAAAAATTTAGGGAAGATTGACTTAATGATTTATTAGTACCTTACATTGAGAATGAAATTTTGTATGAGATTAGTAACGAATCTGTTATGCAACGGTTTCAGACTATCAAATCTCGTCGAGAAAAAATGTGATTATATTTTCATTATTTTTGAACGATTTATATTTGTGTTATTTAGAATTTAATACTAGCCTTCTCGGAAAAAATTGGCTGGCTTCGTCCCTGTAGGATGGGGTTCTGAAATTGCTACCAATCAGAGAATTAAAGATAAATTTTTTGTTTTGCATTTAGCTGTGTCACGACCCAAGTTTATGGTACTTATTATTCGCTTTGCGTGTAGGTCCGTACAAATTTATCTTCGGGTTATGCCACATCGAGCTCCAAAAGCGTGTGTACCATCTGAACTCGAACTATGCCTTGTAAGGATCTTCACTTTTCTCTCTTTTTTAATGTGTGATTCACCTAAAATGTCATGTGCAACTCATATTCAGAAATTGACAGCCTAAAAGCCTGTCAGTCCTGCTTGACCCACTCAAATCAGTCCGCCCCTTGTCAGGAGCGTCACAAGCGGATAAAGGAAAATGAGATAAAAAAGTAACCAAGCGGGAAAAACAAACAAAAAAAGAAGCTAATTGAATGCAAATTATTTATTTCGCTAATATATATATATATACTAGTTTATTTCTTGATTAACCAAGATACCGAAATAAAATAAAAAACCAAACCACAAAGCAAACTTTTAAAAAATCAATATCAAAGATCGGCAGGAAAAACTAAAATCGAAGACCCAAATTAATTCTCTTGGGTCCAACTTTTTAGAAGTTCAGGTTTTACACCCTCCCCTAGATGTTTGTGTAAACTTAAAAAGTTAATCCATCAGAAAGTTTGTATGTTTTTGCAAAAATAACAATATTTACGCCAAATTCATCGTTTCAATACCGTGGTCGAAATGTAACAGTAAAAAACAATGTAATTAATAAACAGCCTGACTACTTCCGTAAAAAATGGCTAACTATATAAGTTTAGTTTTGTTTCACATCTGATTTTCGACAGGTGAAACATTCCAAACGACATCGGAAGTAGGCTATTTCCAACAACTTTTTGATGGATCTGGCAGTCGAAATAGCCAAATTTCTGGTAATGATGCAGTTGATAAATACCTAAGTGCGTATAAGGCAAAAATTACCAAAAACTATTGGTTACTCCAATTTATTGTTTTACAATTTATAAGCATTTTTAGTACCTCAAGAATTTTACTATTATATATATATTTTTTTTAATTTTCTCAAAGTGTCTCTCCAAAATTAATCCCCTAGCTTCTTCTACATTCCATAGTCATCGTTTTTTTTCCTCTTACAAATATATTTTTAAATTTGTCATTTTATGAAAATAATAGGTGTCGGTGAATATACTACAAATTATTACAGTTGAAAATTATAATAAAATGAATAATAAATAAATAAATATTCAGGCTGAGACGCGGCTATCTCGCTCTCTTTAAGGAGATTCAAGCCCAATGCGACATAATCTTCATCGGTCTAGCAGTAACACACTTGACTTGTCCTCGTCAGGTTACAACAGTCCGACAGCGTCGTGTGACTCAACCAACTCCGGACTAATTGAAGAGTCAAAGTTCCACCATTAAGAACACCTTCCTTCAATATAAAATTATTCTCTTTTGTAGTAACTAAGTTGGAGACTTAGAATATTTTCATTCTCTCTAACTCTTTTTTTTCTCTACTCCAACCTCACTATACACCACAATATTTTCCACACCTCTCATACACAATACAATACTTTTTCATATCAACTCATGGAAGAAACACCTCTATATATAGATGTAGAAATCATCCATATAGTAAATATAGAGAGTGGTGGATAATTAAGTGAGGAATAACATAAAAATATGGTTAATGAGAGTAATAACCACATTCTACATCATAGAGTAGTGGGAGAGTGAGAGTTATGACCATCTTCCAGCTTTTATAGCCACTAACAAATATGGAAGATGAATAATTCATTTTAATAATAAAAAACACTCCAACAATAGACAATCAACATTTATTTAATAAACTTACGTCAACTATTGTTATCAGCTTTAACACTTCTATCTAACTGTGTAACGGATTATTCATATAATTATTTTCAAACACTTCATGCTTATCAAACATCTATAACAGTTAATCCAAATGACCTCTTAAGTTTGGCATTTCTTTCTTAAAGCCAGAATTTGTGACCATAAGGTGTAATTCGAATGAAGTTTTCCAAAATTTCAAATTGTTTTCCTCATATTTTCTCCAAAAACCACCTAGGAAAGCACAACAACTTCCATAAACTTTTCTCGAGCTTTGATCTTAAATAATTAAATAAATACTTTTAGTCCCTTAAATATTGATAATTCTAGGTTTAAATTTAATTCTTGTAAGTTTTGATTAAACACATTTAACCTTCTATTAATTAATATGTGCATTTTGAACCCTCTAATTATGAATCTATATAAATTTAACAAATTAATTAGTAAGTGTTAATCATCCAATTATCGGTGTATTATATTTCGTTTATATTACTATATATTTGAGGAAATTTAATATAAAAATAATCTAAATATCACATATTTCTTTTATAAGGAAACAAAAACACATATCTTAGTTAAATAAAAATTACATGTAGTTAGTCAAATACTAGAAAAATCAGAACCAGAATTTGTTTAATAATTGAGAGACCAAAAGTGCAATTATTCCATTTTGCGAACTTCAACTTCAAATTTTCCCAAACGGTAAGTTTAACTTTAAACAAGTCAAGCGACTAAACACTTTTTTTTGGTAATAAATAAAACTTTTCCATATTTTTAAAAGAGCTTTCCCAAAATTCTGGGCTTTGTAATAACGTGTGGGACCCCATCCAGTATGGCCCATCTTGGCCATAGCCCAAATAGATAGGGAAAAAAAGGAAATATCCTTGCCGTGTATAATTAATTGTTCAATTAGTCAATACATGAACCCTTTCATACCTTACAAACTGATAAAAGTTGTTTTAACTATTTTGACTTATTAAAAATCTTCCTTGCCGTATTTGCTTACCCCAAACACCGTATCCCTTCAGTAACTGTAAAAAAATCCAGTCTTTTTCCTCCCCTATATGAATTCTTGAATTCGCTCTGATTGAATTTGTCAAATTTTGCTATAAACAATTTTCAAATCTTTTGGTTCTTTCAAACCCATGATTTTTTACTGAATTTTAGAACATGGGTTGATCTGGATTGTGTAAATTGTTGTTGGTTTAAGTTAAAGGTTGGATTTTTGGATTTTTTTTTCAGTTTCTTGATTCAACCCAAATGGTCTGTATACTGCCAGTTGACCAAGAAATAACCTTAGCCAAATCCCAGAATTCAACTGACCCTTGTTTGAATTTGGGGAAAATCAATCAAATGCAAAAGAAAAAGAACATGCCCCAAAATTCCAAGAATCATTTAAGCATACCTGTTTGTCAGCAATCTCCTTATGCTTTGATTGATGTAATGATTTTGATTGCTGTGATTGGTGCTTGTGGGGTTCTGTTGTATCCTTCTGTTAATCTTTTGGTGAATAAAGTAGCTGAATTTATCAGATTAATCAGTTCTGAGGTGAAAGAGGAAATTTTCGAAGCTCCAGTGGTATACATGTGTTTAGGACTTAGTATTTTATTTGCTGGAATATCTCTTTGTGCAGTTGCAATATGTACTGGTAGGAGATGTGGGAAATCGGGTTGTCGCGGGCTTAAAAAAGCTGCTGAATTTGATATACAGTTAGAGACAGAAGATTGTGTTAAGAACTCGAATTTTGCAGCAAAAGATGGAGTCAATAAGAAGGGATTGTTCGAGTTACCTCGCGATCATCATAAAGAATTGGAAGCTGAGCTCAAAAGGATGGCACCTCCAAATGGAAGAGCTGTTTTGATATTTCGAGGGAGATGTGGATGCTCTGTAGGTACAATGGAAGTGCCTGGACCGAAAAAGACTCGAAAGGTTAAGAAATAGGAGTAATGTTTTGTCTGTAAAACATGTTTTATACTTGCCTGATGATCAGTTGATAAGAAGATACTATTGAAATAAATCTAATGGATTACATAGAGAAGTCATTTGTAGTATGTATATTAGAATCATTTCTCTTGGTAGCTTTATGGTTTAATTATGTTAGTACTATAGTGGTATAAGCTTGGGAAAAGCTTGATAAATTGCAGTTATTTTATACTGAAGTAGGCCTAATGATCAGATGATAAGAAGATACTATTTCCTTCAATAAGCTTATCGAAATAAAGCTAATGGATTATATGGAAAAGTCATTTGTAGTGTGTATATTTGGATTGCGTGTGCCGAGGGTCTACCGGAAACAGTCTCTCTACCTCCCAAAGTAGGGATAAGGTCTACGTAAACTCTACCCTTCCCCGATCCCATTTTGTGGGATTTCACCAGGTATGTTGTTGTTGTTGTATATTGGAATCATTTCTCTTGCTGGCCTTTTCATTTTAATTATGTTGGTACTTTAGTGGTATTTGCTCTATGTGTGGCATTAGTTTAATTGCACTTTATGTCTTCAAGTGTCCTGTATCAATCTTTTCCCAAGCTACATTTGTTGCTCATTATCTGATTTTTGATTGCTAGACCTTTACAATAAATTTGGTAGTATTATGACCTAGGCTAAGATAATAGTGAGACTCAAAATTGCAGCAACTAGACTATAAGGTATGATGCTTTATTGAGATGTCTCAGTATATTCCTATACTGTAAACTTTTAAAGTGTGCCTAGGTGCAAGAGTGCTACAAGTACTGAATGAAAAAACTTTTGCTTGTGCGGGCTATTGCACAGGAGTGAAGATCACACACCCGAAGGGTAGCGGTTGCGGGTTCCCTTGTCATAAAAAAAACAACTTTTGCTTGTATTTAATTGCCAATTCTTTTGCCAGAATTGTACAATTCATGAAATGAAGGTTTCACTCATGTTTTGCAACAATTTGAAATGAAAGGAATGTTTCTAACTGCTGAGTTTTAACAGCATTTTCTACTTAGTTGTTAGAAACATTCTTTTCATTTCTAACGAATTTTGCTATGTATGTAATTGCCAATTCGAACAGCATTTTCTACTTAGTTGATGTCTCGATGTTGGCTTGAATATTTATTAACAAGAAAATTACGATACTTCAATTCTTGTCTGGGGCTCTTCGCCTTTCAGTTACGTGAATACGATAGGTGGCCTTTGTGTGCTCTGTTTGATTCTTTAGCAGTATCTCTGTAGAATATTTCTGTAATGTTTTTCCCTTCCCTTTTAGGATTTTGAGAATGGGGAGTATGTTCGAAATTTTACTTTAATATGGTTGAGGGGAAATAATTTCTTGAAGAAGGTGACAGTAAGTTTCCTAACAGAATTCATATGGGGTTTCACTTGAGATTGGAATGTCTTTAGATTGCATTTCTAACTTCAGCACTTTTTCTGCTAAATAGTTCACTTTCCCATCACTGCAATGGGCCACTCTGAAGCGCATAACTCCAGTAAATGCCAGTGCAACTATTTAACTTGATCTTGGTTGTTGCTTAATATGCAATTTTTCTTGATAAGTGTCAGAACTTTGGATGTTGGATGGTTCAATACTGAATATGATCAACATAGTGTGAACAATTACTTTAATCTTGGGTCATATGTATTAGCTAATTGATTGTTCCATGAGTAAAGGTAGATCTAGGGTGGGTTCTGCATGTTCAGTTAACCCATTACTTTCAATTCAAATTATGTGTGCATATGCAAAAACAATAAATAGCATGCATATAGTAATATTATACTTACTTTGAGTGCATTTTATCTGGATATGTATTCGCCTTCACTAGTGAGTATAGTGGCCGATTGAAACAAAAAGTATTGTTCAAATTTCTACATAACAAGTTATGGTGATCATGGAGATTTTTTCTACAAATCATGATAATCACTATAACATATTGTGTTGGTAAATTTCTACACAATGTGTTATCATGATCTCCCCGATTTGACCATTAATCTTGACGGGTTGTCAGGATTTTCATTCACAAATACTTCTGGCAATTCTTTAGGTTTTTGTGGCCTAATCCGGATGATTTCCATAATATATTGTGTTGGTAAATTTCTATACTATATGTTATAATGTGTTGGAAATTTGCCTTTGTCGGGAGTTGCGACCGACCAACTTTAACGGCTTAAACACTAGTGTTATGTATGTTGGAGAATTCGGTTCTTCACACATGCATGATCTACTAAGTACGTAGATAACCGTAGGGCCAATAATCGTCAAATTTCATTGAGAAATGAAAGAGATATTAGTCCACGAAGTGAGGTGTTTGAAGCATGGAAAGTGTGGTGTTGTGTTCAATTCTCCCTCATCGGTAGAGGAAGAAAGAATTGTTGTGTATATAAGACTCGAAATTGGTTTGGGGTTTGGGACCCCAAGGGGTATCCCATGTGTTTAAAGGAGGGAGGACCTAGATGTGCTTGATTCGAGGAAAGACCACACGCCTTGCCGCCATGCTTGTGATTCGAACTCAGTGGGCCTTGGGCCTTCTGATATTATCTTTTTGGGCCAGAGAACTTTTTCAGAAGTACAGTTTGATCCCAGAAGCTTCAGATGTACAGTTTGGACCAGAATTTTTTCAGATGTACAGTTTGGTCCCTGAAGTTTCAAGATGTACAGTTTGGTCCTGAAGTTTCCAGAAATTTAGAATCTCGGCAGACACGAACAGAAACGTCCAGCACTCAATTCAGCCATTTATTTTGGCTGAATTACACCTCCTATAATGGCATCAGTTGCTATTTCTCTCCTTTAATTTGGTGGCTTTACTACCTCCATAATGGTCATTATTTGGCCAATAATGGCTGTTATGGAGGCAGTCAAATAGTCCCTTCATCACCTATATAAACACCCCTTACACCATTGTTGAGGCACACTTGATATACACGAAAATATACAACTAGAAAATCAGTTCTTCCTATAACTTCCAAGCTTCATTTCATTATTCAATAATCTTCACAGTAGCTCTTGAGTTTCCTTTGCTCAATTGTTCCATTGCTGTTTTATCTTGGGAGACGAATTGTCCGGGACGTATAAAGGATACATACGGGGCAATATTGTCTTAAGGACAGAGTGCCACACTCGACTCAGCAAAAATCAAAGCAGTTTCCGGTCTTCTTGTTCAACAAATATTGTAATTTCAGTTTTGTTGTTATATTGTAATTTTCAGTTTTCTAGTTGAATTGTAATTTCAATTCTTACATAAGCAGTTACTTGTAATTTCCGTTTCTTGCAAATCCTTGTAAACCCAACATAATGATCACTAGAATTTAACTACAAATCCTAACGATTATCATAACTTGTTGTTAAGATAAACCATCACTCCGCCACCACCCACTCCACCCTTCCCTTTGCAACAGCATTTAAGCATGGGATTACAGAAGAATTAGCCGCTCAAGAACTAACGGCTACATTGACAATACTGATAAAGCAACCGAGTTAACTCTCAGCCACTGCTGAGTTATAAGGATTGCCAAGATTCTCGCTATTATAGTCCAATGTCATCCTCCTTTGTCTCGCTACTATTATGTCACCCCATATAGATGATGCTTCAACCCGAGATCTTAATTCATCCACTCCATTATTTCGGCCCAAAAATTTGATTCTTTTTTAATTTTTATTACAATTTGTCACACGCTTCTGTATAAATATTTTGACTTTTAAAGTGGCGCGTGGACGGAAAAAAATAGAAGAAACTTCACTGAAAGTAGGAATTAAGAATAGCTCTCTTTCCGTTTCTAATAGAACAATTGAATAGAAACTTAGATGTGACTGTAAACTTAGTATTAGCAAGTTGTTGATCGGGAGAATTAGTAAAAGAATGAAACTGTCAAGAAATCCGACCCTTTCCCAATTTATATAAGGAGAGCGGAAGATGACGAAAGGTTTAACCCAATGTTTATAAGGGATCACCACTCATAAAGAAATAAAGGAAGAAACACAAAAGTTGAAGATAATTAGGAGGGACAAGTTTTTTCTTCTGAAAATAGTGTTAATTTCTTTTTTTCCTCAAAAGTGTATTTTTTTGAGTTAGTTGGATACTTAAGTCATATGACTTTGCTTCATTCGCTATTTTCCCATATCATCGTGTGTGAAACTCAAGCATCCAACTTCTTTTTTATAGTTAGCACAGCATCATCACATGTAAATTTCAGGCATTCTTATCTTCTTTTTCATAATTAGCAATGAACGGTTTAATAGTTACAAACAACCTCATTTAAAATGTCTAAATGAGAAATAATATCAACTTTATATGGTCGTCTATGTATTTGACATTACACTTTCTATGTCGTTAATTAATATGAGTTCTAATCTGAATTACATCTTTTGTAGTGTACATCTTCCCTAAATCACCTAAACACGCTTCAGAGCGCGAGGTTACAAATAGAAAAAGCTCCAAAGGAAGTTGAAAAATAACCCCCCCCCCCCTCTTTTTTTTATTCTTTTCGTGCCAAATGTCATTTCTAATTCTTCTTTTTATACTCTCTGTTTTATGGGAAATGACATCTTTAGTCCCGATGTTATAACCTTATTCCTATTTTAGTCTTCGTGATATCCGACTAAACATATTTAACCTTCAATTTATTAACGGGTAATTTTGGTCCAATAGTAACTGAAACCAAAAGAAACAAACGTTTAGTTAAGTGTAACAAGGGCAATTTGGGTATTAAATAACTAAAACAAGCCAAGTTTTACCAGTCGAGGTTCTGAGACGATTCCAACATGGGTAGACCTATACATGAAGGAGGAGCAGATTGTGCATTGACAGTGAAGATTGGGTTGGGGTGCATATCTAACAAGTTCTTTTGCCATTTTTAGAGTTCTTTTTTCATATTCATCATCTTGGTGATGAATGAATATTTGATAAGCAGGGAGAGAGCTAGAGAATTGACTGAGGCAGGGTGGAAGAAGACTACTCCTTCAAATAATAGATAATAGGCAATTTGGGTATTATCACTGTTCTTTCGAAGCGTTTTGGCGTGGATACAATCAAAAAGGGATTGAAAGACTCGCTGGAACCAGTAAACCACCATCTAATGTTCACTGATCAGTGCTTGGCTTTGAGTATTATCAATATGAAAATTTAAATACCCAAACAACCCTTCTTAGCGGTTAACTGTCCGTTTGTTTCTTTTGGTTCAGTGATTGGACCAAATCACCCGCATTAATTGAAGTTTATATGTGTTTAGTGGAATATCACGAGGACTAAAATTAGAATAAGATAATAACATAAGGATCAAAAATGCTATTTTCCGCTCCGTTTTAGTTTGATTGTCTTAGTTACTACTTAAACATGCAAAGAATATTTTATTTGACCATGATTGTTAACTATTGTGACTTATAATACTTTTTATTTTTTAAATATATAAATTTTATTTCAAAGATATTGAAGATTCTATATCTGAATTCACATCGAGCATTATTAATTTGACCCCCGTACTTGAAATCAACCCAAATAAATTGAAATAAAGGGAATAATAAATACTCCCCCGTCTCAATTTACGTCATGTAGTTTGACTGGCACAGAGTTTAAGAAATAAAGGAAGATTTTTGGATCTTGTGGTCTAAAATAAGTTAAAATATTTGTATGATTGACACTTATTCTGAGCCTACTTGAAACCCTTTACAAATATTTTTCTTCCCTTGAATTCCATGAGCATATAAGTATATGATTGGGGGTTTGACACTTTGTAATCGGTATTTTAAATTAGGTGCTATCAATAGAATAGTAAATGATTGAATATATATATATATATATATATATATATATATATATATATATATATATATATGTGAAAAAAGAAAAAGGTAGAAAAGAAAAATTGGGGATTGCTTTTGGTTTATAACGTGAATATAGAGTTGGGTTGATTGGTTTATATGCTTATGGTAATGTTGAGCCTAAATGACATTTTATCTACCCGTGCCTAAGTCTATCGTCATAACCTATAAAAGTCCTATCGATTCTTGAGCATGTGTTGTCTGAATTAGTGGAGAGTAGCAAGTTAGCAAGCCTATAGAATTTTGGCATGATGGATTGTTGGTGAGAATTCATTGTGCATAAACTAATATTGAATACTTGTTTATTTCAATAATCATGATTGAGTGATCATATTCATTAATAACTCTAAGCGATTTTGAGAAATATCCGGCTTGAAATTCTAGATAGCAAATTAGTGGCTAGAATGTTCCTGAAGATTATATTGCATGTTGTTCATGATCTTCGAGAAATAATCTATTGTGGTTGACTTGATTCATTTTTAGAGTTTGTGTGTTTTTCTTTTTAGGGTGTCTAGAGTTCTTTACTCAAGGACGAGTAAAGTTTAAGTTTGGGGGTGTTTGTTAGGTAGATTTTAGTACTGTTTTAGAGTATGTTTTAGGGAGTCTTTTGTTTGTCTTTTAGTTGTTTTGCGCAGTATTATGCATGTTGTGTTGTGTTTTCAGGTTCTCAGCGATTCAGAAAAGGATAAGGTGAATTCAAAGGAAATAGACGGTCATTGAGGATAAAATTGCATATCTAGTCACAAAAAATGAGTCAAAGCAGCCCTGGGAAGCTCGGGAAGAAGTTTAAACAAAGTCCGGACGAAGAATGCTGAAGAGTCGCGGCGCCCAACATTAGGGTCGCGGCGCCCCACTGGCAGAAAGTGAGCGACTTTTAGAACGAATTAGCGCCGCAGCGCTCTAATAGTTGAGTCGTGGCGCCGACGACGTCAAGGCAGCGAAAAACCTAAATTTAACAAGGGCAAAAAGGTTCATTCTGGGGGGTTTTCATAATATATATTGTGGCAAACGTTTTTCTGAAAGGGATAACACTTTGGAGGCAAGAAACAAGAGAACAAGAAGCCATTACAGACATCTATTGTTCAAGTTCTTTTCCTTTTCTTTACTTTATTCAGTTTATGTTGGATGTTAAGTTAATTAGTTTTCTTAGCATGTGTAGGAGCTAATTACTTTATTATTGTTTTCCGTTGAATCACTTGAAACTCTATTATGAATTAATGCATTGTTGATGTTCTTCTTCCTCTATTAAGATCTATTCAACATGCGGTTATTGAATGAGAATTAATTAGCCTTTAGTTTTCATTATCTATATGAGTTTAAATCAAGATCTGAAAAGGGAGATTTGAATATGCTATAGTTGATTAGATGTAGGTTTAATCTTAAACGAGAGTATCACAACTGCATGTGTAGCGTTTTAGGTTATTGATCTTAATCCTCCTATGTGGTCGAACTTATCATAGAAATATAGAAAGTTCTCACATAGGTTGAGCTTTTATATGTCCTAACCGGAATATAGAACATCTCAGTTAACATGTTATCTTAATAAGAAGAAGAATCGTTAGTCTCGCATTAATGAATGATAGAGTGGAAAGTTGAAGAGATTGGAAACCCTAATTCCTTTATTATTGAATTAAACTTCGTGTGTTTTCATTGCTATTTTATTCTAGAAATTCATGTTAGTTTGTTAATTCTTTTGTTAGAAAGCATCACTTATATTCGTTAGCCAAATAGAAACTAAAGATTAGTTAATTGGTACTTGATAAATCAGTCTATGTGGACGATACTCGGTCTTACCGAAATTTATTACAAATTGCGATACATACACTTGCGTAGAATCTAGAAATAACGCAACACACCCCAAACCACTCTATGTGTCTTTGTAGGTTTCCCATCTAATCACAGGAGCTATTTGTGTTATGACCTGTCCACTCGACAAATTCACATCTCTCGTCACGTTATATTTGACGAGACAATTTTTTCGTTTGCAATTATTCAAAAATTCCAAAACACGAACTATCATTTTCTAGACGAGTCCGACACATCCCCCATCATACTCCATAAACTGCGTCAGTCCGCCGCCACCACCCATACTGTCCAGTCACCGTCTGCCATCACCCCTACTATTCCTCCACCATCCGCTACCACCGGAATACAGTCGGCTTACCATAAAGTCTCGCCGACTGTCGGAACAGCTACCAGGCATCCCCTGTCACTATCTTCCCTCCGAGCCGATAGAACCAGCCACCACTCGATGTATCACCGACCGCCGCTCCTCTAGTTAACAGAATGACCCCATCGCCACCCCACATGTCACTAGAACCCCAGGACACACCTACCCCAGTACCCAGACCGTCATACTCACACCACAAAACCACACTCTCAGCCCCACACCACCACCGACGTCGTACCCCACCATCCATAACCCAAATGGCATCGACCTACCCCAATCGCCACCAACCTCAAACCAGATGTCAAACCGAGAAACCCCATTACTGATAACCTAACCTTTCGTACCCAATGACCCAACACATCCAGTCCCGTCGAACAGTAACAAGATCCCAGCCCCACACCCAAATACTAACATTACCCCTGCCCCCAATTACCTCATGGAAACTCGTGCCAAATACGGGATTTTCAAACCCAAAGTCTAGTTTGACCTGTCCGCCCAAACCATTTCCCCAATTCCCAAAAACCCAAAATTAGCCAAACTAGACCCTAATTGAAATGCGGCCATGTGTAAGAAATTTAATTCTTTAACGAAACAACACGCTTGGGATTTAGTTCCTAGACCGGATGAGGGTGAATGTGATCCGATGCATGTGGCTTTTTCATCACAATTACAGATACAATAGTGAGCTCGAGAGGTATAAGGCGAGACTTGTGGCTAATGGCGTTAATCAGCATGAGGGTATTGATTGTGTGAGACTTTCAGTCCGGTTGTCAAACCGACTACTATTCGCACAATTATGAGTATTGCTATGGGTAAGCATTGGCTGATTCATCAGCTTGATGTGAAAAATACTTTTCTACACGGGGATTGAAAGAAATTGTATATATACACCAGCCGCCTGGTTTTTTCCATCCTGATGTCCCTCAGTATGTGTGTCATCTCCATAAGTCAATTTATGGCTTGAAACAGGCCCATCGAGCTTGGTATGATTGTTTTGCACAATATATTTTACAGATTGGGTTTGTCTACAGCAAGTGTGATAATTCTCTATTTATTTTTCATAGAGGTAGTAGCATTGCATATTTGTTATTGTATGTGGATGATATTGTGCTCACTGCCTCATCTGAGTTGTTGAAAAATTAGATCATTGCACTGCTCAAAACTGAATTTGCTATGACTAACTTGGGGAAATTGAGCTATTTTGTGGAAGTTTCAGTGACTAGATCCGCATACACTATGTTTCTTTGTCAACGTAAGTATGCAGAGGAGATTGTGTACAAGGCTAAAATGGCAAATTGCAAGATCATGTCTCCTCTAGTTGACTTTAAATCGAAGCTCAGTGCTTTGGATGGTGACCCAGTGTCAGATCACACTCTCTACCGAAGTCTTGCAGGTGCCCTATAGTACCTTACTTTCACCAGACCTGATATTGCTTATGTTGTTCAGCAGGTCTGCTTATTCATGCATGCCCCTAGGGAGCCTCATTTTACTGCCCTTAAATACATCATTCGTTACGTTAAGGGCACACTTGATTATGGATTACATCTCTACCCCTCAGCACCGACCAGGTTGTTGTCATATACGGATGCTAATTGGGCAGGTTGTCCGGATACGCGACGATCCACCTCAGGCTATTGTGTGTTCTTGGGGGATAATCTCATTTCTTGGTCTGCCAAGAGACAAGCCATATTATCCCGTTCGAGTGCAGAATTAGAGTACAGAGGTGTTGCTAATGTTGTTGCTGAGATTTGTTAGCTCTGAAACCTTCTTTTGGAGCTTCAGTGTCCGTTCTGTAAGGCGTCTTTGGTTTATTGTGATAACATATCCGCCATCTATCTATCTCATAATCCGGTTCAACATCAACGAACCAAGCATATTGAGATGGATATCCACTTTGTTCGTGAGAAGGTTGCTCTCGGTCATATCAAAGTTTTACATGTGCCTTTCTCTTATCAGTATGCAGATATATTCACAAAAGGCCTCCCTAGACAGCTCTTCTTTAACTTCAGATCCAGTCTTAGTGTCCGTCCTCCTCCCGCTCAGACTGAGGGGGGTGTATTAGCACGTGTACATATGACATGTTTACCATATTCCGTGTTGTATAATTATGGTAGAATTGGAATCCTTATTATAGAAGGATTCAACATTGTACACCTATATATATTTTATATTAATGAGAAAGGCTCCCCAAGGGAGATTAATACGATCTTATATTATCAACTTAATTTGTTTCTTTTTTATTTTTTTCTTTTATTAAGTTTGCAGCCTTTTTTTATTATTAAAAAGAGGACTCTAGACCTTAGTTTATTATATATGGTTAACTTAATTGAGTTGGGTATGTACACCCGGTGTGGGTAAGTTTTATTCTTTTTCTTTAGTCTTAAAACATTATTTTCAACTGTTTTATTCACTTTCAAGTTGTTCAAACATCCCTACTATATTCTAGAACATTCCGATAGTCCATTAACTTATCTCTATAGTTTCGTGGACCTCCAAATGAACTCCAAACACACAACCATACCTTATCCTCAATTCGTTGAGCTAGTAATTTTTCACGCCCCGAACTAAAGCCTGGGCGTAATACTGCACTTGGTGCATGACTGCATGTGACCGAGTGAACCACATGGCTTGCTAAATCAACATGGAGATCTAACATCTTGAAGTAATAATTTAAAACATGAAAATTTGAATACTGAAAATAATTTGTCTGAAAATATAATTGTGAAAATAATCTGAAAACATGATAAGTCTGAATATCTAACATGACATGCTAGACTAGTTTATGAAACCTCTGAACATGAGTATGACTGCTAAAATTGTTTTACCGGACAAGGCCCCCGGCATACCTTTACTGCATGACATGACATGAAATAAATAAAAAATAACACCCCAAATCCTAATGAGTTGATTCCTTGACTTGCAAATCCGTACCTGCATCGTGAAATACAGGTCCCGGGAAGAAAGGAACGTAAGTACATTTGAATTGCACTTGTATGTAAAGCAACTGAATGAATAAGAATGGACATATTATAATAGGAACTGAAATTGAAAATGTATAATGTCTAACGTGAATGGAATAAAATGTTATAAATTATTTTAAATGGGAGAGCCTTAGTATAACCGACATGAAACCACCTCGCGAGTACATGGCGTATGATTTCTACCCTATAAGCTAATCCATCTCGTACCTTGCTGAGGTACGAGACATGAACATGGTAAGTATGGATCCAATAACCTGCAATGGGTAACATGAATGATACGTCCTAACGGGACGAATCGATCCTTATCCTATGTTGTCATACGTAGATTCATGATTTTGAATATAATATAGCATGCACAATTTCATATAATAAACGAACATGTTTCATGACTTGATTTAAGAACCCATGGAATTCAAAGTATGGCCTTCATGGATTATGAACAGATTCATGATAATCGTAATACAATATCAAGAATTCAATTAACGAATTAGTAACATAGACATGGCATATACTGATACATGAAATTAGGGTCATCATGAACTAAAGCAAGAACCCTAAGCCTGTGGAGTTTCGTGTTTTGTGAATGAACGTGACGTGGGGAAAAATAATAATATTCCCACACATGGATAGAATCCCTACATACCTTAATCACTTCAGAACTCGTAAATAAGCATAAACTTTGGAGAAGATTTCCAAAAGCTTGAACCTTGAGATGGGTTTTCTTGAAAACCCTAAGATTTGTAGAGTAGAATCTTGTTAATAATCCATATGTGGGTGTTAATCTTTATTAAATGATGGAACAATACTTTAGATTTGAAGAAGAACTCACCTTAGAAGGTTCGAGGAAGTTCTAGGGTTTCTCCTTAAAATTCGGCCAAAAACAAAGTGGAATGAATAATTTTCAACAACTCACGATATGTACTTTTATAGCCGAGCACGACATGCGACACGGCCTGCTAAACGCAGGTGTGACCTGCTAAACATAGACCAGTCACATATTGTGCCAACAAGACATGATTTTTTGGTGTTCAACCTGCGTTCGCAGGTTGAGCCGCAACATGAATCGCAGGTTAGTAAAATGGCCATAACGTTTTGTACCGATGTCCGTTTGAGCTTCACCATATATGGACGGAAAGGTATTTCAAAGGGCTA
This sequence comes from Anisodus acutangulus, assembly GCA_029783415.1. Lineage (NCBI taxonomy): Eukaryota > Viridiplantae > Streptophyta > Magnoliopsida > Solanales > Solanaceae > Anisodus > Anisodus acutangulus. The sequence goes on from CM056501.1 coordinate 25,782,866, forward strand.
CAACTTTCATGCGTAAGTTGTCTCACATTCCTTATAGATTTTCCCGTATACCCACTTTAAGTGAGACTTGATGCAAACTCACTTAAAAACATACTCTGTAGAGTAGTTTCCGACTATACTTTGCCCAAAGACTCTTCTTATACCTTGATTAGTTTTCAAAACACTTCCTACACTCCTCATCTTGGTTATGTTGTGTTCTCATCGTGCGGGTCAAACCTTATCCCTAAGGTACGAGGTGTTACATAATTAGTCCATATTAAATTAAGTAATTTGCGATTTTTACATTTAAGTACTTTGAAAAAGAATTATAAAGGGATTTATTTTAAGATATATTTAATTCTATCCGGGCTATGCAATTTAGACATTTTTGTCTGAAATTTTATTTGGCAGTTCCAAAGTTCAAATGTTAAATGTTTGAAAGCGATACGTCAAACTATAAATATTTTATTTGAATCTAGGCTTTGACAAGCTCAACTTTAGATCGCATGTCTTAAGTTTGTAACTTCAATTCCAGATTTTTCAACTTTAATCCTACATGTCTAAAGTTATTTCTTAAGCTAACTTGCAAAAATTTATATGTGCAAGCACTTGACCCTTGCATGATATCTAAAAAGTGTGAGCTTAGTTTTGACTTTGCTTGACCCAATTAAGCTCAAATAAATACATATCTATAATATTTAATGGTTATGTTATAATCGTTACTCAGAGAATATTCACCAGATATTTGTTTTTACATGTGCTAGGTAAAACTTAGTCAGATTTTTAAAATATCTAAATTTTAGTCTATAAAGGGCAAACTTCATATCAAAATCAGATCATCGCTTCTCCCCTCATCCTCATGATTAATATTTTAAAATATCGTGGGATGAACTATTCTAATTTAACGTATTTCATAACTATAGGATGTCACTATATTGACAAAACTATTAGTACTCCCTAATATCATATTTGATGAACTCGCATTTCGACACATAAAAGGATAATTATATTGTAAAAGAAGTGTATAGACGCCTTATCAAACATACCTTTAGCTCCTAAAACTCAAAGAGAAGAATCAATTAATTCTTCCATATGTCACCCGTTTCTCACTTCCAAGTTTTTAGAATAATATGAGTAATTTCAATAGTTTTTTTCTTTATCTAGTAGTTTGCACCAAAATCAACTTTATAATAATGGGTTGAACTTCAAGCTTTCTGGCCAGTTCGCAACTTTATATCTTTGGGTTGAAGTTTTCAATTTCAAACTCAAAGATCTGAAGTTCAAACTGTCATTCAAACTTCAAATCTAAGCTCTGAAATTAGGCTTGTCCAGTTGCAATTTCAGACTCGAATGATTGAAATTTAATTTCTAAGTGACTAAAATTTTAATATTTTGTAAATTTCATCTATATTTTAAATAGTGGTATTCAAATGGTTATTTATGCACTTCTCCCTCGTGACTCTCGACGAGGCCCACTTAATTAATTGGCAAGGTTGAGGTACCAAGGTCATGTGTTTAATTATCTTCTAAATATAATTTTCTTACTTAAAGTGAGTTTAAGTATCAAGTTTATTATTGTATATTCTTTTCACTTTTATTTGTCCACAATGAACTTTGCATTTTTCTTAAGAAATACTTTCTCGTTCCTTAAATACTTGTCATGTTTCGATTCTGGAGAACATGGGCGATTTTAGGTATAAAAAATGGGTCACGTGAACTCATGATCACTCGACTAAACTCGATATATTATGTGTGTAATTCTTAAAATATATCTAATATTAATTGAAGGAATACATGGTCAAATGAGGTTGAGTGATGCATTGGTTAAGTATTGTGTTAAATACATAGTCTAGGGATCTAACCCAACCTACTATGCTTTTATGTCTTTTTTTAAAGGTGCACCCATCTTCTTGAAATCCTGAATTCTCCTATAATCAAACTAAGCAAACTTTGATCAACATTTAAGATAGCTTTTCACCATATTGATATAAAAAAAAACTTGCAATTTATAGTTTTCTCGTATAGTTTTGACTATCTAAATATTAAATGTAAAATATTGAATTAACATAATTTAATTTAGCTCCAAAGATTAATTAAATCCATATTGATATAAAAAAAACTTACAACTTATAGTTTTCTCGTATAGTTTTGACTATTTAAATATTAAATTAATATAATTTTATTTAGCTCCAAAGATTAATTAAATTGACTCTCGAAAAGAGAAACATGATACTCCCTCCATCCCATATTACTTGTTAAGAAATCATAGATAAAAAGTATAGTTTTACTAATTTATCATTATCTCTCCAATAAATGCATTCTAATTAATATTGATTATTGTCAAGAACATTTAATATTAAGGGTAAGATGGAAAAGAATTAATTAATTATATCTTTATTTTGTAGATTGACAAATAATTTGAGACAAATATTTTTAGTAATGTAGACAAGTACAATGGGACGGAGGGAGTAACTGTTTTGGGATGGATGGAGTAATAAATGAAGTCCTGAGGAGTTGTTTGACCATAAGAATTATTCACTTTTTTCAGAATTTTTTTTTTACTTTTTTCAAAAAACAGTGTTTGACCATGAAAATTCTAAATACAACTTGAAGTTGTATTTGGAATTTGAAAAACAACCAAAATCTTATTTTTTACTTTTTTCACAACTAGAACCTTGTTGAAAGGGTAACAACAAAATATTATTTGCAAAAACTATGATCAAACACAACTCCAACTCCAACTCCAACTTCAACAATTTCACAAAAAGTGAAAAAGTTTTTGATTTCTATAGCCAAACGCCTACTCAATGAACTTGAAAAATGATTTGGGGAATGAATAGTTAATGTTAATGGTAAAATAAATTTTTTTATTATATTAAAGTAGATAAGTAAAAGTGAAAATTTATTTTAATATAATGGACAAATAAAGTGAACGGATGGAATGACTTTTGTTGTACAATATATTAACTTGATATGTCTCTTTGCAGCTAACTTGTAATTCAACATTTAGGATAAAGGAATTTGTTTTTTGGTTTTTAGCTACTTGCTAAATTATACACATTTCCCAATTTTATTTCTGAGTTATATATCAAGTGAAATTATTCCATTCAACTAAACTGCTAGTATAGAACTAAGCCCTCCTGAGTCAAGGGCCCGTTACTCATAGTAAAAGGGTATTTTTAAATCTAAACGACATTTTGATCTACATTCTAATGTCACTAAATCACCCCTACCACGTAACCCAGTTTCTGCCCTTCATGACATGAATTGGAAAATGACTATGGATGATGAATATAATGCTCTTATTAAAAATAAGATGTGGGAGTTGGTGCTCCGTCCGCATGCTGTCAATATCATTCGTTCTATGTGAATTTTTACTCATAAGGAAAATTCTTACGGATCGTTTGAGATGCATAAGGCCTATCTTGTAGGTGATGGTAAAACTCAACAGGTTGGCGTGGACTGTGGTGAGACATTTAGTCTGGTGGTCAAACCGTCTACCATTCACACTGTTATTAGTCGGCTCTCCCTAAAGCATGACTCATTCATCAGCTGGATGTGAACAATGCTTTCTTACATGGTGATATTAAGGAGATGGTCTACATGCATCAGCCCTTGGGTTTTAGGGACCCCAATTATCCTCACCATGTCTGTTTACTGAAAAAGTTCTTGTATGAGCTTAAGTAGACCCCACGAGCTTGGTATAAGAGGTTTGCAGATTATGTGTCTACTATTGAGTTTTCTCACATCAAGTCTGATCATTCTCTGTTCATCTATCGTCATGGTACTTCTCTGGCATACATTCTATTATATGTGGATGATATTATATTGACTGTCTTTTCTGATAATCTGCGCAAGTCTATCATGACTCTTCTCAGTTTAGAATTTGCTATGAAAGACTTGGGGCCCTTGAGTTATTTTTTGGGTATAGTTGTCACTCGTCATGCAGATAGTCTATTTTTATCACAGAAGAAGTATGAAACTGAGATCATTGAGAGAGTTGGCATGTCCTCTTGTAAGTCCTCTTATACTCCGGTTGATACCAAACCGAAGCTGAGTGCTAATACTAGCACACCATACGAGGATCTCACCCACTATCGCAGTCTTGCATGGGCTCTTCAGTATCTGACTTTCACTAGATCCGATATTACTTATGCAGTCCAGCAGGTGTGTTTGTTTATGCATGATCCGAGGGTTGAGTACATGCATGCGCCCAAACGCATTATACGATACATACATAGCACACTTAAGTATGTTATGCATTTATATTCGTTCTCCTTCTCTACTCTCGTGTCTTATACATATGTTAATTGGGGTAGATGTCCCGATACCAGGAGTTCGACATCTGGTTATTGTATGTTTCTTGGTGATAACTTGGTCTCGTGGTCTGCAAAACGTCAGACGACTTTATCACGTTCTAGTTCGGAGGTCGAGTATCATGGGGTAGCCAATGTGGTGTCTGAGTCATGTTGGCTACGTAATCTTCTATTAGAGCTTCACTTTCCCATTCAAAAAGCTACCTTGGTTTAATGTGATAATATTAGTGTCGTCTATCTCTATGAAAATCCTGTCCAACATCAGCGCACTAAACATATCGAGATGGATATACACTTTGTTCGAGAAAATGTAGCTCGTGGACAAGTATGTGTTCTCCATGTCCCTTCACGATACCAAATTGCAGACATCTTTACTAAGGGTCTGCCCTTTGTTCTATTTGAAGATTTTAGGGACAATCTCAGCGTACGACGACCGTCCGCTATGACTGCGGAGGTGTGAAAGATGATATCAACGGTCCAACCCGTGTATATCAGTGGGCCGATTTTTGTATATATTATTACCATAGTTGTAAAATTATTATATAAGTGTAATTATGATATTAGTCTTGTATTAGGAAAAGATATTAGAATTATATTAGAAAAAAATAGATTTATTTTCTATATTTAGATATGAAAATAATCAATAAATTATTCTCTTTCACTAATTTATATAATTTAAATAAAGAGGAAAATTGTAGAGGATAAGGAAACAATTGCATGTGAAGCAATGATATTAGCTAAGGGACAGAATCTAAAATGGGAAACCCGTGAAGCAAGGGAATTGGTGAGTGGAAGAAAAATTAGTCATTTTAGTAATGAGATGTGAAACCTAATTACCTAATTGGGTAAATTAAAATATACAAAGATTCTGAACTAACCATCGATTGGTGCCAAAAAGAATCATTAATTTATTACTCCTAAATTAGTTTGTAGATTAGGCAGATGAGCTCTCAAAATTGCAGTATTGACTGCACACCTTGCTTTCCAATACTTGTTCCTTTTACTGTTTTCTTCTTCTGAAAATTGGAGATTACTGTAAGAGCAGTATCCATTTGTTTTCCAAAGTTTCTAGTTTAATGTAAGGGTACTTTCGTCACGAGATCCAAACTATTTTTTATCAGGTCATTTATTATGATATCTGCCGTGCCCAAATTTCAAATTTAAGTTTTTTTATTTGTTGACTGACAAAGGAAGAAAGAAAAATGAAATACAAATAAATGCTAGTGAACCATTTTAACGTTACTACGTACACAAGGAAGTGATCACTTATAACCTTACGCCCTGTAATCAATTGGGATGTTAAAAATTAAATTTGAAATTAAAGAGAAAACAGAACTGTGGCGTGGTCCGCGTGGACAAACTATTGTTCTAGTGATTCAGTATCAAGTATCAACTAAGCTACTTTTAATACACCTAAGCATCTCTATAATTATCATTCATTATAACATCATTTCACTATAACAATTGATTTTCTCAGGGACCGATTTGTTATGTTACATTTTACTTTTCTATAATAACTTTCTACATATAACATCAGTGACATTCATTATAGCGGTACACTCTTTGTAAAAGTCCTCTCTATAACAGTCACACTCAAATATTATGCAATAATATTTTGTAAGAAATATATTATACATAAAAATAAAATATTTATGTTAAACTCTTAGACAACCTTTAAGGAAAAGTAATTGAATTTTCTTTTGCTGAAAGTTTAGACACGATTTTTCATCAATTCAAGCATTATATTATCTCTAATAGATTGAAATTTACAAAACAACCTACAATTGTAGAATTCTTACGTCAAACTTGAAATATTTAAATTCTCAATTAATTTTAAATGCATATGTTCCTTAGATTTTAATTCTTTATCGGTATGGTACATCTAGTTATGAATATATTAGTAATTTATTAGTCTTTTCAATTTTTAATTAATGAGATATGAAATCAATTGAAGTTTTAAAATTAACAAGTATATTATTTTCATTTATAACATAAAAATATTAAAAAATTATTATTCGTACTTTTGTTTATAACAACTAAATGAGATCTAAATATCAAATGTCAATATACATACATAACAACACCTCATTATATCAGCCATGAAATTTTTGAACAAATACGACCATTATAGAGAGATTTGACTATTTTAGTACTTCTTGTTTTAATAGCAAATCTAGGAATTTTGTTAATTGTGTTTGATCTATATGCACGGTACAAGAGTGAATATTTTTTTAGCGAATATTGAACCATTCAGGTATTTACTTGAGTGATCTTTTTTACTAATAACAAAAGAACCTCAAAAAGAATATGTAGAAGTAAGGGGGCTAAGATTTACCTTACAAATCAAAATGAGGTCAAACACCTTTACTACTGATAGCAAGCAGGTAATAAATAAGAACTTGGAAGAACCAAATACTCTATGACCATCACAATGTTCATAACACACTGATGATTTAACAAATGAAGATGGTAATAAAATGAAAATATAAAACAAGAAAGAAAATAAAGTGAAGCTCATTTTTCTTTGTAGTACTTGTGACTGAAAGAAATAGAAGTCTAAGGCTAAAATACCTTCTCTCAAATACTTCTGTTGTCCCCTTCTTTTCTCGGTTTTCGTGACCTACTCTCGGATTTCGTTGATTTTTTTCTCCTCTTCTATTCTCAAATTTTCTTCTCAATCCCTAATTAACCTATTGTTATTTCGTTATGTCTACGTCAAAGAACATGTTTCATCCTGCCCTTACAGTTTCCAACATCAAGAACCGCATCTCTATTGTTCTTGAGATGGAAAACGTCCAATACGCGATGTGGGCGGAATTATTCAAAGTTCACGCACGCTCGCATCAAGTCCTCCATCACATAATCCCCTCGGTACCTGGCGTGGAGAAGGTGCCTGCCCCCGGAGATGATCCTATGTTATGGATAACCCTTGCTGCTACCGTTCTCCAGTGGATTTACTCCACTATCTCTACAGATCTCTTACAGACGATTATTGAACCCGACGCTACGGCGATGGACACTTGGAATAGGGTGCGTGATATATTCCAAGATAACAAAAATTCTCAAGCTGTCACTCTTGAGCGGGAATTTTCACATGTCAACATGGAAAATTTTCCTAACGTTTCAGCCTATCGTAAACGACTCAAGGAATTGGCGGACCAACTCCGCAACATTGGTGCGCCTGTTACCAATGATCGTCTTGTTCTCCAAATGATTGTCGGCCTATCTGAGACCTATAATGGCGTTGACACACTACTTTGTCAAAGTAATCCTCTATCATCATTTTATCAGGCCCGTTCCATGCTCATGTTAGAAAAGGCCGGCTAGGCTAAAAAGGCGGCTACCAGAGCAAATTACATCGTGATGATGACAACGTCAGACAACCTCACTCATTCTCTAAAAATTCAAGCCAAAATCGCAGCACAGTGGCGAAAAAAGGGTCAAATCGTAAACATAATGGCAAAAACTGCGGTGGCAATCGCAGTGGTAACGGCGACGGAAGGAACCGTAGTGGAAGCAGCAGTGGGCCGTAGGCCAACTGGTCCCAGCCGTGGGCTCCTTGGCAGTGTGGTTGGGACAGTGGCCATTAGCCCAACAACCCTTATTATCCGCCTGCTCCTTATCCGAGAAACTGGGCTCAATTCCAGCAAAATTCCAGGCCTAGTTTCTTGGACCCAAATAGTAGAATGCGGTACAGTAATGGGCCGGGACAGCATGTAGGACTGCTTGGGCCTCGTCCCCAGCAGGCCTTTCATGTTGTGGGCCCAAATCCGATCCCCACACCTTCAGATATTGAACCCGCAATGCATACACTTGGCTTAAATTTCCCGGACGCGAATTGGTATATGGACATCGGAGACACTTCTCATATGACGTCTGATCAAGGTACTATCTTGTCTTATTCAAATTTGAGAAAAAATCGTGGTATAATTATTGGTAATGGCAACTCAATTCCAATTCGCGGTTATGAATATACAACTTTGTCTCCCCCACATCCACCTCTAGTTTTGAACAATACCCTTCATGCCCCTAATTTAATTAAAAATTTGGTGTCTGTCCCGAAATTCACCACTGATAATTGGATTTCTGTTAATTTTTATTCCTTTGGGTTTTATGTGAAGAATTTCAAAACGGCGATACCTCTAATGAGATGCAATAGTAGGGGAGAACTTTATTCTATCACAACTACCACCACTTCCATGAGTCAAGCCATGTCATCTACTTTTGCCGCCCTTGCTCCTTCCTTGTGGAATGCACGTTTGAGTCATCCGGGATCGTCTATTATTTCTTATTTGCATAAAAATAATTTTATTTCTTGTAAGGGTACGCGTAGTACTCCACTTTGTTCTTCTTGTCCGTTAGGGAAACATGTTCGATTACCATTTGTAGCCTGTACTTCTCATACTTTGATGCATTTTGACGTTATTCATAGTGATTTATGAACATCTCTCATTTTAAGTTCTTTGGGTCATCCTTATTATGTCTTATTTTTTGATGATTATTCTAATTTTTTGTGGACCTTTCCGTTATCCAAAAAGTCTCAAGTTTTTTCCAGTTTATTAAAATTTAGAGCATTCATCTGTACCCAATTCGAACGGGAAATTAAAAATATTTAATGTGATAATGGTAAGGAATACGATAATGGGTTGTTTCGGGAATTTTGTGATGCTAATGGCATAGTTTTTCATTTTTCTTGTCCTCATACGTCCTCACAAAATGGGAAAGCCGAATGAAAAATTCGTATCATTAATAATATTGTCTGAACTTTATTAGCTCATGCTTCCGTACCCCCTTCCTTTTGGCATCATGCACTACAAATGACTACTTACCTCTTTAACGTACTTCCTACCAAAGGGTTAGCATATGAATCTCCCCTTAAAATTCTCTATAATAAGAATCATGCGTATTCACATCTTAGGGTCCTTAGGTGTTTATGCTATCCACTTTTTCCTTCAACTACAATTAACAAACTTCAAGCCCGTTCTACCGCTTGTGTGTTTTTGGGTTATCCATCTAACCATCGTGATTATAAATATTTTGATTTATCGTCTAATAAAATCATAATTAGTCATCATGTTCTTTTCTATGAAACCTAATCTCCATTTGCTAAAGTGAGTAGTACCGTGCCTAGTCCATATAATTTTTTTGATGATGTGGTCTCACCATATATTATCCACCATTTATCGGACTTATCCCGTGACCAAAATACGCCAACAGGCCCACACAGTCCAGTTACCACTGTTCCACCGATTCTGCCCAATAGGCAAGAAACATGGCCCAGTACTGATCTCGGTACTATTCCAACCCACTCCAGTATCGACTTTCGCCCTGTTTCAGTTATTGGGCAGTAGGCCCAATGCCTGCTGGCCAGTCCGTCACCGTCTCGCGCATTGCCCCAAATCCACCCAACTCTACCTCGAGTCAAGTGCCCATTACTCATAGTCAAAAGGGTATTTTTAAACCAAAACAACATTTTAATCTCAATTCTAATGTCTCTAAATCCCACTACCACGTAACCCTGTGTCTGCACTACATGACCCGAATTAGAAATTGGCTATGACCGATGAATATAATGCTCTTATTGAAAATAAGACGTGCTAGTTAGTACCCCGTCCATCTGGTGTTAATATTATTATGTTTATGTGTATTTTTACTCATAAAGATAATTCTGACGGTTCTTTTGAGCGACATAAGACTCGTCTTGTAGGTGATGGTAAAACTCAACAGGTTGGCGTGGATTATGGTGAGACGTTTAGTCTGGTGGTCAAATCGGCTACCATTCACACGGTTCTGAGTTTGGCTCTCTCAAAAGCATGGCATATTCATCAGTTGGATGTAATTAATGATTTCTTATACGGTGATCTCAAGGAGACAGTCTATATGCATCAGCCCTTGGTTTTCGAGATCCTAATCATCCTCATCATGTCTGTTTGCTGAAGAAGTCATTATATGGGCTTAAGCAGGCCCCGCGGGCTTAGTATAAGAGGTTAACAGATTATGTATTTACTATTGAGTTTTCTCACAGCCGGTCTGATCACTCTCTGTTTATATATCGTCGTGGTACTTCTCTGGCATACATTTTATTGTACGTAGATGATATTATATTGACTGCTTCTTTTGATGATCTGCGCAAGTCTATCATGTCAATTCTCAGTTCCGAATTTGCTATGAAAGACTTGGGGTCCTTGAGTTATTTCTTGGGCATTGCTGTCACGCGTCATTCAGGTGGTCTATTTTTTATCTCAAAGGAAATATGTTGCGGAGATTATTGAGAGAGCTGGTATGTCATCTTATAAGTCTACTTCCACTCTGGTTTATACCAAACCGAAGTTGAGTACTACGTCTGACACACCACACGAGGATCTCACTCACTATCGCAGTCTTATAGGGGCACTTCAGTATCTTACTTTCATGAGACCTGATATTACTTATGCAGTTCTACAGGTGTGTTTATTCATGCATGCGCTCAAACGCATTATACGGTACATCCAGGGCACACTTGATTATGGATTGCATTTATATCCTTCTTCCATCTCTACACTTGTGTCATATACAAATGCTGATTGGGGTGACTGTCCTGATACCAGACGCTCTGATACCATGAAAGAAATAATCTCTTGATTATTCTTATTGAATGAATAGGTATATATATATATATATATATATATATATATATACAATTTACAATCTCCAAATAAGGAAAATCATATTCCTACTATACTTCTAATATTCTAATTCCACTTGTACAAGAAATTTACAATTATAGTAATTATACAATATTACCATAATACACAATAGGAAAATCATATTCCTACACGGTATTCTATCGGTTACGAATTCTAAAATTCAAAGTCCTCAATAATGAATATAATTTTGTCTATGAATGGTGTTTAATTAACTACCCTTAGCAACACCCGTTGCTTGCTTGAATAAAAAAAGTATGTAGTTTTAAAGAAAATAATTCAAACAACTGCTTCGTTTTGTTTATTCAATTTTTTTTCAACAAGATAGTTATTTTTGGGATAAAAAACAACATTTAAAACACAAAAATATATGCTATGCGCCTATGGCAATATCTTTTGGTGATTCTTGATATCACGTAAGAATTAATCACGAATGCGACAGTTCGTCGTTTCTGAAAATTTTGAATATGCTTTATATTTTGGTATCTCCGGGAGTATTGTTCTCTTTTTCCTTTTTCCTTTTTTTTTTTTAAAAATTGATGGAGACATAAAGCTTAAGTTTTCATTCAATAATATAATTAAGGGTAGTCTGGTGCACTAAGCTCCTGCTATGCGCGAGGTTGGAAAAGGGCCGGCAATAAGAGTCTAATATTATATGCAGTCTTACCCTGTATTTCTGCAAAAGAGTTGTTCTCACTGCTTAAACCCGTGAATTCTTGGTCACATGACAGTAACTTTACCAGTTACTCCAAGACTCTCATTTAATAATACAATTGTGCTTAAATAATACGTACTTTAAATAGCACACAACTAGGAAACTTAAAATTCAGCTGGAGGCTTACAGCGTGGGTTCGAACCCTGATAGGAGCAATTTGATCTCTTTTGGGGTAGGACCTTGTAGTTGATATCAATTGCTCTGTTCTCAAATCCTGGTCATTCAGGCACATTCCGCGATTTACTGGTAGTAGTGTTGAGGGACCGGGACTACTATCCCCAGAAATAGTCTGGCGTAAGCCGAGAAACTGGATATAAAAAAATAAAAAATAAAAAGAAAGGTACGCCCATGAGTTGATCCATGTTATAAAGTTATGGGTCTTAGTGGACTTTACCGGTATTTGGTTTTCATATTTGTAATTTGGGGCCCATGTTTAGTCTACAACTAATAAGTATTTGTATAGACAGGACGAGAGAGGAGACTTTTTTGTTTTGTTCTTTTTGTCAGATGGGGGCCCTAATATCAGTATACTAATTTAAAAGTGTTGCAATTGGATCAATTCTTAGAATGCTTTAAATTTTAAAACGTAATCATGAATAGCACTAGTCAAAGCCTCAAATGTATGGTAAGAAGAACTAACACAGTATGAATACTCCTAACTAGCTAATAACTATCATAGGGTCAATAATCTTAGCCCGCAGGCATTAAGGGCGTTTGTTAGGGGATTAGAGGTACGCATATATTAGTAATATAGTAATGATTAATTATAAGAGATTTTATGTATTATTTTATGTCGAGTTTAGTTATGCATGCATTAATTATTTAATCTTCAATCCTTCATAAAATAATATATAAATTCCTTAATAATTTATATATGTATTAGCTACGCGGATTTCTAAATTACAAATCAAACACCGTATTAGATGTGTTAAATCCTACCAAAATATGATATTAGTTATGCATGATTTAGGCCCCCAGGAGCACAAGCGAGTTGTTAAGTGGCAAGGTGATTGGGGTACAACCACTCCGACGTCGCGGGTACGAATCCGTATGGTGACAGTCTTTGCTGAAATATTGCAAGGGTTGTTGCTGGGTTCGTGTCCCGTTGGTCATCTCCCTTGCAGGGCTGTCACTCGCGCATATCCCTCGATTTACATCCCACCTGGCCAAGGGGCTTCTGGTACAGGTGGGGGTTTCGCCTTCGGGACTTTCCCCTTCACAAAAGTTATGCATGATTTAATAAATGAATCCAGCTATTAAATGATCCCTAATTTCTTTGTTTGGTTAGCATAACGTACGCCGTCCATGGGGAAGAGAGCTCGGATGCCCTCTCAGAAGGCACTCATGGCTCAGGAGTCCAATACATATGGTGGAGGTCAATATCGGAATAAGGGAGAACAATCGAGGGTAGTCGAAGTTACACCTATGAGGAAGGGAGTGGCTGCGCCGAAGAAAGCAGCACAAGAAAAGGGGACTAGGGCGAAAACTGCAGTAGTTCAAACACCTGGTTCGCCAGGTAAGAGTAACGGAGTTCAGAATGGTACTATAGAGGTTGTAGAAGAGAATCTCAGTGAATCAAGCAGGGAGATCAATGGAACAGTGAATCCAAGTGCGATTGAGGCAGGAACAGTTGGAAATTTGCCTTTGGCGGGAGTTGCGTTCGACCAACTTTAATGGCTTAAACACATGTTGGAGAATCCGGTTCTTCACACGTGCATGATCTACTAAGTACGTAGATAACCGTAGGGCCAAGGATCGTCAAATTTCGTTGAGAAATGAAAGAGATATTTTGTCCACGAAGTGAGGTGTTTGAAGCATGAAAAAGTGTGGTATGTGATTAATTCTCCCTCATCGGTGGAGGAAGAAAGAATTGTTTTGTTTATAAGACTGAAAGTTGTCTTGGGGTTTGGGATCCCAAGGGGTATCCCATGTGCTTAAAGGAGGGAGGACCTAGATGTGCTTCGGTTCGAGGAAGGCCACACGCGCGCCGCTGCCGCCCGTCCGGTCCGGTTCCGGGGTCACGGGCTGTGGGCTGTGCTTCTTCTGATATTATCTTTTTGGACCAGAGAACTTTTCTATATGTACAGTTTGATCCCTGAAGTTTCATATGTGCAGTTTGGACCAAAATTCTTTCATATGTACAGGTTGGTCCCTAAAGTTTCAAGATGTACAGTTTGGTCCCTGAAGTTTCAAGAAAGTCAAAATTGGGAAGTGAGCAGAAACGTCCACCAGCACTGAATTCAGCCATTTATTTTGGCTGAATTACTCTTACTAAATGGCCTATCTGTTGCACATCTTCACCATTTATTTTGGAGGAATTACTACCTCCATAATTGCCATTACTTGACCAGTAATGGCACTTATGGAGGCAGTTCATCAGCCTCTCCTTCAACTATATAAAGGACCCCTTGACACCATTGTTGAGGTACACGAAAATACATAAACAGAAACAGATTTCAGTCTTCCCACAACTTCCAGCATCATTTCATTACTCAAAATTCTTCACGATAACACTTGAGTTTCCTTTGCTCAATTGTTCCTTTGCTGTTTTATCTTGGGAGACAATTGTCCAGGACGTATAAATGATACATACGGGCAATATTGTCTTAAAGACAGAGTGCAAACACTCGACTCAGCAAATACAAAAACAGTTCCAGTTTCTTGTTCAACATTATTGTAATTTCAGTTTGTTGTTGAATTGTAATTTCAGTTCTTGTATTACTTAGCAGTTACTTGTAATTTCCGTTTCCTGCACCTTTGTATACAACATGAACTACACCAGTGACAAAAGATTGGGCGGAAATTGTGCAATCAAGATCAGGTTCTAGGTTGTCATGGATTGATGAAGTTGAATCTTCACCGAAATTGCATCAAAAGGGTTCAATTTAGGACAATTTTGACATTGCAAAGGTATCTAATGCAGACTTTAAACTTGAATATGTAGCACCTGAAATCCATGATGATGCACCTGTATGTGAAATTGAAGTAGAGGATATTAGTACTGAATTGGCTTACTGAAAGAATGTTGTTGTATGCTATATTTTGGGGGCTCATCCACCATTTTCGATTTTGAATGGGTATATGAGAATATTGTGGGGTAAGCATGGAATTAATAAGATTTCAATGCTAAAAAAATGGTATTGCGTTGGTAAGGTTTGATACTGATGTGGGGAAGAATGAGGTGCTACAAGGGGGGATTTATCACTTTGATAACAAATCTTTTATAGAGAAATCTTGACATTTTGACATGAACTTTACCAAGGAAGAAATCTATACAGTTTCTATTTGGGTAAAATTATCAGGGTTGGAATTCAAATATTGGAGTCCTAACGGTCTGAGTAAAATTGACAGTTTAATAGGGAAGCCATTGATGGTTGACAATCATACATAAAAGAAGATGGGATTGAGCTTTGCTCTATTACTTATTAAGGTGGAAATGAATACTTAATTACCAGATAAGGTATTTTTTAAGAATGAAAGGAGGAGGTTAATGGAGCAGAAGGTGCAATATGAATGGAAGCCTACACTATGTAAGGCTTGTAAGAAATATGGGCATGATGGACAGGCTTGTAGGACAAAGAAGGTGCCTCAACCACCTTCTCCTAAGCAGCATGTTGATGATAATACAGTAGTACAGGTGCATGATATAGTGCAGAATGAAGGTGCAATAGTAGGGACACAAGCTAATACAGTGACTCAAAGGCAAGATATAGGGCAAAAGGATTCAGGGTGGATAACACCACTGAATGTTTCAAGGCAGAGGCAGCAACAACCAGGGGGAGAAGAAGAGGGGATAAGGAAGCAAAATTCTTTTCAACCATTGGACAAGGCAGGGCCAAGTGTTCAAGTGGCAAAAGAAGTGCAAGTGGCACGGAGTACAGTTAAGAGAGGGGGTGGTATTGTTCATCCTCCCTCAACAAACGAATAATATTATGTGTTGGAATGTTAGGGATATGAATGCCCCTAACAAACAGAAGGAGGTGAAACTCCTTTGTAATAAGGAAAATATTGGGTTGATAGGTCTTGTGGAAACAAAGATCAAAGTGAATAAAATTGATCATATAGCTAATAATATGTTTGGAGGGTGGGAGTATATTACATATTTATCTCATCATTATAATGGGAGAGTATGTTTAACTTGGAGATTCGATTATTTTCAAGTGGTACTAATAAGCAAAATTGCTTAGACAATTACTTGTCAAGTGCATCAAGTGGGTTTGCAAGCAAGCTACCTCCTCACTGGGGTGTATGCTTTCAACACACAAGAGGATAGAAGAAGTTTGTGGGACTATCTGGAAACTCTGAGTGGGGGGGTAAACATGCCTTGGATAGTACTGGGGGATTTCAACTCTGTATTTGTCAAAAACAAGAAAGCACGAGAGAAACTAAAGAACGACTATCTCAATTACTTGATTCAAATATATTAAAATACATTGGTATTTATACACAATAGAAATAAGAGATGAAAGAAAGTAAAATATCTTACACTAAATGTAAATCCTACAAAATATTCTTCATAATAATCTACAACTAATGCTACACAATATTCTACATTAAATGTAGAATATCCCTAATAATATTTCATATATCCAGAGTATCTCTTACATATTCACCATATCGAGAATATCATAATGTAGATATTCTACAATCTGTACATTGTGCTAACATCCCTCCTCAAATTAATGTTGGTGAATTGAAAAGCATCAATTTGTCTACTAGAAATCGATGACGTTGTCGTGCCATTGATTTTGTAAACACATCAACTATTTGAAGATCACTCGATACATGTGGAAGAGTAATAACTCTTTTATCTACAACTTCTCTAATAAAATGACAGTTCACTTTAATATGCTTGGTCCTTTCGTGATAAACTGGATTGGTTGCAATCTGAATAGCACTTGTGTTGTCAGCGTGGAGAGGAGTAGGACTAGATTGAGGAAATTCAATTTCTAAAAGTAAACGACAAAGCCAAATAATCTCAGAGCAAGCAGTAGACATTGCGCAATATTCAAACTCCATTAAAGATTTTGAAACACGATCTTATTTCTTGCTCTTCCAAGATATCAAAGAATCTATGAGAAACGTGCACCATCCTGTGACGGAGCAGTGAGTATCAAAAATCCAGCCCAATCAGAATCACTAAACTCATTCAGCTGAATATGAGAACCACTAGGAAAGAATAATTCACGAATATATGTTCTTGAGAGATAGAGAATGATGTGACGAACAACCATCAAATGTAGATGACAGGGAGTCTGCATAAATTGACTGACTTGTTGAACTGCAAAAGAGATGCCATCCCGAGTAATAGTAAGATAATGTAGACTCCCAACTAATTATCGAAACAAAGTTGGATTAGGAAGAAGATTTTCTTCATCGCGGTGATACTTTACATTCAATTCCAATGGAGTATCGACGGAGGAATATTCTTGAAGACCAACCAATGCAATCAAATTCTGAGTATATTTGTGTTGGTTTAAAAACACACCTGAAGAATTATAATGAACTTCCAACTCCAAAAAATATGTTAGAGTACCAAGATCTTTCATGTGAAAAGAGTCCTTAAGTTGTTGTTGAAGGCTAGTGATTAATAAATAATTAGTTCTTGTGATAATGATGTCATCTACATATACAAAAAGAAGAACACAATTTGTAGATATTTTTCGAAGAAATAAAGATGAGTCATATTTACTTTGTTCAAAAGAGAAGTGAAGCAAAGTAGATCAAAATTTGTCAAACCAAGCTCTAGGAGCTTGTTTTAATCCATACAGAGACCGCTTCAACTTGCAAACATCTGATGTAGGTGATAAAAACAATCAGGTGGAGGTTTCATATAAATATCTTCTTTCAGATCACCATGGAGAAAAACATTTTTACATTCATTTGATGAAGAGGCCAGTTCTGTGATGCAGCAATGGTAATAATAGTTCGCACCGTAGTCATTTTTGCTACTGGTGTAAAAGTCTCCTCATAATTCATACCATACTCTTGTTTGTCATAAGGACAACCAAGCGAGATTTGTACCGATCAAGAGTTCCATTAGAATGAAGTTTAATTGAATAAGCCCATTTACATCCAATTGGGCGGACATTTGAAGGACATGAAATAATGTCCCATGTGTTATTTTCTTTAAGAGCTAAAAGTTCTTCATTCATTGCTTTATGCCAACATTCATGCTTAGAAATATGTGAGTAACAAATTGGAATAGAAATGATGGATAAAATAGAGGAAAAGACATACCAATTAGGAGTACTTCGTACTCTGTTAGATAGCCGAGTAGGCTCAAGAGAAGCAGGTTGAAGAATTCTCAATTTCTAATTGTGGAGCAGTTTTAGGTGGCGGATCAGTTTCGGGATGGGGTACAGTTGGCTGGCGTCGTTCATACACAAATTCAGGTTTGAACTGCTTAGTCTTGACAAATCCTCAAAAGTAGAAAGCCTAGGAGAAACAGAAGATAACTCAACATAAGTAGGAAAAAGATACTGATTCTCAAAGAAAATAATATTTCTAGAAACACGAAATTTGTTACAATTTGGATCATAGCAAATAAATCCTTTATGTGAAGTACTATAACCCATAAAAACACATTTAGTAGACTGAGCAGAAAGTTTATTGCGTTGAGAAGGAGGCAGATGCACAAAACAAATAGAACTAAATGTATGAAAATTATGATAGCTAGGATTATGGTGATAAAGACGATAATATGGAGACTCGAGATTTAACACTTTAGATGAAAGTCTATTAATTAAATAGACATCAGTAGACAAAGTTTCCACCCATTATTTAGATGGAACAGAGGACTCAATCAATAAAGTACGACTTACATTTAAAAGGTGATGATTTTTACGCTCAACAACCCCATTTTGTTGTGGTGTATATGGGCAAGAGCGTTGTGAGATGATTTCTTTCTCAAGAAAAAAATTATTGAATTCATGAAGAGATATTCTCACCAAAATCAGATCTTAATATTTTGATACATGTAGAAAATTGAGTCTCAACGTACGCCTATCTCAGATTTGGAACGGAGAAAACACACCCATGTAAACCGATTATAATCATCTATGAATGTCACAAAGTACTTAAAATGATCATGAGAAATAATTGGTGAAATGCCCCAAACATCACTATAAATGACTTCAAAATAATTTTTAGCACGACTGTCGAAATTAGGAAAAGAAAAAGTATTACTTTTGCCTAATTTACAAGTAGAGCAATCAAATGAAGTAGCTGAAAACTGATTTTTATTTTCTAATAAACCAGAATTTGATAAATGAGACAACACGGTAGAATTTGGATGTCCTAGATGCTTATGTCAAACCTCAGTTTTACTAGTTGTAGAAGTAGAAGCAAAAGATAGAACATGAGGAATGAAAAAGCATATAGGAAATAGTCTTCCAACTTTAGACCCCTTCGCGATTATCATCCCCAACACCTGATCCCACACAAGACAACCATTACGAGAAAAATTCACATCACAATGGTTATCTACCAATTGTTCAATTAAAATAAGACTAGTGAAGAGCTTCGGTGATACAAAAATATTCTTGAAAGTGTGAGTAATATCCCCAATCTTGGTAATGGATAAATTACTATCATTCGCGATCTGAATTTATGATGGACCGTGATAGTCACAGACGTTTTTTAGCATACCAATTGAGTTGGTCATATGATTGGAAGTGTCAGAATCAACAAGTCAAAAATTAGATATAATATTGTTACCTTGTAGCCCCAAAGTTGAAAAGGCTGACTCGATCATTTGTTGTACCATTTCAGGAGTAAGAACTTGTTCAGCTGTTGGAGTAGCAACTTGGTTGCTAGTTTCAGTTGAAGAAGAGTTATCATCAGTGGAACCATTTAACCCAGCTTGAAAACCAATGATCCTACAATTTTGAGGACATATAAGACACTCTTTGATAATATGTCTGTGTTGTTTACAATAATTGCTAGCAATATGACCATATCCCTTGCAGCTATTGTAGCATTGAGTTCTGCTCATATTCATGCCCTTTCATTTTCCTTGAGCATCAAATGCAACAGTAGAAACATTTTTCTGCTTGAGGGAGACGGATCACGATTCATTAAGTTAGAGCGAACACTCTCAAAATCAAATCGTAACTTCATAAAAATTGATCTCGCTTGCTTTGCTCATTAACTGCTTGAATTATTGAGAGAGATTCAGCGGGTATTTTAGTATAAACAATATCTATAAATTCAGTCCATATGTTCTGAAATCCAGAAAAATAATCCTGAACAGAGAGACTTTCTTGAGAGTAATTAGCAATTTCATGCTCTAGTTTAAATTGTCGTGCGCTATTGTCTTGGTTGCAAACCTTTTGTAAATAATTCCACATGGCCCTTGCAGTCTTGTACGGTCTGAGACTAAGAATAATAAGAGGGTCAGTTGACCCTAAAATTCGTGTCATCACCCGAGCATCTTTGACCTTCCACTGACCTAACTTTGTAAGATCATGATCATTTTCATCTATATGTCCCCATAATTCTTTTCCCGTGACAAATAGTTGAAATTGAAATTACCAAGCCGAATATTTTTTTTCCAGTGAAACGAACACTGAAAGACTCAAGCTGATGTGAAGTCATGTTTTTGAATAAAGAAAATTAAAAACACAATGATACAAAAACAAAATAGCTAGAATGACCAAGACCAAGACCAAGACCAAGACCAAAAGCCCTAAATGCTTAGGACTGATTGTTGACGAACAGTCGAGAATCAAGAGAACTAAACTTTCCAAATTTTTTTTGAAAGGAACCACAGATAAAAGACATTAAGAATCAAAAAAAGACTCTAATACCATGTCAAGAACAAGAAAGCACAAAAGAAACTGAAGAATGACTATCTCAATTACTTGATTTATATACATCAGAATACATTGATATTTATACACGAGAAATAAGAGATGAAAGGGAGTAAATATCCTACACTAAATGTAATCATACAAAATATTCTTCATAATATTCTACAACTAATGTTACACGATATTCTACATTAATATCCCTAATAATATTTTATATATGCAGAGTATCTCTTACATATTCACCATATAGAGAATATTATAATATAAATATTCTACAATCTGTCCATTATGCTAACAATATTGAATGTTGAAGATAGGATTGATGGTAATCTTGTAAGTATGACTGAAATAGTAGAGTTTCATGATTGTATAGAGGAGTGTGGTTTGTTTGAGTTACCAGCTAGAGGAAGCAGGCATACATAGAGTGATAGTCATGGGGATAATAGAGTACTGTCCAAAATTGACTGGGCTTTTATTAATACTGAATGGCTAAGTTTCATGCCTGCATATAATGTCCAATACCTTCATGAAGGGATTAGTGATCATTGCCCTTTGAAATTATCTCTTCTTAATGCACCTAGAAAAGCTAAAACTGCTTTTAAATATTGCAATATATGAGCTACCCAACCAGATTTTGTTAAAATAGTAAGGGTAAGTTGGAACCAATCAGTCCAGGGATGCAGTATGTTTAAAATTGTAAGGAAGTTAAAAATGTTGAAGAAGCAGTTGAGAGCTCTGAATGGTTAGTATTTTAGAAACATTGTTACCATTGCAGATGAAGATAGAATGGCCATTGTCCAATCACAAGCAACATTGCACCTGTATCCAAGGGATGTGAGATTAAAGTAGGAGAAAAAGGCAAAGTTTTAGAACTTTATGCAGTCCTCTTATCTTGTTGAGATTTTTTTACAACAGAGGAGCAAAGCAACATGGATAAAGTTGGGAGATGACAATAACAGGTATTTTTTCTTAGTGATCAAACATAGCAACTGCAAGCTATAGTACAGCTCACTGATAAGCAGGGGATAGTACAAACTTAGCCACAAGCCATTGCTTCTATTTTTGTGGAGTATCATCAGGAGCAACTTGGTACTAAAGAGCTGCATAGGGTAGGTTCTTTGGATAGTGTGTTCAAGAATGGACCTGCCTTGAATACAAATCAATAATTGGTCCTGCTAAGACCTTATACAGTAAAGAAAGTCAAAAATGCTATGTTTAGTATAGGAGAAAATAAGAGCCCTGGTCCAGATGATTTTGGGAGTGGTTTTTTCAAAGCTTTCTGGGATATTATTGGTGCTGAGGTAACAAATGCTATCCTTGAATTTTTTGATAATAGGCAATTTCTTGGTCAGGTGAATTCTACCATTACTGCTATGATTCCAAAAGTAGAGGACACTCAAATGGCAAGTTAATATAGGCTAATATCTTGTTGTAATGATATCTATAAATGCATTTCTAAGGTGATTTGTCAGAGGCTCAGGAATGCTATATCTGTACTGGTTGCTGAGAATCAAGCTGCTCTTGTGGAAGAGAGGTCTCTTATTCATAATATTTTGATATGTTCATGATCTTTTGAGGCACTATAATAGAAAGACAACTCCTTCGTGCTTAATGAAGATTGATCTCAAGAAGGCATATGATATGATAAGTCTCTGATAGGGTATGGATTTCCTATTCCTTTTGTTTAGTTAGTAATGTGTTGTGTGACATATACTAAATTTAGTGTTAAGGTGAATGGAGAGGGACATAGCTATTTTGAAGGCAGGAGATCCTATGTCCCCCTTACTCTTTGTTCTTATAATGGAGTATTTGACTAGGGTACTCACGAAGATGAATGATCTATCAGACTTTCAATTTCATCCTATTTATATAACTACAAAGCTTACTCAATTTTTGCTGATGATCTGATGTTGTTTTGTAAGGGAAACATAGCATCTGTCAACAGTTTTGATTTCTTTGTTTAGATTGGTTTAGTTTCTCCCTCGAGGTCTAGCTGTATCTGACCACCCTTCCGGTAAAATGGTTTGTGAAAGAAATAATCTCTTCATTATTTTTATTAATTGAAAGAGAATATATACAATTTACATATTTTCATAATAGGAGAATTTTATTCTTATTCTAGTAGTACAAGACTCCTGTAACTATGGTAAGTGTACAAGACTATCTAAGGTTACATTTACACTACAATATTACATTAATATACAAAGTAATATACTGCCCCTTATCCGTGATGGGTTGGTCTGGCTTGTACCGTTTTGGGCTTCAACTCAAAGGACCCGTGATATATATCATGTATAACAAGTGTATATCACAGGTATATACCTTGGTTAACCATTTGAAACTCTACATGCTCTTAATTTGTAATAATTTGTTCTTTGTATTGTAATATTCACAGTTATTGGCCACATAAAAAGAGCCTGTCTTCTAGAAGACACTAGATCTAGTGTTTTAATTTGCGATTTGATATGCAATTTGTCAAACCATTGTTTGAAGCTTTGATTAAACATTAATTAAAGGCCTGATGATCACGTAAGAATCATACCTTTTCTCCCAATTTTCTTTCTGCCCAAACTTTGATTCTCAATGGCATTTGGTTTAATTTGGTTGTGGGTCTGATTAGGAACTAGCAGTTCCATAAATGTTTTAGAAAAATAATGCATGTAGACATGTGTGGTTGAATTTAATTTCCTGAAACTATTTTTGAATAATATTTGCATTTAAGATAAATAACTAAAAGTTATTTTTGTTGAGGGTTTGAAATAAAGTCAAATACTGTAATTAATTCCTCATTCCAGATCAATTACTTCATCAAAGGTAAGTTTGGGTATATCGAACTTTTCTATACTTATTAAGCCGAACATATGATTACGAGTATAAATTTTATACACTTAACAATTTCACAATTATCTGATTAATTATAATTAGTTCTGTGATTATTGGATTGAATAATTGTTAACGGGATCAAAATAGTACTCTCTCCATTCACTTTTACTTGTCCACTACTCCCTCAGTCTCATATTACTTGGTCACACTACTAATATCCGTCCAAAATTATTTGACCACTTTCTAAAAATAAGATAGGATTAATTAAGTTTTTTCTACTTTGCCATTGATATTAATTATTTTTTAAAGTAACCAATATTGATTATAGTGTAATTAATTTGAAATAGATAAGAATAAGTTATTAAAAATACCCTTCTTATTTATGATTTCTTAAAGGGCGTGTAAAATAAAAAGTGATCAAGTAATATGAGACGGAGAGAGTATTGACTTTCAACATCCCTTAAAAAATAATAAATGAAGTGTTCATGATATTCAAATTAAATAATGCATAATTTTAGTGGACTTGAAAAATGATTTGAAATAAGTAATTAATATTATGGCTAAATATGAAAAAAATATTGATATGTTAAAAGTGATAAGTAAAGTAAAAATCTCTTTTTAATATAGTGGATAAGTAAAACTGAACGGAAAAAATAATTAGTACTTCTTTTATAATAAATCAAATTGCACAAATAATATAAAAATTTAAAATACTACTAGTAAAAGAGAGGAGCTCCGTATTGTGTGCACCCAACGAATTCAACTTTTTGGAGTCAAAAGAGCAAATAAAAAATTAACAATGATGAGATCATTAAGATGTATTCTCCTCTACTCTTCTTGAGATTCTCTGATTACTTTGTTCTTTTCCCATGTTTAAATGACTTGAATTAAGGAAGTGACAAGCTGACAATTAAGAAATTCAAACTTTAGTACGTAATCATACTTTGTTCTTCTTCAAAGTTAATAAAAAATACGTAAAGAATGGAAACTAATAATAGTACGTGGCAGCTTTTCGAGCTAAATAATCCGTCCACGTGTTGTTAGGGGAGCACACGTGGCATGGTTTTGAGGATTTAATCATACTTATTTAATTGCTAACTACTCGTTTTTCATGCACTAAACTCCAAAAGCGAAAAAAGGTTAAGTTCGAGGTTTGTACGCTACTCTTCTTACGTAAGATTTGCACAGTGTTTTCTGTTTGGCTGCTACAGTGCGAGAGGGACTATTGTTTCTTTCCTGGACAAGCGTTAAGTGTTACATAATTTCAGTATTCACCGCCCCAGACAAAATGCTTAAAAGATTATTGGATATGTACAAGAAATAAAGTAATAATTACGATATAATTATTATCTATGAGTTAAATTTTCCTTTGCCGCAATGCTAATATCCACATACGTTATGCTAGAATCTGTAAATTATCTGTGTGTTAAATTATAAAGAAGGAATATATATTAGCAACATATAAAGGGGTGCAACTATAAAATAAAAAAAGTAAGCATCCAATGTATAATAATATCTATATTATTTTATCGCATACCTCATAAAATAATTTATAGATAATTTGGGTGTGAACCAAATAATATAAGGTGACTAAAACAATAAAGAATACAGGTAAACGTTCTGACAATATTTAAGTTAATTTATTTCTAAGGTGAAGTTATGGAATTCACTTGAAACTCGAGAAAGGAGATTTAATGAGTAATTATCTTATCGGAGATACACATTTAAATCAATATTTAATTTTTATAAGTAACAAAACATATTTTAGCAAAAAAACATATTTAAAAATATTGAAATTCAATAATAACACAGTACTGAAGTTAGTATTTAACCATGTAGTCAAGGTCTTGGAAAATTGGGAGCTCTGGGTTCACGTTCTGCTTTTCCAACTGTAACTTTGACAAATATGGTTGTGTTCAGTAAATGCTATCAGACTTGCAGTAAATTCCATTTCTGTGGTTCAGTTTTTGTTACTCAATCGATAATTATCTCAACCTAATACATACAATCAGCACAATAGATCAATAGGTACTACATCAACTCAACTATGACAATGACTTTGCTCTAACCAATCAATTTACCAAAAAATTACAAATATGGTAAGAAAAATTAACATTGAGTAACTTAATTATAAAAATCTAAAAAAATATAAGAAGAAAACACTCGATTAACATTCTTTGAACACTCAAGATTGAACAATCAGTGTGTGGACAATATAATAAGAATATCCGACATCGAATAAGTACAAATAGAGAAAGCTTTTTGATATCATATAAA
This sequence comes from Anisodus acutangulus, assembly GCA_029783415.1. NCBI lineage: Eukaryota > Viridiplantae > Streptophyta > Magnoliopsida > Solanales > Solanaceae > Anisodus > Anisodus acutangulus. Next base: position 25,808,472 of record CM056501.1, read on the forward strand.
AATAAATAAACATTAGGCGTGATTCAATTTAAAAAATTTACTTATAAGAAGATGAATTACCCAAAATCATACCATAAAACAATTGATCATGCCCTGAATATATGTAGCCATATAGTAGTTGTTTCCTCCCCATGCTCCCCCAACCGAGAGTTTAGTCAAAATAACACTTATAGTACTGGCTAGTACTAGTAGGTTTTCTGTATGGCTGGCCAGTGGGCCGGGTCGGTCCGGTCCCGGCCCGACACCGCTTCGGTCCTGCCCGAACCCGACAATTTAAAAAAACAAATTGCGGTAACGGGACTCGGACCGGGACGGGACATGGTCTCTTCCCGACCCGCCTGTCCCAACCCGATCCCGATCCCGCCCCGGTCTCGCCCCGATTCCGCCCGAAACTCCCTTCTGCAAAAATAACCGTTGCACCAACGACCATTTTATATTTTGGCCGTTGTGCAACGACCATTTTTGGCCTCCCCCTACCCCTTAATATTTATTTTTAACCCATAAGTTATTATATTTACACTTTAATCCAATTTTTCAACTATAAATACATCATTTTCTCTTCATCTTTCTCACAAATCTTCCTACAATCTCTCAATACTCAATCTATCTCTACATTGTCTACTAAATATTCAATTTTATTTATTCATTTGGGAATTGGGAGTGAAGTTGGCAACTAGCTTGAGGATCTTCCATCGAGCAAAGTTTCAATTTTCAACCTCTCGATTACACGTCGGCGTTTGGTACATTTGTTCCTTCATTAAATTATTATTGTCTGTTTATTTTATTTAGCGCACTTAATTTATTTACTTTAATTATTTATTAGTATAATTATAAATTTATAATGGAAGGATTTAAACGTATGATTACGGGTAGGGGTCATACTTCTTCTAGTAGGGGCAACAAGGGCAATGGTCATATTTCTAGACAGAATCCTATTCCTATACATGATGATTTTGTTGATACTGAACATTTTCCTACAATACCATTAGATTTAGAGGAGGAGCTATTTTTTGGAACTCAAGAAGACTTTAATTTAGACGATGATCTAGATGATACACCCACTAATGTAGATGACAACACACCCACTAGTGCACATTCAACTGAAATGCATCATATTCCCCGTAGTATGAGACGAGGTCCAGCAAAACGATCATTAAAATCAGATGCATGGATATTTTTTTATAGGGACATAGAGAATCAAGTACCTAGATGTAAAATTTGTAAAGATGTTTTAAAATTTAAAACTGGAAAAGGTCACGGTGGGACGGGGGGTTTAATGAGACACGTAGTAAGGGTTCATCCAGCTAGGTATGCCCAATACGAGGCTTCAAAACCGGGTGCGCAAACGCCCGCTCCATCGGGACAAGGTTCACATACTGATACTGTCCCGGACCAAGTACAGGATCAAATTAACCCTATGACGGGGGGAATTGTAGGCCCTAAATACAATAAACATAGAGATAGGGAAACAATAGCAAAATTAGTTGATGTGGAGGGTTTGCCTTTTTCATTTTCTTCATCTCCCAATTTTATTCATTACATTCGAGATATGTATAATCCTGCTTTTAACGGTTTTTCTAGATCAACTGTTAAGAGAGATGTATTTAAATTCGCACATGAATATCAACAGTATTTACGTTATTCATTATATCATTTTAATGGCAAAGTGACTATCACTTCTGCTATAGGCTGTAGTACTAACGGCCATGATTATTTAACGGTAACTTGTCATTGGATAGATTATAAATTGTCTATTCAAAAACGTATCTTAGCGTATAGATATATAGATGATAGGCACACTGATACTTTTATTGCAGAAAATATTTATTAAGTGTGCGATTATTACGGAATAACTGATAAAATTATGATTATTACATTAGATAACGCTTCTTCTTACTATTACACTACTACAATTTTTAAAAATAGTTTAACTCCATCTTTTTCAGATCATTTTCATATAAAATGCGTGTGCCATATATATAACTTAATTGTAAAGGATGATCTATCACTTTTTGAAGACATTCTTAGTAAAATACAATTTGCTATAAACTTTATTTTAAAAAATATTAGAGCTATATAAAACAACATAGTTGAAATAGTATGATAATATATACCGAAAAATTATTTTGTTGCTTGAAAAAATTTCTCTAAAAATACAATAAGTTCGGAAATTTTTACTCAATCGCTATCTACAACCATATCAACTGAATTTTGATTATGAGAGTTAAAAAATAAAGTTATAGGTTTTCTATAGTCATAAGCAACAAATAGTTGCTCGTATAAAGAATTCCACATAGTGGGTACTTCTTCTGAAATTGAAAAAAATTCTCTAAAAATACAATAAATTCGAAAATTTTTATCCAATCCCGAGCCCGACCCACTAGTCACTCCTAATTTTCTGTATCAATTTAAAGTCAGTAGATGGGACACCTTATAATTAAACAATGACAGTTATAAGTCCCCTGAATGACCCTACTCAACTTTGGAATTCAAAATTGATTAAATTCAATAGACTATTCCATTTTTTTCAAATACAATAAAGTAGCTGGAATTAGTCAATTAAAATAGTATATCATTTTAATTACTCTGGACCATATCAGGTAAAGTATTTTGCTTATAGTGTATGATTAATTTGTATTCCTCTCACTTAAACAATAGATTTAGCATGATCATTTTAATTACTCTGTATCAAAGGTGAAGTATTTTCCTTATAGTATGATAAATTTGTATCCTCTCACTTAAACAATTTATTACTTAAGTATGATTATCCATAATGAGAAGAAGACAAGAGTATTGCCATAAGCATTTAACTGATCAGAGATATTTATTACACACATGACACCCAAGTCTAAAACCTGCAAGTGGGGAAGTGGGGTCAACAGCAGAAGCTGCAGGTTAACCACAGATTAGCCCAGTGGCCAATACATTAGGGTATTCTTTGCCTGGCGTTCAGTGTTCAAGTCACTCGATCGTGAGAGTGGGCGTGTTCTCCCAAAAAATCCCTCCATACGCGTAGGGCCAAGCGGTGTATACTAATCCGTAGGGCCAGGCCGGAGGTGGGGTTTTCTGGGGTATGGGGCCGTAATGCGGTGGGACCAGTCACTTTAAAAAGTTTACCCTACCTTAGTTTTAATCCAAAGTGTTTGGCCCAGTGGCCAATACATTAGGGTATTGCTGTCTGAGGTTCCGTGTTCGAGTCCTCTGATCAGCGAGAGTGGAACTGTGTTCCCCAAAAAAATCCCTTCATACGCATAGGGCCAAGCGGCGTATACTAATCCGTAGGGCCAGACCTGAGGTGGGGTTTTCTGGGGTATGAGGCCGTAATGCGGTGGAACCAGTCACTTTAAAAAGTTTACCCTACCACAGTTTATCCAAAGTGTTTGGCCCAGTGGCCAATACATTAGGGTATTGATGTCTGAGGTTCCGTGTTCGAGTGCTCTGATCAGCGAGAGTGGAACTGTGTTCCCCCAAAAAAATCCCTCCATACGCGTAAGGCCAAGCGGTGTATACTAATCCGTAGGTCCAGGCCGGAGGTGGGGTTTTCTGGGGTATGGGGCCGTAATGCGGTGGAACCAGTCACTTTAAAAAGTTTACCCTACCTTAGTTTTCTCCTTGTGCGCAGCGTGGTACTGGTCTAACCTTTGAAATCAATTGAGTCACCATGATTTACCTCCTTCACAGACCTGTCGGACCGGGGTGTGGGGGCTCCTGGGGTGGGAGATTCCACCTTTTGGAATAAGAAATCAAGGTCAAAAAACACAAGTGGTTAAGAAGGACAACCACAAAATCAAGATTTTTATTAGAAACATTTTCACTATTAATCCCTGAACTTTTCTTTATAAGTAATGGAGTATTTAATTAAGCATATTATATTTTCAATTAGTGGATATATTCACTTTTGATCATTCTATTCCTGAATCTTCATAAATTTTGTAAATTACTCATTGCTGAACAATATGTAAATCTTCGTAAATGTGTAATATGTTATATTTGGAGGAAATATTATTAAAAATAACCTAAATATAATACTTTTCTTATCTAAATGGGAGAAAAATATGCATTTTAATTAATTTAAGATTGATTAATATCTTGAAATCCTTCAAAACTGTGGCCCCTGATGTTCCAAGTTTAAATATTACTTAATGAAAACGAGAATATTTAGTGATTTTTTTGCATCTATCAAAGTGGTAGGTATAGGAGTTAACACATACTAGTGATTTAGATACCACAGTTATAAAAAAAAAACTATTAATTATAAGGACCAAAGTTGAAGTATGTAACAAGTTAAGGGATGAAAAGCATAATTATATAGTCTTTTTATCACTAGTCATATCCTCATTATCATCATCTTCATCAACCTAAAACAAACCCTTCATTTCTCTTTTCCATTCCTTTCTCTTCTCACGTCCTTATTAAACTGTCCCAATGAATAAGGATGTTTGAAATCTTAACCCTAAATCTAATCATCTACTAACTCTTAAACAAGAGATAAAGAGAGTAGATGTTTCATCAGCCATGGACTTAACAAACAACAACACAACCCAAGAATTAACTGAAATTGAAACCCCAACTCAGATCCAACAACCCAAGCCCTTCCATTTCAGTAATGGTGTCCTTAAACTGAAAAATCGATCTTCCCTTAACCATCATCATCATCCTGTGGTGGCAATTTACAAGGAATGCTTAAAAAACCATGCTGCAAGCATAGGTGGACATGCTATTGATGGTTGTGGAGAATTTTTGCCTTCTCCGACAGCTAACCCAGTTGACCCGACATCCTTAAAATGCGCCGCTTGTGGCTGTCACCGCAATTTTCACCGCCGTGAACCGGATGAACCGGTTGTGGTGGTCCCATCACCAGCTATTACAACCGCGGCGCTTGAGTACCAACCTCACCACCGCCACCATCCACCTCCACCTCCGACGCAGCAGCGTGGGGACCACAGTAGTCCGAATTCCCCATCACCACCGCCGATTTCATCAGCTTATTACCCAGCTTCTGCACCACACATGCTGTTAGCACTTAGTGCTGGGTTTTCAGGTGATAAAAACCCGAACCCGACTTCAGCTCCGGTGGCGAATTCTAACGAGAGGAAGCGTGCCAGAACGAAATTCACTCCAGATCAGAAGGTGAAAATGCTGGACTTTGCTGAGAGAGTTGGATGGAAAATGCAGAAGCGAGATGAAGATCTGGTGAGCAATTTTTGCAATGAAATTGGAGTTGAAAAGGGTGTGTTAAAAGTATGGATGCATAATAACAAGAACACTTTCGGGAAGAAATTAGATCATCAACACGCCGGCGGCGACGGCGAAGACAACCACCACCACCACAATGGTAACACTAACGACGTTAATGGTTTTTGTATTGTTAGTAGAAATAATACTCATCATAACAGCATCAACTCAGAATTTGATCATCATGAAAGCAACAGTGAAAACAAAAAGGATATCCAAGCTGGCATAATTCACCATCTTCACACAAGTGATAGTGTTGTTGCTACTAATGGGTCTTCTTCTTCATCTTAATTAGCTGGAAAAAATGGAGAAATAAGTGTTAACTAGAATTAGTGCAAGTAAGAAAAAAAACTTCGAGGCTGGTATTATTAGTTCACGTTTATTTTATTTTTTTAGACCTATTTTATGCTTTGTTCGCAAAGATTAGTGCTCAACTTGATGAGGATAACAATGGAAATCAAGATTGTTCCAACGAGCTATTTAATTTGTTAGTGCTGGCCTTGTAAATTATTATGTTACTTATATCTAATTTGATTCAGACACTCGTTTACTTTCTAATCTTTACTTTACCCTTCTGTTTATCTTTTACTCTTTTTTTCTGTTTGCTTTTTTAAGTTCTTAAAACATTTGCATGTCTGCAATAAGGTACTACTGTATAAATTTCTGTGGCTATTTGTCATAGAAGAATGGCAGGAGGTAGTAGGGGACTATGGACTGAGGGGTCGGGCAGTGTTCATTTCGATTCTTGTCTGAGATCCAGAAGCACAAAAGTGACTTAACATGCATTAATTTAAGTCGATTTACCGATAATAATTTAATGATAGCTTAGTACTTATGCTTACAAACTAATAACCTTAATGTTATTAAGGTAGATCCGCTTAACATATCATAATAATAGGCGTAGTATTGATTTATAGTCTTTTGAAGTTTTATTTCTATTGATTTGCGTTCTTTAATGTATTTGGTTTATTTCATTTATCAGTGTTAGTTACTGCTTCTTCATTCTTCTTTTCCTTTTCAGGATGCGCTATTATGGCATATTCGCGTTTGCTTTCATCATTTTTATACTGCTTAAAATTTTTAAATTTTAATTTTTTTTAAAAAAAATTGACCGGGGCTGACTGTTTTTTCTGCTTTGCTTGTTCTGAGCCGAGGGACTCTCGAAAACAGTCATTCTATCTACCAAATTAGAGGTAAGGTATGCTTACAACCGCTCTATCTACCAAGTTAGAGGTAAGGTCTCCTTACGCTCTACCACATTGTGCGATTGCAGAGGGTATGTTTGTTGTTGGTAATGTAATGATCACATTGGCTCTTATTAGCGTCTGATAAAATAACAATGCTTATTTGCTTGATTAATTTTATATATTCTCCCCTTCAATTTCATTTATCGAAAATTTAAACTATTTAAATTAATTAATATTTTATTATCATCACGAAACAAATTACAACTTATAATATTTTAATATAATTTTTAAATATTAAATTAATATAATTTAATTTAGATGTCAAACTTAATCAAATTAAAAGTGCAATTCGATGCACTAAGTTCCTGTTATGCGCAAGGCCGGGGAGGCCCCACCACAAAACTTAATCAAACTAATTCTTGAGAATTAGAAAGTGTCACATTTTGATACGGGAGTACGTTTTAATGTTCTATATCCTCTCTAAAGGCCTAGCATTTTTCTTTAGACAGTACTATTATTTAGACCTTTTGTGGGTTTAAGTTATACATATTGATACTGTTATAATTTAATATGTTATTATAAGTTATTTGACTTTTTAAAAGTTATCATATTATGATTATTTTGAACATTTACATATTAAATATTGTTGGATATGTAAAGCAATACGGGAAGTAAATAAATATTACAAGTATTCGAACAGATAAACAAATAGGCAATTCAGAACTGCCGCAAGCTTGCTGAGTCTTGAATCTTGATAACCTGAAATCAAGAAACACTAAATCTGGATTGTTACAACTATGGCTGAGTCGAGAGATGACTCTCTGTCTTTAAGACAAGATTGCCCCGTATATATGCTTTTACGTTAACGGGCAATAGTCTCCCAAGATAAAACAACAACTAATCAACACTACAAAGCAAATAGGTTGATTCTGACGAAGAAAACAAACACAAAATGACTTGTTGAAAAATGAAAAAGGAAGGAAGAGTTTCTGCTCACGTTTTTTGACAGAATCTGTGTTGTTTCTCTCTTCTGTTTGTCTCTGTGTGTATATTGTGTTGTCTCGTTTTTCTGTCACCCACAATTGAGCCAAAAGGTATCAATATATAGCATAAGGGGGGACTTCTCCACTGTCAAGAAAATTGTTGTTTATGGCTATTGAAGGAGAATGATTGTTTATGGCCATTGAAGGAGAGAGTTAATCAGCCAAGTAATGGCTGGTTAATGTGCAATAACGCTCCAAAAATCAATCCAAATGGTAGGCAGAAACTTTCTGCCTTCTGTCGTTCCCAATTTCATCTTTCCAGAAACTTCAGGAACCAAACTGTAAATATTAAACAATTTGGGGTCTATCAGAAGAAGCCCAAACCCCAAGGCCCAAGACCCGTGACCCGAGACCCGAGCCCAGACCGGACTGGACGGGCGGCTGCGGCGCGCGTGTGGGCTTAGCCTTGAACCCAAGCACATCTAGGTCCTCCCTCCTTCAAACACATGGGTTACCCCTTGGGGTCCCAAACCCTTAGCCAATTTTGAGACTTATAAAGAGAACAATTCTTCATTTTTCCACCGATGTGGTAGATTTGTCCCACACCACATTTCCATGCCTCAAACACCTTACTTCGTGGATCAATATCTCTTTCATTTCTCAACGAAATTTGACGATCTTTGGCCCTACGGTCATCTACTCACTTAGTAGATTATGCACGTGTGAAGATACAAAGCCTCCAACATGCGGAACCCTAGTGTTTAAGTCATTAAATATGGGAGGACGCACCTCCCCACCAAAGGCAAATTTTCAACAATCCCCTCTTGAAAGAGATTTTGGCGCACACACAAGGTGTCTACTTTCAGCAATCTTTCAGCGAAAAGATATTGCATCAGGAGAGGTGGCTTCTGCTTTGAACCTTCCCTAGTTGAACCGTCAGTGTTTAGTGTAAGCCAAGACAATGATACCAACACAATAACTCTCCTTATTCATTTTCTTCTTATTGTTTTGTCCATTGTGGCCATGGACATACTTGGATTCTTAAGTGCGTTCATTTGAGGCAACATGTCCTCACACTTAAATAGGTGATCTCCTACAAGGTATCCTGCTATACCCCACTTCACAAGTGTTATGAATCATTAAAAATTTCTCCAACCTTAACCTTAACCGTTTGAGGATCGTTAAAGGTTTGGAAGCTTAACCTTTACCCACCATGCATGTAGCACTTTAATGTCTATCGCGGGAACAACTTTGGATTCATGTTTCCCTATAGAAATCATCATCCGAAGTGCTCTTGCTTCCACCGAAGCGCTCAACTGAACCTTTTGCAGCTTAGTTTTCCCATTGAACCAAATTCTTGGGATCTCCAGTAAGTATGGTTGGGTTACCACCGCAAAGGTTTGTATTGTTTGGGTTTTAAGCCCATTCCCCTAGACAGGCAGAACACTTGATCTTCGGGTAGTCCCTTAGTTAAATGGTCCGCTATATCCTTTAATTAGTAATCAAGGAAGTGACACCCGTGATGATCAACTGCCACACGGTCTTATGTCTCTGACAGATCCTGACAGATATGTCCAGACGCCGTCATCCGTGTCCTTCCTGAAGCCGACTGATTAGCCATATTGTATAACTGTTGAAGGCACGGGTTTCTCCAATAAGGGACGTCCTCTAAGGAGTCGTGAAGTTACTCAACTTCTTTCAAGCTTTGTATAAAGCGATAAACTCTGATTCCATCATGAATCGACCGATGCAAGTGTGCTTAGAGGTTTTTCCCAAGACCCACCATACGCATTTCCTTGTGGCTTTGGTGTTCTTAACATCTGATGTCCATTTTACATCACTGTGTTCTCCCAGAATCGCTGGACATCCAGAATACCATAATCCATAGATAAGCGAATATTTCAGATATCGTCATATATGACTCAACGCCTTCTATTGATCATTTATTAAAATCATCAGTGAACCTTAGTTCAACTGATCTGCTTTGTAGGCCGATAATAGGTCGGTTGTAGTGTGTACAATACATTGAACTACAAGTGACTTGCACATATCGCTCCTTGTATATGGGTGCACCATGATTTCAATCAGTTATATTATTCATATCCATTGATGGCTTCAACGAGACTGTCAACTATCTCATAACTGAGTTTGGAGTTAGACCAGTCTGTTAGATGTCTTAGAAATCCCAATTCCTAAGATGTCATCTGTGATACCCATATTTTTCGTTTCAATATAATTTCCACTCTCAGATTGTTGGTTTTCCAATTGTTGGCTTTCTAACTTCAGAGTCAATATTTCTGTGGTCAGATTCATTATTTCTGTTTTATCTGAAACTTACAGTACCAAAATGTAAACATTTCAGGGACCAAAATGAAAGTTCAGGAAGAAGCCCAACAGTCCAGCAAACCAACTCTGATTCTCCCCTTCCAACTCTCCGGTTAGGAAGGTTGTTTCATCATCCACGCCACGCAAGACTGCAATGGCCCTGGATGTTAAACTATTCACAGAGAAGCACATGTACAAGTAGCCGAGGCCTTATACTCGTCAGTAGATCCATCTACTTTGTACTCACTTTTGAGTATCCTTTTTCACAACCCAAAGGTTCTTTTTCCGGAGGAAGATCAACCATTACACAAGTATGATTCTATGTGATTAAATCAATTTCTCTCTTTGTAGCTTCTTCCAAAGCAGCGCTTTTGGAGATGACAATTATTTGTTAATTGTCTATGGTTCGTTCTCAACCATACTAGCTAGAAGACCTGGAACAAGTCTTTGTCCCCTCTTTGCTCCGTCTCGGTTCAACATCTAGAATCCCTGAGTTCTGTAGATTTGGAATATTAAGTTCCGGATAGACATCAACTTCCGAGTCCTGTAGATACGGAACGTCTAGTTCCGGACAATCAGGCCCTCGCGGGTTCTTGTTAACCTCGAGTAATTACTTCTTTTTCCTTCTCAAGGAAAAGTTATCCTCAAAGAATTCATCATTCTTTGACACCAAGAGGCAATAAGAACTATTGTTATTTGCAGATCCAGTGGAAATGCAATTTACAGTCTTAGGTCCAACTTGACCTGTTTCAGTATTCCAACCTCTACCAAGCCACCCCACATCACAACATTTGTATGTGAGATCCTTTTCATGTCTCACACAGAGGGTTATCCTTATCATTATGCGTATTTCTGTTGAGAATCGCATTAGCGGTAAGGATCGCCTTGCCCCACATATTTTAGGCGTACAACTTTGCACTTGGCTAACACCGTTGGACTGAGGTGAGTAATGAGCAGTCATTTAATGAACGATGCTTCACATTCTCCCCCTCTATCACTACGAATTCCTCAATCCGCAGGCTTAGTTGATTTTCAACTTCTGCTTTGTAGCGCTTATCCGCTTCAACAACTTCATCTTTGCTTTTCAACAAACAAAGGATGAAATACGTTGTACCATCATCAATGAAGGTCACAAAGTACTTGTCTCCCCCCTCTATTTTGTATAAACTTCAAATCACCCATGTAGGTATGACTAAGTTCTAGAGGAGCGGTGCTTCTTTCGCTATTCCTTTGACGAAACTTGGAAAAGTGATTTTGCTTCTTTGCTTACCTCACATTCATTTTGAGGGTTTATGTCGACAGAAGGCAACAATCTCAACTTCGTTAGCTTTTGAATGACTTTCTATTTAACGTGTCTTAATCTATGATGGCATAGATGCACGGATTACAAATATATCATTTATTTGGGTACAGACATACTGTACCATTCTTAGTTATTACAGACCTGTTGGACTAGTCTCAAACCAGCTTGACCAACAACGTCCCTTAAATCAAGTTTGGGACATGTATCACCTCATTTGAGAGTGATCCCATTTCATGAAGTCCTATTGAGGATAACCTCTCTAACCTTTTCTACTTTAGAGGTGGCGTTGCTTTACCAGAACAACCTCTTGCCCGTGGTTAGGGCGTAACCGGATCATATGTGATCTAGATACTCTGGTCCACTCCAGTTGCTTTGGCAGACTGAGTGTCCAATTTTTTTTATGCCTTTCTTTTGGCCTTCAGATCATTTAAGACCTAGAAACTCTGGCCCACCACACTAGGTGTCCATTACTTTTCCTATGAAATAAATTCTGGCCCCACTCCAGTCGCCGTAGGCTTTGTATGACTGAGTGTCCAATATCATCCTATCAAAGGAATTTTGGCCCCACTCCAGTCGCCCGTAGGCTTTGTATGACTGAGTGTCCAATATCATCCTATGAAGGATCTTCTGCCAAATAGTGTGATAGGCTCAACGTCTTTAGCTTTTAGTCTTCTTCCTTTATGATTGGTGTCCAAACAATTCTTGGCGCTTACTTAAGAGTGGTAACAGTTTTCGCACAGTCAGTGGATCTTTCTCCCTCGTATGTGCGAACATACTTCACACACTTTTAATAATTACACTTAAAGAAACAGATCTTTTTAAGTCGTTTACAAAATTCAATCTTTAAACGGGAAGGAAGATGAAATTAAACTTCTGATTTAAAGCGTAAGGAATATAAATTATTTCGGAAAACATTTTCATATTCCTCCTTACTTTAAGCCCTTTTTAATCAGACATCATTTAATCTTATTTTTGACAAGAAAGGAAAATTACTTATCCCAATTTCGGATTCTGGCCTACCTCAGTCACTTCATTGGACTGAGTGTCCATTTCCTCCTTACCATAATTTGGATCCTTTTTCTGGGACAGATATAGGCCTTCTGCTACAAGATAGAACCACATCTTCAGCCTTCTCCTCTTGTCCTAGTCGACATCCCCAGCCTCTCGTGGGCGTTTGTTCCCACCATTCTCAGGAGCGGTGACACCATAGACACGTTGACCTTCAACAGCATAATCACAAGTCTCTTCTACCAGAAAACCATAGCCATATCCAGATTTGGTCACACAAGTTTTGACCGACATCTTTCGAACACTACTACAAATCTTGTCTTAAAACTGTTGGATATGTAAAGAAATACGGGAAGCAAATAAATATTATAAGTGTTCGAAAGGATAAACAAATAGGCAATTCAGAACTGCCGCAAGATTGTTGAGTCTTGAATCTTGATAACCTGAAATCAAGAAACACTAAATCTGGATTGTTACAATTGTGGCTGAGTCGAGAGATGACTCTATGTCTTTAAGACAAGATTGCCCCGTATATATACTTTTACGTTAACGAGCAATAGTCTTCCAAGACAAAACATCAACTAATCAACACTACAAAGCAAATAGGTTGATTCTGACGAAGAAAACAAACACGAAACGACTTGCTGAAGAATGAAAAAGGAAGGAAGAGTTTCTGTTTTAGACACTATTTCTGCTCATGTTTTTGGACAAAATCTGTGTTGTTTATCTCTTCTGTTTATCTCTGTGTGTATATTGTGTTGTCTCATTTTCCTGTCACCCACAATTGAGCCAAAATGTATCAATATATAGCATAAGAGGAGACTTCTCCACTGTCAAGAAAATGGTTGTTTATGGCAATTGAAGGAGGGAGTAATCAGCCAAGTAATGGCTGTTTATGGCCATTGAAGAAGGGAGTTAATCAGCCAAGTAATGGCTGTTTATGGAGGGAGTTAATCAACCAAGCAATGGATGGTTAATGTGCAATAATGCTCCAAAAATCAACCCAAACGGCCTTCTGTCGATCCCAATTTCATCTTTTCAGAAACTCCAGGGACCAAACTGTAAATATTAAATAATTTGGGGTCTATCAGTAGAAGCCCAAAGCCTAAGGCTCGTGACCCGAGCCCGGATGGGCTGCGGCGGCGCGCGTGTGGGCTTAGCCTTAAATCCAAGCATATCTAGGTCCTCCTTCCTTCAAACACATGGGTTACCCCTTGGGGTCCCAAACCCTTAGCCAATTTTGAGACTTATAAAGAGAACAATTCTTCATTTTTCCACCGATGTGGTAGATTTGTCCGACACCACATTTCCATGCCTCAAACACCTTACTTCGTGGACCAATATCTCTTTCATTTCTCAACGAAATTTGACGATCTTTGGCCCTACGGTCATCTACTCACTTAGTAGATTATGCACGTGTGAAGAGACAAAGCATCCAACATGCGGAACCCTAGTGTTTAAGTCATAAATATGGGTGGACACATCTCCCCACCAAAGACAAATTTCCAACAAATATTACATCTACTAAATATACGGTATTAGTACCCAAAATTTAATCTCTTATTTCGTCTTAGATTTTTGGAGGTCTATAAGTGTGTCCACCATGCTAAAAGGATGGTGATCTTTAGTGTAGGATGTGTGGGGGCTGTGGGCTCCTCCTATTGAATTGTCTAATTAAGGATTTCCTCGTATAATAATCACTTGATAACTTAATTGTTAACTAATCGTTCTACTAATAATTTAATGGTTGGTACGAGTACTTTTAAGTAGGGCTGGCCAATGGGTCGGGTTTGCCCGACCTCGTCCCGCTTCGATCTCCCCCTAAAAAAATGGGCACGGGACTCGAACCCGGGACTGGACCTGGGCTCGTCCCGCCCGGGACCGTCCCAAGCCCGATCTTGCCCGACCCGCCCCGGTCCCACTCCTGTCCCTCCCCTTTGCAAAAAATGGTCGTTGCACAACCGCCATTTTATATTTTGGTCGTTGTGCAACGGCCATTTTTGGCCTCCCCTACCCCTACCCCTACCCCTTTAATATTTATTTTTAACCCCTAAGTTAATATATTTATATTTTAACCCAATTTTTCAACTATAAATACCTCATTTTCTCTTCATTTTTCTCAAAAATCTTCCTACAATCTCTCTACAAGTCTACAATGCCTACTAAATATTATATTTTATTTATTCATTTGTATAACTGTATCAAAGTTCAAAAATTGGAAGTGAAGTTGACAACTAGCTTGAGGATCATCCATCGAGCAAAGTTTCAATTTTCAACCTTGATTACACGTCGACGTTACGTCGTCGTTTGGTACCTTCGCTCTTTCTTTAAATTATTATTATTATTTTATTTTAATTATCCCACTTAATTTCATTATCTTTAATTATATATTTACATAATTAAAATGGAAGGATTAAGAGATATGTTTAAGGGTAAGGGTAAGGGTAAATGTGCTTCTTCTAGTAGGGGTAACAAGGGTAGGGGTACTTCTTCTAGTCATCCTATTCCTAGACATGATGATTTGATTGATTATACTCATATAGATTAAACTGAAATTTTTAATGATATACCATTAGACGATGAGATATATTCTGCAACTCAACCAGACAATAATTTATAAGATAATCTAGATGACACACCCACTAGTGCACCTCAAACTGGAACGTCTCTTATTCCCCCTACCATGAGACGAGGCCCCATACAACGAAAATTAAAATCTGTTGCATTGGATTTTTTTTATAGGGACCAAGAGAATTAAGTAGTTAGATGCAGAATTTGTAAAAATGTTTATAAATTTAAAATGGAAAAAGGTCAGGATGGGACGGGAGATTTATTGAGACATGTACAAAATTTTCACAAAGCTAGGTGGGATGAATATGAGGCTACAAAGTCGGGTGCGTCAAATGCGCTCTCAGTTGGGACAAAGTTCACATAGTGTCCCCGACCAAGTATATCGTCAAATTAACCCGATGACGGGGGAAATTGTAGGCCCTAAATAGGATAAACACAGAGATATGGAAGCAATAGCAAAATTAGTTGTGGTGGAGGGTTTGCCTTTTTCATTTCCTTCCTCTCCGGGTTTTATTCAAGAGATATGTATAATCCTGCTTTTAACGATTTTCCTAGATCAACTGTTAGGAGAGACGTTTTTAAATTTGCACATGAATATAAACAATATTTACGTTATTCATTATATCATTTTTCTGGCAAAGTATCTATCACGTCTGATATAGGCCGTAGTAATAACGGTCATGATTATTTAACTATAACATGTCATTGGATAGATTATAAATGATTTATGCAAAAACATATTCTAGCATATAGATATATTGAGGATAGGCTCACCGGAAAATTTATTGCAGAAATTATTCATCAAGTTTGCAATTATTGTGGAATAACTGATAAAATAATGACTGTTACGTTAGATAATGCTTCTTCTAATAATTATGTTATTAGACTTTTAAAAGATCTTTTGACTCCATTTTTTCCTAATCATTTTTATTTAAAATGTGCGTGTCATATTTATAACTTAGTTGTAAATGATGGTCAATCACTCTTTGAAGACATTCTTAATAAAGTATAATTTCATATAAACTTTATTTTTAGAAGTAATAGAATACAAAGAAAAAAAAATATAAAAAAACTTGTCACGATTGTGGACTACCTTATAGAAAATTTCCGAAGAAGTAGCAACTAGGTGAAATTCTTTATATGAACAACTATTTGTTGCTTATGATTACAGAAGACCTATAACTTTATTTTTTAATTCCCATAATCGAAATCCAACTAATATGGTTGTAGCTAACGATTGAAATTTTTTTTCAGAACTTATTGTATTTTTAGAGAAATTTTTTCAAACAACTAAATAATTTTCTGGTATATATTATCATACTATTTCAACTATGTTATTTTATATAGCTCTAATATTTTTGTTACTTAGTGAATATATGAAAAACCCGTCTTATAAGGCACCTATTAAAAAAATGTTTACCAAATTAAAAAAATATTTTTTTCCTATTCCCACTATTTATATTATTGGTGTTGTATTAAATCCGACTATTAAAATAGACGGTTGTAAATCACTTATTGAAACTATTTATGATTATATAGCAGTACTTCCACCTCCAACTCCAAAAAATCTAAATGAACAATCACCTAAGGAACCAACTAAAGATGAAGTTTTGTCTAACATACACGATGAAGTATATACGCATTACCAACAAGAAAGTGCTAGCAACCAACCGACTTTCATACCATCTTTTTCTTCAGTACAACCTTATAAAAGACATGTTGTTTCTCTGGCTAGTATTGAAAGCCTTAGAAGTAGAATGTTTAGTGGTACCACTACTAATCAAGTTAGCGAGTTTGATGTTTTTGTTTTGCAGGGTGTTGTACCGTATAGTTCTCAATGAAGAAGGACGTGAAGACTTGCTGAAATACTGGAGGGAGAATGAGTAGACATTTCCGACACTAGCAAAGATGGCGCGAGATGTGTTGAACATTCAAGCGTCATCAACAACGTCTGAAAGCGCTTTTTCTGCCGGAAGATTTCAAATAGGAGAGCACAGACACTCATTAATGGGAGACAACTTAGAGATTGCAGTTTTATTCAGAGATTGTATACGAGCAGAGCGTAGAATGTGCGGTCAACCGGAGATCAACGAAGAAGACGACGAAAACTACAATGAAATAATATCCAACGGAGGTGGAAGCGACGTCGAGCAATTTGACCAACAAATTCCAATTCCAACCGAAGAACCACAATACATTGTGAAGAAACTAGAAAAGGTGTTTATAAATATGTGATTTTTTAATTGCAATTTTACTATGTTATTTGTAACTTTCAACACAACAAAGTTGCAATTTTGAATTTGTATTACAAAAAATTTATATTTCTATTAAATAATATAAGAAGCACAAAAACAGTCTTGAGATATTTTTATCACACTATCTTGTTCAATTATTGATGTGTTTATTATATATGTTATTTTTAAAAATTAAATTCAAAAAAAAATTGGAAAACCCGATCCCGCCCCGATAAGACCGGTTCCCTTTTTCGACGGGACCGGGACGAGACATCGGCGGATCCCGCCAATCCCGCCGGAGGACCGATCCCGCCCTCCCCCAATCCTGTCAGGTCCTGTCCCGCTGAGACCTTCCCGTCCCGAACCCGGCCCACTGACCACCCCTATTTTTAAGAGGTTTAATAAAAGAAAATTCCGTCATGATGTCGAAATTAGCTTTATAAGCGTCTTGAGGTTATGCGCGTAGTGTAGTTTGGTGGGCTTGACACGGACACAACTCTATCCACTAAGATAATCTTAATTAATGGGAGTTTTGATCGAAAGTTTGTGTGTGTATGTACTTGCAAGCTCTCCTAAAACCTATTATACTATTTCTTTAGTTTCAATTTATGTACACACTTTTTTTTAATTTGTCTTAAAAAAATTACTATAATTTTATATTTAAAAATAATTTAATTTTATTTAAAAAAAGCTTAGGGTTGGCTAAGTCTCTCTCAAAGCCATAAAATTTCAGAGCTCTTATTTTAAGAATTAGAGATTATTTTTCGACCCTATTTAAAAAGGAATCATGTTTTTTTTTCACTTACAAAAAATAAAAAATGACTATTTATGAACTTTATTTCTTATTTAAATTATAAATATCAAAAGTCTTTTTTTATTAACCTAACTTTGGGTCCATTCAAACAAAATCAAATAACATTGGACAGAGGGAGTATATAAGAAAAACAATTCAAGTCTGTTTTAGAGCGAGCCAATGCATAGGACATTTAACTTTCCTTTTAAGGGAGAGAGTCTAGGTCTACTAACCTGTTGAAATTAGCCAAATAATTATTAGGAGGAGACGAAAGAATACGGCCGTGTCCATCACCTACTAATGTAGCTCATGGTGGATGTTTTTTTTAAAGAAATAATTCCTGAATTATTTTTCATTAATGAAAGAGTATATACAATTCACAATTTTCATAATAGAAAAATCTTATTCATATTTTACTCCTAAAACTTTATTTTACTTGTACAATAATTATACAATTATGATAAGTGTACAACTCTAATTTAATTACAACAAATCATAACCTAAAATAGACTACCAAACCGTGATATATACGACATGCATATACTGTGTATATCACGGGATTGAACAGCCCATTATGCAACAATTTGCCCGTGATACGTATATACCGTGTATATCACAGATATTTATCACACCCCCGCAGTCATAGCGGACTATCTTCATACGCTGAGACTGTCCCTAAAATCTTCAAATAGAACTGAGGGAAGACCTTTTGTAAAGATGTCTACAATTTGATACCTGGAAGGGACATGGCAGACGCGTACTTGTACACGATCTACCTTTTCGCGAACAAAGTGAATATTCATCTTGATGTGTTTAGTGCGCTGGTGTTAAAGCGAATTACCAGAAAGATAGACGACACTAATACTATCACAATAAACCAAGGTAGCTTTCTGAATGGGACAATGAAGTTCTAAGAGAAGATTACGTAACCAACATGATTGAGAGACCACATTGGTTACCCCTCGATACTCGGCCTCCACACTAGAGTGTGATAATTTAGATTGGCGCTTCGCAGACCATGCGACCAAGTTATTACCAAGAAACATGCAATAGCCAGACGTGGAGCGTCTGGTATCTAGACAGCTACCCCAATCAGCATCTGTATACGAGACAAGTGTAGGCGTTGATGATGGATATAAATGTAAGTCATAGTTAAGTGTCCCCTGGATGTATCGAATAATGCGTTTGAGCGCATTCATGTGCTCAACCCTGGGATCATACATAAACAAACACACGTGTTGTACGGCATACATAATATGTGGTCTCGTGAAAGTAAGATACTGAAGGGCCCCTGCAAGACTGCGATAGTAGGTCGGATCCTCGTAAGGTGATCCAGCCGCAGTACCCAGCTTGGGTTTAGTATCAACTGGAGTGGAAGTAGACTTGCATAAGGACATACCAGCTCGCTCAATGATCTCAGCGGCATACTTCCATTGTGATAAGAATAACCCACCTGCATGACGAGTGACAACACTCCCTAAAAAGTAACTCAAGGGCCCCAAGTCTTTCATAGCAAACTCAGAACTGATAATAGTATATAAGCCAGGGAAGTACCACGACGATATATGAATAATGAATTATCAGACCTGTTGTGCGAAAACCCAATAGATGGAACAAAGTCTGCAAATCTCTTATACCAAACTCATGGGGCCTGCTTAAGCCCATATAAGGACATCTTCAATAAACAAACATGATGAGGATATTTGGGGTCTCGAAAACCCAAGGACTGATGCATGTAGACGGTCTCCTTAAGATCACCATGTAAGAAAACATTCTTCACATCTAACTTATGAATGGGCCAAGCCTTCGAAAGAGCCAGACTGAGAACAATGTAAATGGTAGCCGGTTTGTGCACCGGACTAAACGTCTCACCACAATCCACGCCAACCTGCTGAGTCTTACCATCACCTACAAGACGAGCCTTATGTCTCGCAAAAGAACTATCAGAATTATCCTTATGAGTAAAAATCCACATAGACCAAATAATACTAACACCAGAAGGACGGGGTACCAACTCCCACATCTTATTTTTAATAAGAGCATTATATTTGTCTTTCATAGCCAACTTCCAATTCGGGTCATTTAATGCGGACACTGGGTTACAGGGTATGGGGGATTTAAGAACATTAGAATTTATATTAAAATGTCTTTTTGATTTATAAATACCCTGTTGACTACGAGTGACCGGTCTGTGACTCGGAGAGAATTGGGTGGATTTTGGGACAAAATCGGAGGGGTGACGGACTGGCCAACAGGCAGTGGGCCTGCTGGCCCAACACTGGAAGCAGAACCTGAATTTGGACCGAGAACAGGAGCAGGCGGCGTAATCGGCTGGATATTAAGCCCGATTCTTTGGACCCATGATTTGGAAGGCGATCTTGGAGGTCAGCCAAGGCGATGGGCTCGCTGGTGGATTTTGGGTGTGGGACAAGTCCGATAAATGGTGGATAATATACATGGAGACATCGTCGTTTAAAAAATTATACGAACGAGGCCCGTAACTACTTACTTTGGCAAACAGAAATTGGGTTTCATAAAAAATAACATAGCAACTAGTGATGGTTTTATTAGTCGATAAATCAAAACACTTGTAACCACGATGATTAGATGGATAACCCAAAAACACACAAAGGGTAAAACGGGATTGAAGTTTGTTAATTGTAGTTGACAGAAATAGTGGATAACATAATCACCCAAAGACCCTAAGATGTGAATACGAAGGAGTCTTATTATATAAGATTTGAAGAGGGGAGGAATATGCCAAACCTTTGGTAGGAAGTATATTAAGAAGGTAAGTAGCCATTTGTAGAGCATGATGCCAAAAGGAAGGGGGTACGGAAGCATGGACCAATAAAGTGCGGATAATATTATGAGGAAGTATGAGGACAAGAGAAACGAAAAACTATGCCATTAGTGTCACAAAAATCCCAAAACAATCCATTATCATATTCTTTTTCATTATCACATTGAATATTTTTTATTTCACAGTCGAATTAGGTACGGATGAATGCTCTAAATTTTTAGAATGTGAAAAAAACTTGGGATTTTTTCGCCAACGGAAAGGACCATAAAAATTAGAATAATCATTCAAAAATAGAACATAATAACGATGGCCCACAGAACTTAAAATGGGAGATGTCCATAAATCACTATGAATAATATCAAATGACATTAAGGTACGAGAAGTAGAGGCTACAAACGGTAATCTAACATATTTTCCTAAAGGACATGATTGACAAATTGGAGTACTACGCCTATCCTTACAAGAAATAAAATTATTTTTATGCAAAGATGAAACAATGGATGACCCAAGGTGACCCAAACGTGTATGCCACATGGAAGGAGCTAGAGCTGCAAAAGTAGATGGCAAGGCTTGACTCGAGAGACTGGATGCGGGCGTGTTAGGATAAATATCTCCCCTACTATCACATCTCATGAGAGGTATCTCCGTCTTGAAATCCTTCACAGAAAACCAAAAGGATCAAAATCAACAGAAACCCAATTATTTGTGGTGAATTTACGGACATACACCAAATTTTTAATTAAGTTAGGGGGAGACAAAGTTTTATGACCGTAACCACGAATTGGAATTGAGTTGCCATTACCAACAATCATGCCACGATTGTTGCTCAAATTGGAATAAGACGAGAGAGTACCTTGGTCGGACGTCATGTGAGAAGTTGCGATGGTGTCCATATACCAAGTCGGGTCTGGAGGATTTAATCCAATTTTATGCATTGCGGCCTCAATATCTGTCGGAGTGGTTGTGGGGCCCACTGCCTGGAATGCCTGCGGAGGTCGAGGCCCAACCATATCGGCCTTCTGCCCGAAACTGGACCCGAGAAACTGGGCCTGGCCTGTGGCTGGAATTGGGCCTAGTTACTCGGGTAAGGGCTACTAGAAAAATACCCATTGTTGGGCCACGGCCCATTGCCCCAGTTCCACTGCCATGGGGCCAATTGTTGAGATCAATTGGGCTGCTGTCCACTGCCCCGAGGCCCACCGTCGGTGCCACCACTATTTCGGCCACTGCCATTGTTGCCGCCGTGATTCTTGCCACTATTTTTACGGTTTTGACCCTTTTTGCCGCCACCGTTGTTGCGGTTTTGGCCTAAATTTTCAACAAAACCGTGAGAGTTATCAGATGAGGTCATCATCGCCACGGAACTTGCGCCAGTAACCGCCTTTTTTGCCAAGCCGACTTCTTCCAAAGTGAGCATCGAACGGGCTTGATAAAAGGGGGGAAGTGGATTACTTTGTCGGAGTAGAGTCCCAACTCCATTATATGCCTCAGATAGGCTGCAACCATTTGTAGGACAAGACGATTATTGGTAATAGGTGCCCCAACGTTACGGAGTTGGTCCGCCAACTTCTTGAAACATTTACAATATGCTGAAACATTCGGAAAATTTTTCATGTTGACTTGGGAAAAAATTCCTGCTCAAGGGTGACAACGCGAGAATGCTGGTTATCCTGGAATATATCACGCAGTCTATTTCAGGTATCCATAGTCGTAGTATCTGGCTCAATAATTGTCTGTAAAAGATCGTTAGAAATAGTGGAATAAATCCACTGAAGGACGGTAGCATCAAGAGTAATCCATAATTGAGGATCCTCCGCGGGAGTAGGGGTAGCGGTAGGAATAATGTGATGGAGGACTTGATGGGAGATTGCGTGAATTTTGAACAACTCTGCCCACGTCGAATATGGAACGTTTTCCATCTCAAGAACAATAGGGATGTGGTTCTTGATGTTGGAAATAGTAAGGGCAGGATGAAACATGTTCTTAGACATAACGAAAGAACAAAAGGTGAAGTAGGGATTAGGAATAATTTGGGAAGAGAAGGGAGAAGAAGGGCACGGAAACCGAGAGCATGCGGAAACAATAAGAGGAGAGGTATGAAAAACCTAGACTTCTGATACCAGGAAAGAAATAATCTCTCGATTATTTTCATTAATGAAAGAGTATATATGCAATTTACAATTTTCATAATAGGAAAATCATATTCCTATTCTACTCCTAAAATCTTATTCTACTTGTACAATAATTATACAATTATGGTTAGTGTACAACTCTAATTTAATTACAACAAATCATAACCTAAAATAGACTACCGTACCGTGATATTCACGGCATGCATATACCGTGTATATTACGGGATTTAACAGCCATTATGCAATAATCTACCCGTGATGTACACAACATATATACCGTGTATATCACATATAATTATTATTTTTATTTAGGTTCTGTGTGTACTACAAATTGATAAAAAAAAAAAGTCAGTAATATTGTTTTCTCGAAATGTGTATCAATTTGATCATATCATTTCAATTTTAAGTTTTAACAAGCTAAGCATTGGGGGCATTATGGGTCAGTTGGCCCTTTATAAATGCTGAAGGTTGGGGTATAGCTGTCCCCTCTGCATTACACATAATTTGACTCTCTCCTTTATTTTCAGTAGAATTATAATCATGACTTTAATTAACGCCCTACATCAAAATCAGATTTGATTAACCAGAGAAAAAAAGAAGAATTCAGATATGTAATGACAAAATAGTTCCTTATAGTTAGATTCAAAATAATTCTTAAGTATATTTTAAAGAAGTTTCAATCTTTTAAGTTTGTTAAAATTGAGTATTTTTCCATAGAATTAATTATTTGTTGGATTAATGAGAAGTGCAAAAGAAAAATTTAATGAGAATTCACATTTGGAGGGTAGTTTTTATAATTTCTGTTTTCGGTCAATTTCTAGTGCATGATACAAGTTTTAGGTATAATTTCTTCTATTTTTGGTTTATTATTAGCGTTCGGTGTGAAGTTTTTGGTGTTGTAGTTTATGAGATTTGATGAGGCTTTTCTGGTTAAATATTTCCTTTCATAGTTCGCATTAATCTAACATTCACAATTTATTAAATTTTTGATAGAAATCAAAATTGTCCATTTTTGATAAATTCAAAGAACTAAAACTGTTCAAATATATATCTAAGGGACTATTTTAAACATATCTCAATATGAGGGACTATTTTTGTAAATTTCTCGTAAAAAGTCAAGAGGTCAAAAGTAATATTACCAGCATTGATCATTCGTCTCTGCCTAAACACCACATGTCAACTTGTTTATAGTCTTCTCAATTGGGTTACGTGAAAGAAATAATTCATTAATTATTCTTATGGAATGAATAAGTATATATATATGCAATTTACGATCTTTAAATATGAAAAATTATATTTTTACTATACTTTTAATATTCTAATTCTAATTCTACTTGTACAAGAATTCTACAATTATGATAATTATATATTACTTTAATACTCTAATTTTGGTAAAGAAACTGTGATACACGGTATTCTATCACACCCTCGCAGTCATAGCAGACAGTTGTCGTACGATGAGATTGTCCTTAAAATTTTCAAATAGAACTGAAGGAAGACTCTTCGCAAAGATGTGAACAATTTGGTATCTTGAAGGCACATGTAAAATACGTACTTGTCCACGAGCTATCTTTTCGCGAACAAAGTGAATATCCATCTCGATATGTTTAGTGCGCTGATGTTGGACCGGATTTTCAGAAAGATAGACTGCACTAACATTATCACAATAGACCAATGTAGCTTTCTGAATAGGAAAGTGTGATTCTAATAGAAGATTACGCAACCAACATGATTCAGATACCACATTAGCCACGCCTCGATACTCAGCCTCTACACTGGATCACGATAATGTAGCCTGACGTTTCACAGACCACGAGATCAAGTTATCCCCAAGAAAAATACAATAACCAGATGTCGAGCGTCTGGTATCAGGACAACCACCCTAATCAGCATCTGTATATGACACAAGAGTAGAGACAGAAGAAGGATATAAATGCAATCCATAAACAAGTGTGCCCTGGATGTACCGAATAATGCGTTTGTGCGTATGCATGTGCTCAATCCGTGGGTCATGCATGAATAAACACACATGCTGAACTTCATAAGTAATATAAGGTCTCGTCAAAGTAAGATACCGAAGTGCCTCTGCAAGACTGCGATAGTGGATAGGATCCTCGTATGGTGTGCCTGACTTAGTACTCAGCTTTGGTTTGATATAAACCGGAGTAGAATTAGACCTACAAAATGACATACCAGCTCTCTCAATAATCTCCACATCATACTTCATTTGAGATAAAAATAGACCACATGAATGACGCGTGACAGCAATGCCCAAGAAATAACTCAAGGGTCCCAAGTCTTTCATTGCAAATTCAGAACTGAGAAGTGACATGATAGACTTGCGCATGTTATCAGATGAAGCAGTCAATATAATATCATCTACGTACAATAAAATGTATGCCAGATAAGTACCACGACCATATATAAATAGAGAATGATCAGACCGGCTGTGAGAAAACCCAATAGTAGATACATAATCTGCAAACCTCTTATACCAAGCCCGCAGGGCCTGCTTAAGACCATACAAGGACTTCTTCATCAAACAAACATGATGAGGATGATTGTGATCTCGAAAACCCAAGGGCTGATGCATAAAAACTGTCTCCTTAAGATCATAGTGTAAGAAATCATTATTTACATCTAACTGATGAATAAGTCATGCTTTTGAGAAAGACAAACTAAGAACAATGTGAATGGTAGCCGGTTTGACCACCGGACTAAATGTCTCACCATAATCCACGCCAACCTATTGAGTTTTACCATCACCTACAAGACGAGCCTTATGCCTCTCAAAAGAACCGTCAGAATTTTCTTTATGAGTGAAAATCCACATAGACCGAATAATATTAACACTAGATGGACGGGGTACTAACTCTCACGTCTTATTTTCAATAAGAACATTATATTCGTCAGTCAAAACCAATTTCCAATTCGGATCATGTAGTGCAGACACAGGGTTACGTGGTAGTGGGGATTTAGAGACATTAGAATTGAGATTAAAATGTCGTTTTGGTTTTAAAATACCCCTTTGACTATGAGTAACGGGCCCTTGACTCGAGGTAGAATTGGGTGATTTTTAGGTAGTGGGTGGGCTAGTGACGGACTGACCAGCAGGCAATGGGCCTACTGGCCCAACACGTGAAACGAGAACTAAAACTATAATGTGAGTGGGATGGATCAATGGAACAGTACCGAGATCGGTATTGGGCCGCGATACTGGCCCACTGGGTAGACCTGTAGGACCAGCAGGTACAAGAATTTATGGGCCAACAGGCAGCGGGCCTGTTGGTGGATGTTGGTCATGGGACAAGTCAGATAAATAGTGTATAATATATGGTGAGACCCCGTCATCCAAAAAATTATATGAACTAGGCATGGAACTACACGGTTTAGCAAACGAATTGAGTTTCATAAAAAATCACATGGCGACTAATTATGATTTTATTCGAGGATAAATCAAAATACTTGTAACCACGATGATTAGATGGGTAACCAAAAAACACACAAGAGGTAGTGGATGGAAAAAGAGGATAGCATAAACACCCAAACACCCTAAGATGAGAATACGAAGGATCTTTATTGCAAAAAAGTTTAAGTGGGGAATTATATGCTAGGTTTTTGTTAGGAAGTACGTTAAGGAGGTAAGTAGCCATTTGTAGGGCATGATGCCAAAAAAGGGGGTACGAAAGCATGTACTAACAAAGTTCAGACAATATTATTAATGGTACGAATCTTTCGTTTGGCTTTTCCATTTTGTGAGGACGTATGAGGACAAAAAAAATAAAAGACTATGCCATTAGCATCACAAAATTCCCGAAATAACCCATTATCATATTCTTTGCCATTATCACATTGAATATTTTTAATTTTCCGTTCGAATTGTGTACGGATGAATGCTCTAAATTTTAAGAATGTGGAAAAACTTGAGATTTTTTCGCTAAAGGAAAGGTCCACAAAAAATAGAATAATCATTCAAAAATATAACATAATAACAATGGCCCAAAGAACTTAGAACGGGAGATGTCCATAAATCACTATGAATAATGTCAAAAGGCATCAAAGTACGAGACGTAGAGGCTACAAACGGTAATCTAACATGTTTCCCTAACGGACAAGAAGGAAAAAGTGGAGTACTATGTGTACTCTTATTAGAAATAATAGACGACCCCGGATGGCCCAAACGTGCATGCCAGAAGGAAGGAGCAAGGGCGGCAAAGGTAGACGGTATGACTTGACTCGTAGAAGTGGTGATGGTTGTGAGTGGATAAAGCTCTCCCCTACTATTGCATCGCATTAGAGGTATCCCCGTCTTGAAATCATTCACAGAAAATCCAAAAGGATCAAAATTAACAAAAACCCAATTATCAGTGGTGAATTTTCGGATAGACACCAAATTTTTAATTAGGTTAGGGGCATGAAGAGTATTTTTCAAAACTAGAGGTGGATGTGGGGGAGACAAAGTAGTATGTCCATGACCTCGAATTGGAATTGTATCGCCATTACCAACAATAATACCATGATTGTTGCTCAAATTGAAGTAAAATGAGAGAGTACCTTGATCGGACATCATATGAGAAGTGACGCCGATGTCCATGTACCAATTCGCGTCCGGAGGAGTTAATCCAAGTGTATGCATTGCTGCCTCAATATTTGTACGTGTTGGGATTTGATTTGGGCCCGCAACATGAAAATCCTGCGGAGGCCGAGGCCCAAGCAGGCCTTCCTGTGTCCCCGGCCCAGAAGAGAACCTGCCACCACTGTTTGGACCCGAGGAGCCGGGCCTGTACTATTGCTGAAACTGGGCTCAGTTACCCTGATATGGATTGGGCGAGAAATAGGGGTTGTTGGACCAATGGACACTGGCGCAACTCCATGGCCAGGGAGCCCACGGTTGTGACCAGTTGGCCTGCGGCTCACTGCCTCGAGGCCCACTGTTGCTGCCATCACTGTTCAGTCCGTCGCCGTTACCACCGTGATTGCCACCACAGATTTTGCCATTATTTTTACAATTTTGACCCATTTTGCCGCCACCATTGCGGTGGTTTTGGCTTGAATTAATAGAGAATGAGTGTTGGTCATCAGACGTTGTCATCATCACGATGGAATTTACTCCGGTAGCGGCCTTTTTAGCCAAGCCGACCTCTTCTAACGTGAGCATGGAACGGGCCTGATAAAATGGTGGTAGATGATTACTTTGACGAAGCAGTGTGCCAACCCCATTATAGGCCTCAGATAGATCGGCAACCATATGGAGAACAAGATGATCATTAGTAACAGGTGCACCAACGTTGTGGAGTTGGTCTGCCATTTCCTTGAGTCGTTTACAATAGGTTGAAACGTGAGGAAAATATTCTATGTTGACATGTGAAAACTCCTGCTCAAGAGCGACAACTCGGAAATTTTTGTTATCCTGGAACATATCACGCACCCTATTCCAGGTATCCATTGTCGTAGCGTCAGGTTCAATGATCGTATGTAAGAGGTCTATAGAGATAGTGAAGTAAATCCACTGGAGAACGGTAGCATCAATGGTTGTCCATAACGTAAGATTTTCCTCGGGAGTAGGCACTTTCTCCACTCCAGGGACCGAGGGGATTATGTGATGGAGGACTTGATGCGAGCGTGCGTGAACTTTGAATAATTTCGCCTACGTCGCGTATTGGATGTTTTCCATTTCAAGAACAATAGGAATGTGGTTCCTAATGTTGGAAACTTTAAGGGCTGGATGAAACATGTTCTTTGACGTAGACATAACGAAAGAACAACAGGAGAAAAATGAAGAAAATTTGGGAAGGGAGGAGGAAAAGTGCACGGAAACCGGGAAGGGATCACGGAAATCGAGACAAGTCGAGAGGAGCGGAAGTGTTGGTGGGAGAAGGTATTTTAGACCTAGACTTTTGATACCATGAAAGAGATAATCCCTTGATTATTCTTATTGAATGAATAAGTATATATACAATTTACAATCTCCAAAAATGGAAAATTCTATTCTTACTATACTTTTAATATTCTAATTTTACTTGTACAAGAATTCTACAATTATGATAATTATACAATATTACTTTAATACTCTAATTTTGGTAAAGAAACCGTGATACATGGTATTCTATCATTATGATAGGAAGTTTGTCATAACATAATACAACTAGAAGTCTATCCAAATTAATCAACATGAATTTAGTTTAAGAATATGATTAATTTAAATGGAACTAAAGAATCTATCGAGGATTAACATTCTGAACAAAAATGATTTACTAATTCGGTGTGTGGCGTTGTCTGAAGGAGAGACAAGTGGTTAAAGTGGAAAGGATCATAATTAGTAGATGAGTTGTCCTGGTCGATGTTAAAACTGATAATTAGGGGACTTTAAAACAAAACATATACAGGAACAAAAAGAGCATATACCATCTTGTCTTTAAAAAATACCACTATCATGAAATTTTAAATTCTACAGGTAAACCTTCAGGATTTTTTCTCTAGACAATATCCTGAAGTTTTACATGTGAATTTGAAATCGATCTAAATTGTTAATTTCAATTACAAGAATTAGAGTACCCAAATATTCAACAACATATGATATAGGGTGTGAGGTAATTGGTTGTGTTCCTTAAGGTGTGTCTGCTCTTTTAGTAGAGGAGTAGGACATGGTGGGGTCATTTTTAGCCTTCAACTTGTAGTGTTTTGCAAGTTGACGTGATTTGCTTATCGTCTATCCACCCCAAAATATAGAACTTCGAACTTCTCCATAAATAAATTAGAATAGGTTCTAGAAGATAATTACTGTAGAGTTACTGTGTTATCGAAGAACAGAGAAAAATGATCAAATGGCAGTAATCGCCATTGACAAGAAGCTAAGCTCTAAGAAGAAGCAGGAGCTCAAACTAGGGTGAAAAAAATGAAAATATCTGATTAGCTCATCAGTAGGTATACATTGTTAGTTATATACAGAAATCAACATACCTAAAATATTCTAACCATTAATTACACTTTACAAACTTGTAACTAACTAACAAACTTGCAACTAACTATCTAAATAGTAAGTGTTCCATGTGCTGCATCTCATGGTATTGTTGTGCACCTCCCTATTTCTTTCACACTCCCCCTCAACCTAGGAGATATGAAAATGTTCTTCATGCCTAGATTTGACATCAAATGAACATGTTGTGGTCGACTAAGAGCCTTGGTAAATAAGTATGTTGGCTGATCAGCAGAAGGCAAATGTGTAGTGCAGATTAAACCCTCTTGTATCCTTTTTCGTATGAAATGAGAATCTATATCAATGTGTTTTGTACGCTCATGAAAAACTGGATTAACAACAATTTGAAGAGCAGATTTGCTGTCAGTAAACACTAAAACTGGTACCTAAACTTCAACTCCAAGTTTTCGATACAAACCAGTAAGCCATATCACATCTGCTACTGAAGCAACCATGACCCTATATTCAGCCTCTGTTGAGCTTCTAGATATTGTATCTTGCTTATTAGATTTCCAAGATATGGGTGAGGAACCAAACAACACTAAGTGCCCAGTAATTGACCTTCTGCTATCAACACAAGAACCTCAGTCTGCATCACAGAACACCTTGAGCTGAGGGATACTGGAACTGGACATAAAGATGCCCAATCCTGGTGCTTGTTTGATATATCTAACAAGCCTAAGTCCAGCTTCCATATATGATACTTTAGGGGCATGCATGAACTGACTTAAACATTACACAACAAAAGCAAAATCTGGTCTGGTAGTTGTTAAGTACAATAATCTGCCAAACAATCTCTTATAAGTATTAGGACCTGATAGAAACATATATGGCTTTGAAGAAGAGGTAGAGTCTGGATTGGATGATATGAGTGTGGAAGCAACATGTTTATCAAATTCAACAGTGGTGAATTTCTAATTCATTTCCATAGGTGAAGAAACATGCTTTGCACCTGCAAGCCCCATATCTGATATGAGTTCCAATGCATACTTTCTTTGATGCATAAGTATGCCTTGGGAACTTCTTGCAAATTCTATTTCAAGAAAGTACCCAAGTTCTCCTAGATCCTTTATCTTGAAGGATGACTGCAATGCCTCGTTGGTAGACTGAATAAGAGCTGGATCATTTCCAGTAAGTAGCAGATCATCAATATATACCAATACCACTACTATTTTGTTACCTTTCTGTTTAGTAAACAAGGAATAATCCCTGTGACTTTGCAGAAATCCAGATGAAACCAGTTTTGTAGTAAGCTTAATGTTCGACTGCCTTGAAGCTTGCTTCAAGCCATACAAAAACTTCAATAATTTACAAATTTGTTTCTGCTCACCTTTAACATCAAAGCCCTCTTGAACTGTCATATACACTTCTTCATAAAGATCTCCTTGTAGGAAATCATTGTAGACATTCATTTGATGAATTGTCCACTGCTTAACAACTCCAATAGAGATGACTGACCTTACAGTAGACATTTTGACGACTGGTGAAAAGGTCTCTTGACAGTCAAGACCTTCCTTCTGATTGTATCCCTTTGCTACCAGTCTGGCTTTCAATCTCTCCACTTCTCATATTGCTTTATATTTGATCTTGTACACCCACCTGCATCCTATAACCTTTTTTCCTTCTGGAAGTGGTACCAGCTCCCATGTTTTATTCTCTTTCAATGCTTTGATCTCATCCTTCATTGCTTCAACCCATCTTTTATCCTTTACAGATGCTAAATAACTATATGGCTCAGTATCAAGAGAAGCCTGAGTGACAAAACTTTGATACTTGGGTGATAGTCTTATATAATCTACACCAGCAGATATGGATTACAAACAATTAGATGAGTCATGTTTAGTAATATAGTCTTTATGCCAAATAGGAGGTCTACTAGTTCTTATAGATTTTCTAGTATCAGGCTCTAGTAGATTTGCAGCTGGGTGATTATGATCATGTCTTGAATCTGCATTGCTTTCATGTTGGGTGTTAGTAGGTGCACATACATCATGGACTTCCAAATTTTGATTGTTATGTTCAATATCCGATGGCAGTATGGCATGTATTTGTGAAATCTTGACATTCTGTTGGTGAACTAAATCATCAAAGCAGAAATGCTCATGTGATTTGATAGGACTAGGATTGTCATATGTCCCACTTTTTGAAGGGAAATATTGTCTCCATGAATACTACATCCCTTCTCATAAAGAATTTCATGTTTTCCATGTCATAAAGCTTGTACCCCTTATGTGCAGAACCATACCCAAGAAGGACAACTCTCACAGCCCTAGGACTAAACTTGTCTTGTTTGGTTAGGATAGTTGCAAAACATAGACAACCTATCACTCTTAAATGAGTAAGTGATGGTGTCTTATTATACAACATCTCATAAGGTGACTTATTGCCTATAACAGTATAAGGGATCATATTCATGATATACACAACTCCTTCTACACAAAAAACCTAAAATATGTTTAGCAAATTAACTTGAATCTTTATGGCTCTAGTTGTCTCCAATATGTGTCTATGCTTCCTTTCCACAACACCATTTTGATATGGTGTATGTGGAGATGAACTCTCATGTACTACACCATGCTATAGAAATAATTCTTTACAACTATGATTAAAAAATTTAATGACATTATCAGATCTCACCCTTTGAATTTTCACTTCAAATTGAGTATTGACTTCAATGAAGAAATTTCTAAGTAGTGTAGTTACATCAGATTTTAATATTATCAAAAAATCCAAGTCCACCTGGAGTAATCATCTATAATAGTCAAGAAATATCTCATTCCATTATATGTTTCTACTTTATAAGACCCTCATACATCCATGTTCAACAATTGAAATAGTCATGTTTTCCTACTAGTACTAATATGAAATGAGATTCTAATTTGTCTAGCTAGGGGAAACACTTCACATTTATTCAAAACAAAAGCAGCATCATTCTTGAAACATGAAATTTCTTTAAAATAATCATAGGTACATGACATAACATCTGGTGCCAGTTAACTGCATCCACATGCTGAATTGCTGATAGACATTTAGTCTAACTCTCCTCTATTATTTTGTGTGTCCAAACATAGTATGTACATCCCCTCTTCTTCATTACCAATCCCTCTCATCTTTCCAGATGAGAGATCCTGAAATGCACAACATTTTGGAAAGAAAGTAACACTGTAATTTAATTCCTTTGTTACCTTTGAAACAGACATGATATTAAACTTGAATGTTGGCACACATAAGACAGTTCTAAGAGCATCACCTCCTCCTAAGTGATGTGAGATTTTGGCTGTATCACATGTAGGCAACTGCATTTTTCCTATATTTTTTGTCAAATTTTTACCATGTAAGTGTTTCTGATCACTAATCATGTGATTAGTTGCACATGTATCCACAATCCATTTCAACAGTATTTTTGTATCAAAAGTACATTTACCTGTCATATTTGCACTAGCACTAGTCTCTCCCTTGTTGTTAAGCAAGTTGAGAAGTTGTTGATGCTGACTAGGTGTGAATTGATTTGGTATATATTGTGAAGCCATAGATTGTGAATGCATTCTTTGATTATAGATGTAACTTAGCATGAGCTGTGAACCCTGTGGATGGAACTGTGAGTTTGAACTTGATCCATACTATTGTTGTGAGCTTTGTCCAAACTATTGTTTCTGCATGTGCTTTATGTCATGCTGGTGATATTGCATTTCACCTTCTTGTCTAGTGTATTCAAGTGACAAACTTCCTCCTGTCACCACATTTGCCTTCTTGGTTTTACTTTTGAAATTCTCAGAATATTCATTAAGTTTGTAACAATCATCTTGTACATGTCCAGTTTTGTGACAAAAATAACACTTCATCAACTTAAAACAATCCACTTTAAAATGACCTTTCACATGACAAAAGTCACAAAATGCATTAGAATTATATGGTTTCTTTTGCTTTGGACCTCCATTTCCACATCTTCCATTTCCACTCTTGGCTGTGAACATGGCAGATGACTCCACTGTTTCATGCATCATCCTACTTGTTCTTGCAACTATCATTTGACTTTCATCTTGGTTAATCATTGCATATACTTGGTTTAGGTTTGGCACTCGTTGTATCATGATCACCTGACTTCTAGCCTGACTGTAACTATCATCAAGTCCCACTAAGAACTGCAGCATTCTCTGATATTGTAAATGATCTATAAATTCCTTGGACTTAGAACAATAAGTTGGTGGTGGCACAATAGAATCATACTCACCCCAAAGATCTTTAAGTCTAGAATAATACATTGATACTAACAATGTCCCTTGTCTCATTATAAAAATCTCTTTGTGTAATTAGAAAACTCTTGAACTATTTATTTTATCAAATCTCTCTCTCAATTCTTCTCAGGTAATGTGTGAATCAAAATTGAATAATATCCCACTCAGTAAATTTTTGCTCACATTTCCCATTAACCAAGATACTACAATTGCATTGTATCTATCCCATAACCTTGACAAATCCCCCTGGAAAGCCTCTCTTTTCACTGTTCCATGAATAAAACCTATTTTATTCTTTCCCAATTTAGCTAATTTCATCGCCCTACTCCATAAGGTATAGTTATCCATTCCAGTTAATATGATCCCAACAGATAACGAACCTGATGCATCGGATGTAAAGAGGTATAGATGATGATTGTGATTAATGCTCACCGTAATCGCCGCAATTCCATTAGTCAAATCTTCTCCATTAGCTCTCATTGTTACTTATTTCGTGATTTTCGATCTCAATTGCAATTGTGATCAACAATTTATGTCTGGATTGTGCTTGTACTCACCAGTTTTCAACTTCTCGATCCCCAATTTCTCTAGTGCTAGATGTAGATCCCCTGAATTCCTCATTGCATGTGAAAGAATTCCCCTGATCTATGTCGATTCGCCTCGCTCTAATACCATGTGGAGTTACTGTGTTATCGAAGAACAGAGAAAAATGATCAAATGACAGTAATCGCCATTGACAAGAAAGCTAAGCTCGAAGAAGAAGCAGGAGCTCAAACTGGGGTGAAAAAATGAAAATATCTGATAAGCTCATCAGTAGGTATACATTGTTAGTTATATACAGAAATTAACATACCTAAAATATTCTAACTAACCATTAAATACACTTAATAAACTTATAACTAACTAACTATCTAAATAGTAAGTGCTCCATGTACTGCATCTCATGGTACTGCTGTGCACCTCCCTATTTCTTTCACAATTACATATGAGTTAAAATAATAAACGGAGTTAGAAAAAAAAAAGCTGAATTAAGGGTGTGTTTGGTATGAAGGAATATATTTTCCATACAAAATATTTTTTAATTTCTCATGTTTAATTGGTCAAAATGTCTTGAAAAACATTTTCGCTAGAAAAATAAATTCCTTGTAAATGGAGAAAATGACTTCCCTAATGGAAGTAGGGAAAACAAATTCATAAGAGACATTTCAAGTTTATTGTTTCATCCCCATCCACCCAATGCACCCAACCTCCACCCCTTGACTATCCCACCCCCCACCACCCCGAACACCTACTCCCCACCTATCCCACCCCATAATATTTTAGTAGGTTACACATAAATGCTTTTAGGATAATATTTTTTTACATACGTACCAAACACTAGAAAATAAGTATAAAAAAAACACTTATTTTTCAAAAAAATATTTTCTAAAAAAATATATTTTTCTTCATACCAAACACACCCTAAGTATTAAATTAATCTGAAAAAGATAAAGGACACTGCTCCATTGATAGCATTATTGGTTGCGTTAAATAAAGTGAGAACATTAGTCATATTGTAGGCCATTCTCAGTCGTTCCCATAATTACAAGTTGCAAAATTAACTAAAATGTGTCTTTTAAGTAAGCACATATTGTTCTATTTGTTTTGGGTGTGATTTTGTTCTGTTTGAAATCTCTTATACCTTAATATTATGGGTAAACACTAATAACTGCTTATCATTTTATAACTGTGCCCTACCCTGCCCTAACTCATTAAATAATTTCAAAAATATTATTTTATCCTGCCCTACCTTGCCCTACCCTGCCCTATTTAAATCTTTCCCTGACCTACCCATTAAAGGTTTGCCCTAACCTGCCTGCCCCATTTTCCACCCTTAGCTCTAAGGCGAGTTTTTACTTATTCAACTACCTTAAATGAAAAAATATATCATGCTTAATTTCAACCAACTGACTCAAAGAGTGTGTTTGGTAATGAAGAAAAATATCTTTCCAAAAAGAAAGTGATTCTCTTATCTATTATCTGGGGGCATTGATAAATAAGTTGAATCTTGTGATGTAGTTTGACTGGACATGGAGTTTAAAAAATAAAAAAAAACTTTTTAATCTTATGATCCAAAACAAGGCAAAGATATTTGTATGGTTGTAAATCACCTTGTTAAATGTAAAAAATAAAGTTTAAAGTTAAATTATTATTAAATAAAAAAATGTATTATTCTTTTTGGAACTAACTAAAAATAAAAATATATCATATAAATTAGGACAAAGGAAGTAACATTTATATAAAATCTGAAAAAGATACAATGGAGTTGAATAGTGAGGGAGAAGTTGAGGGGATTGTGGGGAGAAGGGGGTGGGGTGGGGGTTGGTGGAGCTTCAAAGGGGTCCAGGATAAAAGGGGGGTAATTGGGGGTTCGAGAAGATCCCAAACGGAAAGGGGTGTGGGAGGTGGAGGGGTTCGAGAGGGTCGAAAAGTAAAGAGGTGTGGGAGGTGGGGTTTTTCAAGAGGGTCGGGGCGAAGGGGTTGTGGGGTAAGGTGTCATGGGATGTTCCGAGGCGGGGAGGGAGGGTGAGTATTGGGGGTGGAGTAGGGTGAGGTGAAGTGGGTGGAGCGTAAAGGTAGGGGTCATGGGTTAAAGCAGGGTTTTTGGGGTGAGGTGTTTTAGTGTTTAGTGTTTGATGTCAACGATTAATATCACTTATGAAACTTATTTTTTTTTGCTTTTGCTAGAAAGTTATTTTCTATTTTTAAGGAGTTTATTCTCTTAAAGAATATGTTCTTAAAATAATTTTAACAAGTTAAATATTAAAAATTCCTCGGTACCAAACACAACCTAAATCTGCCTTGGAGAAACTAGAAAGAGATGCCCCATCCAAATTGAGGACCACTCAAGCACTCACATTTTTATTATGGGAATAAAGGGTACTGCACTTTCTTGCGTTTTCAATGCGGTCCTACAAATTTAGAGGTCACATCTGAATTGAATGTGGAATTTCCCAAGAGTCTGGCCCAACCTATAAATGATTTTATGTTACTTTTTATTGATTCGGATGTCCTGTTTACTAGCCTTGTGATGCTTAGAATTTTAAATTTTAACTTATCATTTATAAAGAAACAGGATTCGTTGCACCTACGGATACAAGAATTTATACTCAACACATAAAAACTGGCAAGGCTTATCACAATGCATATGGGTTAAAAAGAATCGCTATAGACGCGGTACGGAATTCGCATAAAGATTGTCAAAATGTAATTTTTGAGCAAAAAATAAATAGAACTAATGAGGTTAGGCTGAATGTAAGAAAAAACTCAAAATAGTCCTTTATCTTTGGACTTAAACTTAAAATTAATACATTAATAGTCATTCATGTTCGCAACATTGGAGCACTTTTGGTCCTCCATCAAACTTTTATCTCTCGCAATGTTACTTATCTACAATATTGGTAATTTCTTTGTCCCAATTTAAATCACACGTTTCCTTAAGAGCATGCACATACATCCTTGGAAAAGCACTAATGAACTACTCCATTGACACATGCGGTGAGATACCAACCATCCGATATCGCCCACATACAAAGCTAAAAGGTCATTTTGGTAACAATTTCACTTTAAACTTTACATTTTACGCTTAACGAGCCGATCTATAACCACACAAATATATTTGACTTGTTTTAGACCACAAGATTCAAAAGTCTTCATTTATTTCTTAAACTTCGTACCCAGTCAAACTACATCATATAAATTGGTACAGAGTGAGTAACAACAAAAGTGACAAGATGCGCTATCATAATTTAAAAATAAAAACATATCATAAATCTCTTTTCTCCATATAGAAAATGTTGGAAATTTGCCTTTGGCGGGGAGGTGCGTCCACCCATATTTGATGAATTAAACACTAGTGCTCCGCATGTTGGAGGCTTTGTCTCTTCTCACATGTATAATCTACTAAGTGAGTAGATGACCGTAGGGCCAAGAATCGTCAAATTTCGTTGAGAAATGAAAGAGATATTGGTCTACGAAGTAAGGTGTTTGAGGCATGGAAATATGGTGTGGGACAAATCTACCACATCGGAGGGAAAAGGAAGAATTGCTCTCTTTATAAGTCTCTAAAGTGGTAAAGGGTTTGGGACCCCAAGGGGTATCCCATGTGTTTAAAGGAGGGAGGACCTAGATGTGCTTGGGTTCAAGGCTAAGCCCACACGCGCGCCGCCGCCCGCCCGCCCGTCCGGTCCGGGCTCGGGTCGTGGGCTGTGGGGACTTTCTGATATAATCTTTTTGGACCCCAAATTGTTTAATATTTACAGTTTGGTCCCTTTGTTTAATATTTACAGTTTGGTCCCTAGAGTTTCTGAAAAGTTGAATTTGGAACGACGGAAGGCAGACCGTTGGAGTTGATTTTTTGGGCATTAATCAACCATTACTTGGCTGATTAACTCCTCCATAATCAGCCCTCTTCAATGGCCATGAACAGCCTTAAACTTGCCACACTAATGACCTTAAACCTGCCATTAACAGCCCTCACTAATGGTTATTAACAGCCTTGTTTGTGGCTGTTGGACAACCTCCTCCTTGCTATATATTGATGTCTCTTTGGCTCAATAACGTGACAGATATATACACAAAAATAGCAGCACATTTCAGCAACGAAAAACAGTGCACTAACAGTGAGAAAAACACACGAAAATACCCAAAAATAGTGACGAAATACAGTGTGATATACACGAGATATACACAACTGGGACACTATATACACATAGAAAAAACAGAAGAGAAAACAGAAACTCTTCCTTCCTTTTCCATTTCTTCAGCAAGTCGATTCATATTTGTTTTCTTCGTCAGACTCAACCTATTGGCTTTGTAGTGTTGAGATTAAAGTGTTGTTTTATCTTGGAAGACTATTGTCCGCTAACGTAAAAGCATATATACGGGGCAATCTTGTCTTAAGGACAGAGTGCAATCACTCGACTCAACACACAACGTTGTAACCATCCAGATTTAGTTGTTACTTGATTTCAGGTTATCAAGATTCAAGACACAACAAGCTTGCGACAGTTTTGAAGATTGACCATTTATTTATCCTTTCGAACACTTGTAATAGTTATTTACTTCCCGTACTGCTTTATACAATAGAGTACCAACAGAAAATAATATGAATTCGAGTTGTAAACAACTTGAATTAGTGTGAAGACTTAGAATTTCTAATTTCATTTCACTTTTCCTTCCCTCCAATCCCTAAGATGATATCTTCCGGTGAAAATAATTCTTAATCTTATGGGACAATAACGTATAGAAGAGTTAGTGATTGGCTTTTCTTTGTTAAACCAAACTAGCACCAATACCAGCTATAAATTCAGTTAAAATTAAAGGCTATTAGAAGTTATGATTAACGAATATTCTCTAATTATGATAGATGTATATTTAAGATAACTTAGGATTCTAATTATATTAGGAATCAACCTTTGTAAGGTAAGTTAGGATTCGTACCA
Source organism: Anisodus acutangulus (assembly GCA_029783415.1). NCBI lineage: Eukaryota > Viridiplantae > Streptophyta > Magnoliopsida > Solanales > Solanaceae > Anisodus > Anisodus acutangulus. Next base: position 25,847,740 of record CM056501.1, read on the forward strand.
TATTAGGAATCAATATTTGTACAACTATATATATATTGTGAATAATGAAAGGAATCCCCAAGGGAAATTATTCTATCTTTCATGGTATCAAGAGCCTAAAACCTAAACCCCACTCTTCTCCCTTCTCTTCTCTATCTCGGCCGAAACCAGAATTTTTATTTAAACAAAAATTTTCGTTTCCCTTCCCCCGACCGAAACAGCCACCATGTCTTCCCCCACAAATTCTGATTCCTCCACTGGCACTTTTGACAACCCTTCTCAACGTTCATCCTCTTCTTTTCACCCGGCTTTCGCCGTTACAAATATCAAAAAATTTATCCCTATAATTCTTGACCAAGAAGACTGTCAATATTCTATGTAGACATAACTATTTTTTATTCATGCATGTGCATACAACGTGCTCTACCATATTGATGACTCCGTTCTTCGTCCCACCGATATTGCTGAACCAACATGGCGCCGCCTTGACGCCATCGTCAAACAATGGATATACGACACAATCTCCAAAGATTTGCTGTGTACCATCATGAAAAAAGGTGCTACAGCACGTGACCTTTGGGTGCGGTTGGAAGAAATTTTTCAGGACAATAAAAATACTCGGGCAGTGTATTTGGAGGAGCAATTCAACAATACGCGTCTCGAGAATTTCAACAACATGTTCGAATATTGCAAACAACTGAAACTCATAGCCGACCAATTATCCAACATTGGAAATTCTGTTTCTGAAACCAAGATGGTACTCTAATTAGTTGCGGGTTTACCGAAAGGTGAATACGATACACTTGCAATAATGATTCAACAGGCCGACCCACTACTAAGTTTCACCAAGGCAGGGTCACAATTATTATTGGAAGAAACCCGACGTGCCAAACAAGATGAACATAATCAAAAGGCGTTAGCCATTGACGGGATGGCACAACCGGCAACCAATACCACCCCGCCACCACCGCATGTCCAGCAGCAGCAACAGCAGAGCGGCGGAGGTCATGGCGGCAGAGGTCGCAACAACAAAGGCAAGGGCCGCGTACGGGCCAACGCAACCGCGACAGACAGAAGAAGCGACTGCGAATTTCCAGCTGGTCAGCCAGCCTGTGGTGGCCTAACCAGCAGAACTGGGCCTTGCCTGCAAGCCCATACCCGACTGCAGGGCCCGGCCCAGCAGCCTTTGGTCTATCGGCCTCTTGGGCCCTCGCCTCAACCACCAGGCAGCCCACCAAAGAAGAAGAAGACTCCCAAAGCTGCCCCGCACTGATTTGGGCAAGGCCTACACCACCGTGAACCTTCAACAGCCCGACGACAATTGGTACATGGACACCGGAGCCACATCTCACCTCACCCGGTCGTCAGGTAACCTATCTCCACTACGTCAGTTAAAGTGTCCTCAATTTATTACTGTCGGCAATGGTCATCGCATTTCAATTGAAGGTTATGGTAACACACACACCAAATATCCACACCCGCCCTTCTCCCTAAACCACATCCTATACACACCTAACATCATTAAAAACTTAATCTCCATTAGAAAATTCACTAGCAATAATTATGTGTCTGTCGAATTTGACCTTTTTGGTTTTTTTGTGAAGGAACTTAATATGGGGAAAATTCTTACACGCTGCAATAGTGTGGGAGACCTCTACCCATTCACTCAATCTTCCGCTGTCAGACCGCAAACACCTCTATCCCTTGCGGTGATCTTTCTCTCAACTTGGCACAACAGACTCGGACACCCCGGAGATCCAATTTTTACTTTTCTTAGGACTTCTAAGCGTATTCAATGTAATAATGGGAAAATTGCCCACCACTGTTTTTCTTTTCCACTAGGCAAACATACTCGTCTTTCATTTATGTCATCAAACAGTGTTACTTTTTCTCCCTTTGATAATGTTCATGCTGACTTGTGGACATCTCCGATTGTTGGCTCTTTGGGTCATAAATTCTATCTAGTATTCTTGGATGATTTTTCACATTTTGTCTGGATTTACCCACTGAAATTCAAATCTGAAGTTTTTACAAAATTCCTCGAGTTTCAAAAATTCATTAAAACACAATTTGAAATATCTATCAAATCATTCCAATGTGATAATGGACGTAAATTTAATAACTCGGTATTTCACAATTTCTGTTCTAAACAAGGCATGGTTTTCCGCTTTTCTTGTCCCTATACTTCTTCCCAAAATGGAAAGGCTGAAAGAATTATACGTACCATCAATAACATGGTTCGCACACTTCTGTTTCATGTCTGCCTACCACCGCATTTTTGGGTCTATGCTGTCAAAATGGTAGAATCTCGTCTTAATATTTTACCAACTAGCACACTCCAAAACAAGACCCCAACTGAAATCTTATACCGTAGGATACCCTCATATGATCACCTACGTATTTTCGGATGCTTATACTACCCCAACATGGCCTCCACTGCAACTCACAAACTTGCCCCTCGCACTCTGCCATGTGTCTTCCTTGGTCTATCTCTTAATCATCGGGGCTACTTGTGCTATGACATTGCTACTCGCAAAATCATCATCTCCCGTCACGTTACCTTTGATGAGGCAACCTTTCCTTTATCAAATCTCCAAAAAATTCAGACCACCGATTACATCTTTCTCGATGAACCAAGTTTCCGACAGTGGCGCCACTGTCTGGCACAACCACAACAGCTCCCTGCTCACCCCTATAGCCCCCAGTCGAGTCACTTGCACCACCAATGACACTGCTGCCCATCACTCCAAAGAACTGGGCCCGCAGACACCCGTAAACCACCAGAGAATCACGCTTCACCGGTCCAAAACTAGTGGACCAAAGAACTCGCCAAATTTCGAGCCACCGCCAATGCCGTCTCATCGCATAGAGACTCGTGCACAACACGGGATCTTCAAACCCAAGGTTCACTTCAATCTCTCCACACAAACCTTATCACTCATTCCAAAAAATCCAAAACTAGCAAAACTGGACCCAAATTGGAATGCGGCTATGTGCGAGGAATTTAACGCTTTAACCAAACAAAACACTTGGGATTTGGTACCTAAACCCAAATGTGTGAATGTTATCCGGTGTATATGGCTATTTCGGCACAAGTTCAGAGACAGTGGTGACTTAGAGAGGTATAAGGCAAGACTAGTTGCTAATGGCACTAATCAGCAGGAGGGTATCGATTGTGGTGAGACATTCAGTCCGGTTGTTAAACCGACCACTATTCGAACTGTTCTCAGTATTGCTATGGGCATGCATTGGTCGATTCATCAACTTGATGTCAAGAATGCATTTCTTCATGGGGATTTGAAAGAGACTGTGTACATGCATCAGCCTCCTGGCTTTGTTCATCCGGCAGCTCCGCAGTTTGTGTGTCGTCTCAGGAAGTCATTGTATGGATTGAAACAGGCACCCCGTGCTTGGTATGATCGTTTTTCCAGATATCTTCTGCAGATTGGTTTTGCATGTAGCAGGTGTGATAACTCTCTCTTCACTTTTAACCGAAGTAGCAGCACTGCATATTTGCTATTATATGTCGATGACATTGTTCTTACTGCCTCATCTGACGGTTTGAAGAATGAAATCATTGCTCTACTCAAAACTGAATTTACTATGGTTGACTTGGGCAAGCTAAGTTATTTTTTGGATATATCGATAACCAGATCTGCAGCCATTATGTTCATGTATCAGCGTAAGTATGCAGAAGAGATAGTGTACAGGGCCAAGATGGCAAATTGTAAAATTATGCCAACTCTGGTGGACTCTAAATCCAAGCTTAGTGCCAATGACGGTGGGCCAGTTTTTGATTCCACTCTATATCGGAGTCTAGCAGGTGCTTTTCAGTATCTTACATTCACTAGGCCTGATATTGCATATGCCGTTCAACAGGTGTGTATGTTCATGCACGACCCCTGAGAGTCCCATTTTGCCGCCCTCAAACGTATTATCAGATACGTTAAGGGCACACTAGACTTCGGATTACATCTATACCCCTTTGCCCCAACCAAGCTACTTGTCTGCACGGATGCAGATTGGGCAGGATGCCCCGACACACGTCGCTCCACCTCAGGGTACTGTGTATTTCTTGGGGATAATCTTATCTCATGGTCCGCCAAGCGGCAGGCCACACTTTCCCGTTCGAGTGATGAAGCAGAATATCGCGGTGTTGCTAACGTAGTTGTTGAGATCTGTTGGCTCCGAAATCTTCTTTTGGAACTCCAGTGTCCACTCCGCAAGGCGTCTATAGTCTATTGTGACAATATATCTGCCATCTACATGTCTCATAATCCGGTCCAACATCAGCGGACTAAGCATATTGAGATGGATATCCACTTTGTGCGAGAGAAGGTTGCCCGTGGTCAGGTCAAAATATTACATGTGCCTTCCTCTTATCAGTATGCAGACATCTTCACAAAGGGAGTACCGCTACAGCTCTTCACCGACTTCCGCTCCAGCCTTAGCGTTCGGTCTCCTCCCGCTCCGTCTGAGGGGGGGTATTAGTGAATATTCTCTGTATATTTTGTAATTATGATAGATGTATATTTAAGGTAACTTATGATTCTAATTATAGTAGGAATCAACCTTTGTAAGGTAAGTTAGGATTCGTACCATATTAGGAATCAACCTTTGTACAACTATATATATTGTGAATAATGAAAGGAATCCCCAAGAAAAATTATTCTATCTTTCAATTAGTTCAACATGCTTCAGATTTGATCAAGTGCTCAACTCAAGCTTGTTTTGTTATGTCACATTAAATTCTTCATGCATGTATTGATTTCAAACTTGTTTTTTATCACAAACACGAGACTTTCACGTAAACACTTTTCAAGCAATGCTTGCAATATACAGAGAATAGACCAAAACTCAACACACATTCTTGATTAAGACAGTGATGTTTCTATTTTTAAAAATAAGCATCACACTTTTTCTCACCTTTCTCATGTGAGGTGTTTGTTTTTGAAAGAAATAATCCCTTGATTATTTTCATTGATTGAAAGAGTTTATATAGAATTTATATATTTTCATAATAGGAGAATCATATTCATATTCTACTCCTAAAATCTTATTCTACTTGGACACTAACTATACAATTATGGTAATACAATTTATGGTAAATATACAATACTAATTACACTCAAATACTACCTAAACTAATATACAAAATCTGAAATATACATATGATATATTGTATATCATATGTCTATTTAACACACCCCGCAGTCATAGCAGGCGGTCTTCGAACGCTGAGACTGTCCCTAAAATATTTAAAAAGGACCGAGGGAAGACCCTTTGTAAAGATATCGACAATTTGATACGTGGACGGGACATGGAAGACGCGAACTTGACCACGAGCAACCTTTTCGCGAACAAAGTGAATGTGCATCTCGATATGCTTAGTGCGCTGGTGCTGAACCGGATTACTAGAAATGTAGATGGCACTAATATTATCACAATAAACTAAGGTCACTTTCTGAATGGGATAATGAAGCTCTAACATCAAATTACGTAACCAACATGATTCAGAGACCACATTAGCTACCCATTGATACTCGGCCTCTGCACTGGAATGGGATAAAGTCGATTGACGCTTCGCAGACCATGAGACCAAGTTATTACCCGAAAACATACAATAGCCAGACGTAGACCGTCTGGTGCCCGGACATCCACCCCAATCAGCATCTGTATACGAGACAACTGTCGACGTGGATGAATGATATAAATGCAAGCCATAGTCAAGCATACCATGAATATACCGAAGGATGCGTTTGAGCGTATTCATGTGCTCAACTCTGAGATCATGCATAAAAAAAACACCTGATGTACGACATACGTAATATCAGGTCTCGTGAATGTAAGATACTGAAGGGCCCCTGCAAGACTGCGATATCGGGTCAGATCCTCGTATAGTACGATGGTCGCGGCACTATGCTTGGGCTTAGTATCAACTGGAGTGGAAGTGGACTTATATGATGACATCCCAGCCCTTTCAATGATCTCAGCTGCATACTTCCTTTGGGATAAGAACAACCCACCGGTATGACGAGTGACAGCAATCCCCAAAAAATAACTTAAGGGCCCCAAGTCTTTCATAGCAAACTCAAAGCTGAGCTTTGTCATGATAGACTGGTGTAAGGCATCGGAAGAGGCAGTCAAAATAATATCATCCACATATAATAGAATATAGGCCAAGGACGAACCACGACGGTAGATGAACAAGGAATTATCTGACCTGTTGTGAGTGAACCCAATAGTCGAAACATAGTTGGCAAACCGCGTATACCAGGCCCGTGGAGACTGCTTAAGCCCATATAAGGATTTCTTCAACAAACATACATGATGAGGATGTTTGGGATCCCTAAATCCCAAAGGATGATGCATATAGACTGTTTCCTTGAGATCGCCATGTAGGAAAACATTTTTTTACATCTAACTGATGAATAGGCCACGCTTTCGAAAGAGCCAAACTAAGCACAGTGTGAATGGTAGCCGAATTGACCACCAGACTAAACGTCTCACCAAAATCCACACCAACCTGCTGAGTCTTACCATCACCCACAAGCCGCGCCTTATGTCGGGCAAATGAACCATCTGAATTGTCCTTATGAGCAAAAATCCACATAGACCTAATAATATTAATACCAGATGGACGGGGTACCAACTCCCACGTCTTATTATCAATAAGAGCATTATATTCATCGGTCATAGCAATTTTCCAATTCGGGTCATTTAATGCAGATATAGGATTACGGGGTAAGGGTGATTTAAGAATATTAGAATATAAATTAAAATGTCTTTTTGGTTTAAAAATACCACATTGACTACGAGTGACCGGTCGATGACTCGAGAAAGAATTGGGTGGATTTTGGGAATTTTTTGGACTCGGAATGGACTGGCCAGCAGGCAGTGGGCCTGCTGGCCCATTACGGTAAACATGTGTAAGAACTGGACCAGTTTCAGAATTAGGCTGGACTGGCCCAGTGACTATACTGGGTACTGTAGCTCGTGACGGGGCAGTGAGGCCAGCGGGCAGTGGGCCTGCTGGAGAATTTTGGGTGCGGAAGACGTCTGAAAAATGGTGAATAATATACGGGGATATACCATCATCCAAAAAATTATACAAACTAGGCATGAGAGTACTAACCTTAGCAAACGGGAATTGGGATTCATAAAAAATTACATGGCGACTAATGATGATTTTATTAGAAGATAAATCAAAATATTTGTAACCACGATGATTGGACGGATAACCCAAGAACACACATGGGGTAGAACGGGCCTGAAGTTTGTTAATAGTGGTGGACGAAAAAAGTGGATAAGACAAGCACCCAAAGACCCTAAGATGGAAACACGAAGGAGTCTTATTATATAAAATTTGAAGGGGGGGACGAATATGTCAAACCTTTGGAAGGAATAATGTTAAGAAGATATGTAGCCATTTGGAGAGCATGATGCCAAAAAGACGGGGGTATGGAAGCATGAATTAGTAAAGCGCGGATAATATTATTAATGGTACGAATTTTGCGTTCGGCTTTCCCATTTTGTGAAGACGTATGAGGGCAAGAAAAATGAAAATTGATCCCATTATTTGCACAAAATTCTCGAAACACCCCATTGTCATATTCTTTGCCATTATCAAATTGGATATTTTTTATTTCACGTTCGAATTGGGTTCTAATGAATGCTCTAAATTTTAAGAAGATGGAAAAAACTTGAGATTTTTTTGCTATTGGAAAAGTACACAAAAATTTAGAATAATCATCCAAAAAGAGAACATAATATCGATGACCCAAAGAACTAAGAATAGGAGACGTCCATAGATCACTATGAATAATATTAATGGCATTAAAGTATGAGAATTAGAGTCTACAAATGGCAACTTAACTATTTTTTCTAAAGAAAAAGATTGTCAATTCGGAGTGCTACGCTCACCCTTACAAGAAATAAAATTATTTTTCTCTAAGGAAGACAAAATAGACGATCCCGGATGATCGAGACGAGCATGCCACAAGGAATGAGCAAGGGCTGCAAACGCTAACGGCAAGGCGTGACTCGATGGATCGAAACATGTCGTGATAGGATAAAGATCTCCCCTACTATCACACCTCATAAGAGAACTCCCCGTTTTGAAATCCTTCATAGAGAACCCAAATGGATCAAATTCTATGGACACGGAATTATCAGTGGTGAATTTTCTGACATATACCAAATTTTTAATCAATTTTGGAGCGTGAAGGGTATTTTTCAAAATAAGGGGTAGATGAGGGGGAGGCAATGTTTTATGACCATAACCACAAATTGGAATTGAATTACCATTACCAACAATTATACCATGATTTTTCTCAAATTGGAATAAGACGAGAGAGTACCTGAATCGGATGTCATGTGAGTAGTGGCACCGGTGTCCATGTACTAATTTGGGTCCGAAGGATTTATTCCAAGCTTGTGCATCGCAGCTTCGATGTTGGTAAAAGTGGGGCCCGCTACATAATGGGCCTGGTGGGGCCCATGCCTGCCTCCCTGCTGACCCGGTACCCCACTGGATCACTGGACCGAGACTTGGCTAGAGTGTATAGGCCGAAAAGAAGGCTGAAATTTGGGCCAATTACCTTCGGCTGGAGGCGCTGAAAAGCCAAGATTGTTGGGCCACTGCCTACTGGTCCAGGCCCACGGCCAGGGGGCCGAAGGCTGGGACCAATGGGGCTGAGGCCCATTGTTGATGAGGTGGGGCCTACTGCCGCCGGTACAACTGTCGTTACCACTGCGCCACCGCGGTTTCTTCCATTATTTTTCCTAGTATTCTTGCCTCCACCGTGAGCACGGTTTTGGCCCGAATTATCAATACACCCTGGAGAACTTGTGGAGGACGTCATCATGACCATAGGACTTGCCCCGGTAGCCGCCTTTTTAGCCAATTCGACTTCTTCCAAAGTAAGCATGGAGCGGGCTTGATAGAACGTTGGGAGAGGGTTACTTTGACGAAGTAGGGTACCAACGCCACTAAATGCCTCGGAGAGGCCAGGAACCATCTGTAGAACCAGATGATCTTCACTAACGGGCGCACCAACGTTGTGGAGTTGGTCTGCCAATTCCTTCAACCTTTTGCAACACGCTGAAATATTCGGGAAATTTTCCATGTTGACGTGGGAAAAGTCCTGTTCAAGAGTAACAACTCTGGAATTCTGATTATCTTGGAATATGTCACGCAGTTTATCCCAAGCAGCCATTGCCGTAGCGTCTGACTCAATAATCATCTGCAACAGGTCAGTAGAGATAGTGGAATAAATCCACAGAAGGACGATGGCATCAAGCGTTGTCCATAACTTAGGATCATCCTCACGTTGAGGCACATCCGTATCCTCAGGAGCTGCGGGGATTATGTGATGGATGACTTGATGCGAGCGAGCGTGAATTTTAAACAACTCATCCCACGTCGCGTATTGGACGTTTTCAATTTCAAGAATGAGAGGTATGTGATTCTTGATGTTAGAAACAACACGGGGAGGATAAAACGTGCTCTTTGTTTTTGACATAACGAAAGAACAATAGGTGATGTTGTAGAGAATTTTGGCCGAGAAGGGGCACGAAAAACCGAGAGAAATTTTGGAGAAGAGCGGAAGCAATTTAGTCCTAGACTTCTGATACCATGAAAGAAATAAATCCCTTGATTATTTTCATTGATTGAAAGAGTTTATATACAATTTACATATTTCTATAATAGGAGAATCCTATTCCTATACAAATTACATATTTTCATAATAGGAGAATCTTATTCCTATACAATTTAAATATTTCCATAATAGCAGAATCCTATTCCTATTCTACTTCCTAAAACCTTATTCTACTTGGACACTAACTATACAATTATGGTAATACAATTTATGGTAAGTATACAATACTAATAACACTCAAATACTACCTAAACTAATATACAAAATCTGAAATATATATATGATATATTGTATATCATATGTATATTTAATAGTTTTTTCATTTAACAAAAAGGAAGATAGCTGAATATTTTGCATACTAAATTGTGAAGGACATTCCGATGTTATAGATGGAAGTTTGGGGAAGACAAAATATATACCAGTATTACGAACGTAGAGGACTATTAATGCTTCATGTAAAAGAACAAAATTGACTGTCTAATTAAGCCCAACGATGAAGGGCTATTTTGAGGCTTTTCTGGGTTGGATGTTGTGACTCACCTTTTATCTCTTACCTTTCTGGTTTAGAAAAACTTAGCCACCTTCGGAGAAGATCGATTTTATGATTATAATTATTTTTTAGCTATATACAAAATATGGATAAATATAATAAAAGAGATCTTTTTAGAGTTATTTTTCTGCTATTTGTTGGAAATTTATATGGGATTGGGTTCTTCCCGTCTTTAGTGACTTAAACATGTAGGTCCCGCATGTTGGAAACATCATTTCTTCGCACATGCCTAAACTACAATGAGTAGATGATATTAGTGACAAGTATCGTCAAATATCGTTAAGAAATGAAAGAGATATTGGTACACAAAGTAAGATGTTTGAGACATTAATAAATGGATGGTTTCTTGGCCAAATAACAAATCTCCCACATAGGTAGAAGATGGAAGAATTGAGCAATATATAAGCTCTATTTTTTAGTAAGGGTTTGGGACCCCAAGGGGTAACCCATGTGTTTAGAAGAGGGAGGAGCAAAGTGAGCTTGGGTTCAGGGCTAAGCCTCACATGCGCGTCGCCGCCCGCCCGGTCCGGGACTCTCGGGTTGTGGGCTGTCTTGATTGTTGTTGCTTCTGCTTCTGCTATTGCTGCTTAAGGAAATATTGTTGTCCTTGCTCCTGCCAGTTTCCATAGCGAACGTCCAGAAAAGTTTCCGGTACCAATTTGTAGAGGTGGCAACAAAAGTTGTTGTTCTATCTTACTACGTTGAACCTGTCACGCTTTCTGACAGAAGATCCTCCTTCTGGTGTGGATGCAGTAGAAACTCAGTCGAACAGAACGACTAAAGTGGGTGACGATATCCAGGTCACAAATGCCCTGAGGTTAACCCTGGATGCCTGGAATCATAGTGATTTCATATGCAAAAACTGCATTCTGAACGGTCGGTCGGATACACTCTATACTGTGTATTGTATCGTGAAGACAACAAAAGAGTTGTGGGAAAAACTCGGGAAAAAGTACAGCGCACAAGATGCTGGTACGAAGAAATTCATCGTTGGAAAGTTTCTGAAATTTCAAATGGTGGATGGTAAATCAGTGATGTCCTAAATTCAGGAGTTTCAAATGATTCTTCATCATCTGGATTTGGAAGGAATTAAGCCAAATGAGCAGTTTCTGGTTGCGTCTTTGATTGAGGAATTACCACCCTCATGGAATTAGTTCACGAGTTATCTCTAACTAAAGACAAAAGAAATGGGGTTTGAAGACTTTATCATCAAACTGCAAATACATGAGGACAATAAAAGGGCTATATCTAAGGGAAAGCAGCCAATGGAGGCAAAGGCGAATCTGGTTGATTCGAAGGGAAACGCCAACAAAAAGCGCAAGTACCAGGGAGAAGGCAAAAGTCAAACGATGGAGAAATTCAAAGGAAACTGCCATCACTGTGGAAAGCCTGGCCATATGAACAAATACTGCCGCAAACTGAAGCGAGAGCAGAAAGAAAAAGCCAAGAACAATGGCAAGGCCAAGGCTAACGTTGTACAAGACAAGGATGATCCTTCGAACCATGACGACTTGATTGTGGATTTCTCGACTGTAGTGCTGTAGGCAAATCTGGTGGAGAATCCAAGGCAATGGTGGATAGACACGGGTGCAACCCGTCACATCTGTTTTGACAAGAGTGCATTCTCCTCTTACTCCTCAATCTCGGGAAAAAAGTTGTTCATGGGCAACGACGCTACCTCTAAAGTGCAAGGGGTTGGAAAGTTTGTCCTCAAAATGACTTCAGGCAAAGAACTTACTATGAAGGAAGTGATACACGTCCTGACATCCGCAAGAACTTGGTTTCTGGGCCACTAATGGTCCAGGCTGGCTTTAGATTAGTTTTTGAGTCCAACAAATTTGTAATAACTAAGAATGGTATATTTGTAGGAAGGGGCTTCGTTTGTGATGACCTCTTCAAAATGAACACTATGTCTGTAATCCGTTCATCTAATGAAATAAAGCCTTCTACCTACTTGCTTGAGTCCTCTAATTTATGGTATCATAGATTAGGACACGTTAACTATAAATCCATTCAAAAGTTAGTAAAGTTGGAACTGTTGCCTTCCTTCGACATAAATGTGAGGTGTGCATAGAGGAAAAATTAACCAAATCATCTTTCCATTCAGTCAAAAGAAACATTGCTCCTCTAGAACTTATTCACACCGATATATGTGATTTAAAGTTTGTGCAAACTAGAGGGAGGAACAAGTACTTTGTGACTTTCATTGATGATAGTACAAGGTATTTCTATGTTTACTTGTCGAAAAGTAAAGATGAAGCGTTTGAAGCATTTAAACGTTACAAAACAGAAGTTGAAAATCAACTAAACCTACGAATTAAGGCAATTCGTAGTGATAGAGGGGGAGAATACGTAGCACCATTTGAAGAATACTATGCTCAATTTGGCATTGTTCATCAAACGACCACTCCTTACTCGCCTCAGTCTAATGGTATTGCCGAGTGCAAAAACCCTACGTTAAAGGAAATGATGAATGATTTACTTATCAATTCCGGTTTAGCCCAAAACATGTGGGGCGAAACAATTCTCACCACTAATACAATTCTCAATAGAGTTCCGCGTAAGCGTAAGGATAAAACTCCATATGATTCATGGAAATGAAAGAAACCCACTTACAAATATTTGAAAGTGTGGGGCTGTTTGGCAAAGGTCGAAGTACCTAAACCAAAATAGGTCAAAATTGAACCTAAGACAGTAGATTGCATATTCATCGGATATGCAAATAATAGTAGTGATTATCGCTTCTTAGTGTATAAATTGGAGATACCGGATATCCACGAGGGTACGATCATGGAATCAAGGAATGATGTATTCTTTGAATGGATCTTTCCTCAAAAGGAAAAAGAAATAATTTCGCGCAAACGAAGTTATGAACAAAATGCTCAAAATCAACAAGACCCGGGAGTTTATGATTATCCGAAACTAGACGTTCCAGATCTACAGAACTCAGAAGTTACTGATTATCGGAACTTAATGTTCCAGACCTACAGAACTTATGGGTTCCAGAGGTTCAATCAAGACGGAGCAAAATGGCCAAAAAGGATAAAACCTTTGGTCCAGATTTTCTAACGTATATGTTTGAAAATGAACCGAGGACAATTAAGGAAGCATTGTCAACTCCAGAAGCACCGCTTTGGAAAAAAGCTATAGAAAGCGAAATACATTCCATCATGTAGAAACATACTTGGAAAATGGTTGATCTTCCTCCTGGAAGCAAACCTTTGGGTTGTAAGTGGATACTCAAAAGAAAGTACAAAGCAGATGGAACTATTGACAAGTATAAGTCCAGATTAGTAGTCAAAGGTTACAGACAAAAGGAAGACCTCGATTACTTCGACACATACTCCACTATGTCTAGATTAACGTCCATAAGGGTATTCATAGCCATTACAACTTTGTGTGACCTTGAGATACATCAAATGGATGTTATGATAGCCTTCCTAAATGAAGAGTTGGAAGAGGAAATATACATGGAACTAGTGGTGGCGGTGGGCGGGATCGGTCCGCGGGGTCGGTCGGGCGGACGGGATAAGGGGTCGGGGTCGGGTCCGCGGGTGCAGCGGGACTTGCTCAGCCTCGATCCGATCCCGATCCAACAGATCGGGTCGGGGCGGGGTCGGGTCGGGGTCGGGGCGGGGTCCGGCGGATTTTCCTTTTTTTTTAAAATAATATATGTATAAAAAAAACTCAATAAACAAGATATGATAGTGTAATAAAAACATCCCAAGGCTGTTTTTGTGCCTCTTATATTATTTAATAGACATGATTTTTTTGTAATACAAATACAATTGTGTAAAATCTAAATTGCAACTTTGTGGTGTTGTCCAAAAGTTACAAATTACATAATAAAATTACAATTAAAAAAATTACATTCTCAAAAACCTCGTTCTAATTGCTTGATGATTTCATGTGGTTCTTCGTTGAAATTGGTATTTGTTGGTCAAATTGATCCACGCCGCTTTCACTACCTTCTGTTAAGATTTCGCTGTAGTTTTCATCATCTTCTTCGTTGATCTCCTGTTGACCACACCTTCTCCGCCTCCGCCAGATCCAATCTCCGAATAATCGCATTTTTCAAGTCGCTCCGCTAATGAGTGTCTGTGGTCTCCTATTTGATATCTGCCTGTAGAAAAAGCGCTTTCAGACGCAGTTGACGACGCTTGAATGTTCAAAACATCTCGAGCCATCAATGAAAGTGTCAAAAAGGTCTTCTCATTCCCCCTCCAGTATTTCAGCAAGTCTTCATCTCCATCTTCATTGATAACTTCTTGATACGGTACAGAACCCTGCAAAACAAAAATATCCAACTCGCTAATTTGGTTAGTAGTAGAGGTACGACCGCACATTCTATTTCTAAGGCTTTCAATACTAGCCGCAGAAACATCATGTTTTTTGTGAGGTTGTGTTGAAGATGAAGAAGATGATATGGAAGCCGGTAAGTTACTAGCATTTTCTTGTTGATAAAATCTATATATATTTTTGCATTGGTGTTCTACGCTAGACAACACTTCTTCTTTAGTTTGTTCAATAGGTGGTGGGTGATTTAGATTTTTGGGACTTGGAGGTGGTAATACTTCTATACAATCGTAAATAGTTTCAATTAGTGAGTTAGTACCGTCTATAGGATTTAATACAGAACCAATAGTATAAATAGAGGGAATAGGAAACAAATATTTTTTTATTTTGACAAATATTTTTTTAATAGCTGCCTTATAAGCTGGTTTTTCCATATATTCACTAAGTAATAAAAATATTAGAGTTATATAAAACAACATAGTTGAAATAGTAGGATAATATATACCGGAAAATTTTTTGTTGCTTGAAAAAAATTCTCTAAAAATACAATAAGTTCGGAAATTTTTACCCAATCACTATCTAAAATCATATTAGCTGGATTTTTATTATGAGAGTTAAAAAATAAAGTTATAGGTATTCTATAGTCATAAGCAACAAGTAGTTGCACGTATAAAGAATTCCACCTAGTGGATACTTCTTGTGGAATTTTTCTATAAGGTAGTCCACAATCGTGACAAGTTTTTTTATATTCTTTTCTACGTTGTACTTTATTACTTTTAAAGATAAAGTTTATAGCAAATTGTATTTTACTAAGACTGTCTTCAAAAAGTGATAGACCATCCTTTACAATTAAGTTATATATATGGCACGCGCATTTTATATGAAAATGATCTGGAAAAGATGGAGTTAAACTATTTTTTAAAATTGTAATTGCGTAATTGTTAGAAGAAGTGTTATCTAATGTAATAGTCATAATTTTATCGGTTATTCCGTAATAATGGCACACTTGATAAATATTATCTGCAATAAAAGTACTAGTATGCCTATAATTTATATATCTATACGCTAAAATACGTTTTTGCATAGACCATTTATAATCTATCTAATGGCAAGTTACAGTTAAATAATCATGACCGTTAGTACTATGACCTATATCAGACGTGATAGATACTTTGCCATTAAAATGATATAATGAAAAACGTAAATATTGTTGATATTCATGCGCGAATTTAAATACATCTCTCTTAACAGTTGATCTAGGAAAACCGTTAAAAGCAGGATTATATATATCTCTAATGTAATGAATAAAACCGGGAGATGAAGGAAATGAAAAAGGCAAACCCTCCACAACAACTAATTTTGATATTTCTTCCCTATCTCTATGTTTATTGTATTTAGAGCCTACAATTCCCCCTGTCATAGGGTTAATTTGACCCTGTACTTGGTCCGGGACAGTATCAGTATGTGAACCTTATCCCGATGGAGCGGGCGTTTGCGCACCCAATTTTGAAGCCTGTTATTGGGCATACCTAGCTGGATGAGCACTTACTACGTGTCTAATTAAACCCCCGTCCCACCGTGACCTTTTCCAGTTTTATATTTTAAAACATTTTTACAAATTTTACATATAGCTACTTGATTCTCTACGTCCCTATAAAAAAATGTCCATGCATCTGATTTTAATGGTCGTTTTGCTGGATCTCATCTCATACTAGGGGGAATATGAGGTATTTCAGTTGAAGGTGCACTAGTGGGTGTGTTGTCATCAACATTAGTGAGTGTATCATCTAGATCATCGTCCAAATTAAAGTCTTCTTGAGTTCCATAAAATAACTCCTCGTCTAAATCTAATGGTATTGTAGGAAAATATTGAGTATCAACAAAATCATCATGTGTAGGAATAAGATGACTAGAAGAAGTACCCTTGCCCTGGTTGTCCCTACTAGAAGAAGCACCCTTACCCTTACCCTTAAACATACCTTTTAATCCTTTCATTTTAATTATGATAATAAATAATTAAAGACAATAAAATTAAGTGCGCTAAATAAAATAAACAGACAATAATAATTTAATGAAGGAACGAATGTACCAAACGCCGACGTAACGTCGACGTGTAATCGAGAGGTTGAAAATTGAAACTTTGCTCGATGGAAGATCCTCAAGCTAGTTGCCAACTTCACTCCCAATTCCCAAATGAATAAATAAAATTGAATATTTAGTAAACAATGTAGACTTGTAGAGAGATATATTGAGAGATTAGAGAGATTGTAGGAAGATTTGTGAGAAAGATGAAGAGAAAATGAGTTATTTATAGTTGGAAAATTGGGTTAAAGTGTAAATATAATAACTTATGAGTTAAAAATAAATATTAAGGGGTAGGGGGGTTGGATGAGGGGGGAGGCCTAAAATGGTCGTTGGCCAACGGCCAAAATCTAAAATGGTCGTTGGTGCAACGACCATATTTGCAAAGGGGGGACAAAGGGCGGGGTCGGGTCGGGCGGGCCTGGGGCGGGATCGGGTCTGGCGGGATGAGACATTATCCCATCCCGAGTTCGAGTCCCGCCACCGTTTGTTTTTTTTTTAGCGGAGTCGGGGCGGGGTCGGGACGGGGTCGGGTCGTGGTCGGGTCGTCCCGGACCACTAGCCACCCTTACATAGAACAACCCGAGGGGTATGTGGTTCCAGGACAAGAAAAGAAAGTATGTCGACTTGTTAAGTCTCTGTACGGACTCAAACAAGCCCCAAAACAATGGTATCAAAAGTTTGATAATACTTTATTATCAAAAGGTTTCTCCATAAATAAATGTGATAAATGTTTTTTATATCAAAGGGAACTCTGACTCATTTGTCATGATATGCCTTTATGTAGATGACATGCTCATCACCGGAAGTAGTCTAAACTTGATCTTAGAAACCAAGAATATGTTGAAACAATGTTTTGACATGAAAGATATGGGTATTGCAGATGTAATCTTAGGAATAAACATTTCTAAGACATCTGACGGGCTGGTCTTATCTCAATCTCATTACATTGAAGATGTTTTGAGGAAATTTGATGTATTAGACAGTCCCCCTATGAAGTCACCAATGGATATGAATCATAGAATTGATAAGAATCGTGGTGCACCCATATCCCAAGAGCGATATGTGCAGGTCATTGGTAGCTTAATGTACATTACAAACTGCACCCGACCCGATATCGCTTATCCATGATTCACTATGACAGCCAATCGGCTTTATGAAGGGCACGAAACAGTATGTACAATGGCAAGTCTAGACATATTTGTCGGAGACATAAAATCGTTAAGCAGTTGATCACCACGGGTGTCGTTTCCATTGATTACGTCAGATCAAAGGATAACATAGCGGATCCATTAACTAAAGGCCTACCTAAAGATCAAATATTCTGCATGTCTAGGGGAATGAGCTTAAAACCCAAACAACAAAGAATCTTTATGGTGGTAAATCAATCTTACTGACTGGAGATCCCAAGAATTTGGTTCAATGGGAAAACTAAATTGTAGAGGTTCTGTTTTAGCGCTTCACTTTAATTAAGAGCACTTCAGATTATTATTCTTTAAAGAAATATAATTCCAAAGTTGTTCCTGCAATAGACATTAAGTGCTACCTGCATAATGAGTAAATGATAAGTTTCTAAGACTTTTAATGATTCCTAATACTTGCGAGTGGGGTATAGCAGGATACCTTACAGGAGATCACCTATTTAAGTGCGAAGACATGCCGCTTGAATAGTACGCACTTAAGAATTCAAAAAGTTGTCCATGACCACAAAGGACAAAACTATAAGAAGAAATGAATAAGGAGAGTTATTGTGTTGATATCATTGTCTTGGTTTACACTAAACACTGACGGTTCAAGACATCACGTTCACCGCGCAATAAGTAAATCCGATGGGAATCGACCAAGGAAGGTTCAAAGCCGAAAGCTACCTTTCCTGATGCAATATCTTTCCGCTGAAAGATTGCTGAACTTTGGCACCCTGTGTGCACTAATTCTCTTTCAAGAGGGGATTGTTGGAAATTTATGTGGGATTGAGTTCTTCCCGTCTTTAGTGACTTAAACATGTGGGCCCCACATGTCGGAAACATAATTTCTTCGCACATGCCTAAACTACTAAATGAGTAGATGATATTAGTGCCAAGTATCGCCAAATTTCATTAAGAAATGAAAGAGATATTGGTACACAAAGTAAGGTGTTTGAGACATGAATAGATGGATGGTTTCTTGGCCAAATAACAAATCTCCCACATAGGTAGAAGATGGAAGAATTGAGCAATATGTAAGCTATATTTTTTTAGTAAGGGTTTGGGACTCCAATGGGTAACCCATGTGTTTAGAAGAGGGAGGACCTAGGTGAGCTTAGGTTCGGGGCTAAGCCCCACACGTGCGCCGCCACCCGATCTGGGTCGGGTCTCGGGTTCTCGGGTCACGAGTCATGGGCTGTGGGCTGTCTTTCGTAATTTTTCTTTTTGGTCCCTGAAGTGTTTCTTATTTACTCTTTGGTCCCTGATGATTTCGGAAACGTTGCAACGGTTCGGAAGATTTCAGAAATGTTGCAACGGCCCTCCTCTTCAACTATAAATTGGAATTACTGTTAAGTTTACAGAACACACAACATAAACTAAACTCTTTTCTTCTCTTCTATTAGAAACACAGATACACGAATTTCTTACTCTTCTCTTCTGTTCTGTTCGAAATACAGAGACTGAAACAGAAATACGAATTTCTGTCAGAAATTCACTCCTCTCTTCAGCAGTCTTCTATATTTATTTTCTTTGCTAGAATCAACTGTATTTGCTTTGTATTGTTGATTGTTGTTGTTTTATCTTGTGAGACTATTGTTCATCACCGTAAAAGCATCTATACGGGACAATTTTGTCTCAGCCTTTATTTTGTTTAACCTTTCGGACACTAATTTTTACCTACACTATTTAAGTTGTAACTGGTCACTTACCACAGCTTTTCCTTTAAAGCAAAAGAGCATTAAAATTAGAATATGAACACGTTTTATTTCAAGATATATACAATCATTGATAATGGGGAAAAGAAGAACCATTGTGAAACTACAGCCTGTGTATTAATTAAAATAAGAATGAAAAACACGTTTGTTTAACTAAAAATGGAAGCTGAGAGGTATAGCAATATTATATCTCCACCAATTTCAACTATAAATGGAATGTTGGTCATGTGATTTCATTTTAAAAGGGTGTATATATATGCACCTCATTTCTGAACTTGCAAACTTATCTTCAAACCTGCATGTCGATGCCAATTGTGGAACTCGAAGCTTTTTCATATGCTGATATATCTCTATCAATTGTTTCGCACTATACAATATAACTCATCTGGTAATATCATTTTTGATAAATTTATTACTATTATCTAAAATCTCCTCTATTTGATTCATCTTATAATCGTACGCAATTATAAAGGCAAAAAACTACTTTTAATCAAGTGTGCATCTTTAATATGATGTTCTCCTATTAAAAAAAAAAATCCCTCAAGGGGTCAGTTAAGTTTGAAAACAAAATAGATCGAAATTATAATGTGAGGATTAAATAATAATAATAATAATAATAATAATAATAATAACAATAATATGATTATTTAGTGAATAATATTTTTGATAGATGATTGGTTAATTGATTAAAAATGAAATATATATTGTGTAATATAAAACATGTGTTTTGTCTTATAGTAGACAAACTTGGATAATTTTTTATACATCCAGTTAAACCTTCATTTTTTAAAGGACTTTGAAATAAAAGCTTTGAAGATGGCTAATTTTATCATTTGCTTGTTTTTTCTAGGGATTAGGTATCCCTAATTAGGGATGCATATAGCTCGGACTAGTTCGATTTATTCATCTCCTAAATCAAATCAATTTTGTCGGTTTTAGAAATTTTTGAATCAAATTAAATCAATAAAATAATTTTTTTCGATCTCGATTGTTTTCATTTGGTTCGATTTTTTTCCTGTAAGTCTAAACGACACAAAACAAGTAACTAGTGCTTTTAAATATTTCTTTATTTCTAGTAAGATATAACAATTATAAATGTGAAAATAACTCAAATTGTGAGACGAGTCATGACATTTTGCTAAAATATAGTATTCCATTTAGAAGCGGATTCACAATTTTAAGTTTGTGAATTTCCAATAAAATAAACTAATATCCATTAATATTCGAATAAAAAGACCCCAAGGGGAGCTGATCCCGCGTTAAGGATGTGAACGCTGAAACAAGGTCCTTTGCCGCTGAGCCAACAACTCCTTTCAGTAATGGATTCCAAACTAACAATTTTTTTTATAATTAACGGACTCTCAATATAACAACAGAGTTCGGGCTATCGAGTGCCACACTCGATACCCTGAATTCGCCCATGATTTCATCAAATACATTATTTGCAACCTTTGGATCAACACCGAAGGGAGGTTCAAACACTTAGTAGGCGTTCAGACATAAAATTATATGATATTGAAAAAAAGTGGTAGTGAAAATTCACAAGGAGTATCTGAAAATTAATAAGTTCTCATGAATGATTCAGCTTTTATTGTTATTGGGGCCTATATTTCCAAAGTTGAGTCTCAGAGTCTTGGATTGAGTTATTAACGGTATGTGGGTATAAGTGAATTCTACCATAGAAATGTAAATATCATAACAAGTTTTTCTACGCTTACTAAATATAGAAGATAACCCAAAAGCGTAAAAATTTCGATGTCTTGAGTTAAGAATCATAATAACAGAAAGTATGAACGAAATATATCGTATTCGTCAACATAAAGTCTATCCACGTGTTTCATTGCATGTATGAACTCCCTAAGATCGAAACATCATGAATCTTCTATCCATGCATTTGATGTTCAGTTGTGCTTTCACCAAGCTATTATATTGGTTGCTTGGCCATCAAGCAATTTTTTTCTCTTATAAATTGTGGCTTATTTGTAGAATATTATCAGTCTTTCCCTATATATTTATTTTTGATGTATTTACTTTATAATACTTATTTTATAACATGACTAATGTTATCACTTTTATACCATCAATACTATCCATGGCACAAGCGACGAAGACACCCTTCTATATGCAATGTCATTCCATATCCTTCATTCATCGTAAAATTTGTTAATGTATATGAAAATAATATATTAGAAACATGTACGTATAAACAAATTAGACTGCAATTATTTTAAAATATATTGATAATATTTTATACTTAGGTCGTAAATATTCTTAGTATATTCTATCATAATTGTAGCCTAAATTAAATTTTGTAAACATGTATATAATATTACATTGATGGAATGAAAGGATTACGGAAAAATATTTCCTTCATGGTATCAAGAGCCAAAAATTAACTCTAGCCCTAAAATACCTAAATCGGCCGCCAACATCATTATTTTTTATTATTTTCTCCTCCTCTTTTCTTGTTTCTCTTGGGTAACAATGGCCGACCAAAACAAATTTCATCCCACTCTTGCCGTAAATAACGTCAAGAACTTTATTCCGGTAATTCTTGAGATGGAAAAAAGGCAATATTCATCTTGGGCGAAATTATTTAAAATTCATTGCCGCGCATACCAAGTCATTGACCATATTCTTCCTCCAAAGCCTCAGCCGGGTGTCATAGAAAAAGACAAGTCCACCACCATTGATATGACTCTATGGTCTCGCTTGGATGCTATAGTCCTTCAATAGATTTACGGCACCATATCGAATGACCTTTTGCACACTATATTGGAACCAGATTCGACGGCGCAACAAGCATGGGAGCGTTTACAAAATATTTTTCAAGACAACAAGATTTCTCATGCGGTTTATCCAGAAAATCAATTCACCAATGTCAAATTAGATGATTTTTCAAATGTCTCCGCATATTGTCAAGAGTTAAAAATGCTTGCCGATCAACCATCCAACGTTGGTGCACCGGTGATGAATCAAAGGTTAGTTCTCCAATTGATTGCGGGTTTGAATGAACAATATGATGGAGTTGCTACGTTCATTCAACAAAGTAATCCGTTACCACCATTTTATGAGGCTCGTTCGAGATTGATTCTTGAAGAAACCCGGAAACTAAAATAGACGACGATGTCGGCAAACAATGTCGGCACCACCCTCATTTCCACCAACGCGTCTACCGATGATTTTGGCCCTTAAAATTCTGGTTCATGCAGTGGTCCAAATCGCAACAACAATGGACCAAAATGGGGTCAAAATTGCAATATCAACAAAAGGAAAAATAATGGTGGAAGGAGGCAAGGCTGTGGAGGAGGACAACACTCTGGCGGAGGAAGCAGCCGCAGACAGCACGGGCAGAACCGACCCCCTATCAAATGCTTCCAATGTGACAATGAGAGGGAATTCATAAATGACCAATTTAATTTTGTCACAAAAATGGTATGGTATTTCGTTTCTCTTGTCCACACACTTCTCCTCAAAATGGGAAAGTCGAACGAAAAATACGAACAATAAATAATTTAATTCGCACACTTCTTGCCCATTCGTCCATACCACCATCATTTTGGCATCATGCTATTCAAATGGCCACGTACCTCTTAAACATTCTCCCTAGCAAATTACTTTCAAACCATTCACCCACACAAATTCTTTATCATCGTTTTACTTCCTACACACATTTAAGAGTTTTCGGGTGTTTGTGTTATCCTTTTTTTCTTTCACAATCATAAACAAACTTCAAGCCTGTTCCACTCCGTGTGTATTTTTGGGATACCCACAAAGTCATAGGGGTTATAAGTTTATGATATATCTAGTGGGAAAATTATCATTTCTTGTCACGTTGTTTTCGATGAGTCCAAATTCTCGTTTGTCAACATACACACGTCTTCCCCGCCCTCATATAATTTTGTAGACACTAGGCTACATCTAATATTGCAATATCATTTAAACAACCCATATATACAAGCCCAAATGAGGGAGCCCACTCCTCCCTCTCCCTCTCCGTCAGTCCAGACACTTAACTGAATTGGGCTATCCCAAATGAGGGAGCACACTGCTCCCTCTTCCTCAGCCTCAGTCCAGTCATTTCCCCAAATTGGACCAGCCTAAATGAGGGAGCCCACTGCTCCCTCTCCATTGGTCCGGGTGAATGGCCCAATGTCTCAAGCCCAACCGAGAGAGCCCATTACTCCCTCTCCCACGGTCCAGTGGCAAACGAGGCCCAATAACCACTCGGTCGAAAATCTAGCCCACAACAACCCGATAACCCTAATTCCCCAGCAGTCCAGTTCGGCCCCAACCCTATCAATCGAAACCCGTGCCATGCATGGAATTTTTCGGCCTAAGCATCATTTTAATCTGATATCCTCTGTCCAACCATCCCCGATTCCCTGAAATCCAAAAGTTGCCCTATCGGACCCGAATTGGAAGGCTGTCATGTTAGATGAAATTGATGCTCTTATTAAAAATAAGACGTAGGAGTTGGTGCCCCGTTCTTCTAATGTAAACATAATATGCTCTATGTGGATTTTTTGTCATAAAAAGAAATCTGATAGTTTCTTTGAGAGACACAAAGTCGTCTTGTTGGTGATGGTATGTTTCAGCAAGTTGGAATGGATTGTGATGAAAACTTTATCCCAGTTGTTAAATTGGCGACTATCCGGACATTTCTCAGTCTGGCTCTATCAAAATCATGGACCATTCATCAGTTGGACGTAAAGAATGCATTTCTCCATGGTCACCTACAGGAAACAGTTTACATGCACCAACATTTGAGATTTCGAGATCCTATTCATCCTGATTATGTTTGCTTGTTGAAGAAATCTTTATATGGTCTCAAACAAGCCTCCCGAGCTTGGTATAATAGGTTTGCTGGTTTTGTTTCCACACTGGGCTTCTCACATAGCAGATCCGCTCAGTCTTTTTTTATTTAACAAAAAGGGAATGACATGACATACCTTCTTCTCTACGTTGATGACATCATCCTCACAACATCATCTGCCTCTCTTCGCCAATCAATTGTCTTTCTTGCATCTGAATTTGCTATGAAGGATTTGAGTCCTTTAAATTATTTTTGGAATTTGCTGTAACTCAATATGTAGGTGGTCTATTTCTTTGCCTAAGAAAATATGTTGATGAGATAATTGACAGAGCCGGTATGTCTTCATGTAAGTCATCACCTACACCGGTGGATACCAAGGCTAAGTTAAGTAACTCTTCAGGGTCTCCATACGGCGATCCGACACATTACCGCAGTTTAGCAGGGGCATTGCAGTATCTCACCTTTACGAACCGGATATATCATACGTTGTTCAGTAGATATGTTTACATATGCATGACCCGAAGGAAGAGCATATGTGTGCTCTCAAACGAATTCTGCAGTATATTCAGGTTACTCCTGATTTTGGCTTACATCTATACGAGTCAGCCATTTTCGATCTCACGTCTTATACCGGTGCTGATTAGGGTGGTTGCCCTGATACCAGACGCTCCACCTCGGGTTATTGTGTATTTTTTGAAGATAATTTAATCCCGTGGTCGTCGAAGCGCCAACCCACGCTATCTCGGTATAGTGCTGAAGCCGAATATAGAAGGGTAGCGAATGTTGTCTCTGCATCATGTTGGCTCCGAAATATGTTATTGGAGCTCCATTGTCCAATCAAAAAGACAATCGTAGTTTATTGTGATAATGTGAGTGCGATATATCTGTCTGGGAATCCCATACAACATCAACACACTAAACATATAGAGATGGATATTTTATTTGTCTGTGAAAAGGTTGCGCGTGGACAAGTCTGTATTCTCCATGTCCCGTCTCGCTATCAGATTACCGATATATTCACAAAAGGTTTTCCATGGATACTCTTTGATGATTTCAGGGACAGTCTTAGCGTACGAGAACCTTTTGCTAAGACTGCGGGGGAATGATAGATTATGAAAATAATCTTTCATAATCAAAGTAAATATTTATATTTAAGTTGTAAATATTCTTAGTATATTCTATCATAATTGTACCCTAAATTAAGTCTTGTAAATATGTATGTAATATTACATTGATGGAATGAAAGGATTAAGAAAAATATTTACTTCATATACTAAAGTAAATATCATCAATTAGGATAAGAATTTAAGTATTGCAGACTCTATATTCTCAGATCTAAACTCACATATAAGTTTGAGTTGTGATAATCAGCCAATAAAATATATACACAACGCGTTGTGTGTGCACAGCTTTTGGACACAATGTTCTTTTTCTTTCTTAAATTAAGTTTATATTACTCGTAAGACCTTTATTTTGTACAGCTTTATAGTTTATTCATTTAAAAACGCCCCCACTACGTCCTATTCCTATTTTCGCAAAAGAAGTAGCAGAGTTACCCTAAAACAACACACCTTAAGATATTCAGATCCCTTTGTCCTCCGCAACAACAATATATCCAATGTAATTTCACAAGTGGGATCTGGAATCGTTCTCCAGTAATGTGATTAAAAATATACAAAATTATCATATCTAATTTTTGAGCATGCAAGTAAATTAATTTTTGAACCATATTTAATATTTTATAATTTATATTCACATAAACAAGATTTATTCTAATAAGATCAATCGAACCTCCTTCCGTAATAGGCAGCTCCGCCCGCCACATACCATATACTCCCCCAATCCGCCATCTGTTATACAATGAACTCTTATGCAATACGGTAAATATTACAAAAAGGATTAAAAATGAGAACTTATGAATAACTAACCCAAATCGAGAAGACAAGAAAAAAATGTTGCATGTGGTGATTAGGCAGAGAGAAGAATGGTGGGATTATTACTTTTTGACTTCATAATTTAGATCTACCGAATAAAGGAAACAGTCAATCATGTATTGGAAAAGCACTTATGTAATAAACAGACTGGAGGACCCATCGACCCCATGCTTAGGTTGTTCAATCTCAATCTCCCTAATCTTAGACATGATATCCATTTGATGCACATTTCGAGAAAACTAGATTATTCATTTTTATATGATTTAATATTAATATAGTTTATTCAATTAGTATAACATATTATATTCAGAGTCTGAATTCAAAAGTTAAAATTTATGAATTCAAGTGACCCTTGAACGTGATTAAGAGATCAAGCAAACGGAATTTGATTTATGAAACCGTTTCATAGTACATAGTACCAAATCTGTAAAGTAACATTTGTAAAGTTAGTTAGATTAGCAATTAAGTCATCAGGTGGTTATAAGAGGAAATTATCATTAATTAGACTATATGATAGGATGGAGCCGACATATCCTACACTGGGCAGACCATCTTTTTGCCACGGTTGACAAACAAAAATAGATCAAGTTTCGCGTATTAACCGTTTTTCTTACACAATCGAGATAAATGGACAATAATTAAAATTTTCATTAAGAAGAGTTATATATATATATATATATATGCATGAAGAAAGCTGAATTTTTAAAACATATTTTTATATTAAAAAATTAATTTATCTATAAATGTAATTTTGTAACGAAAATTTAATTTTAATAGTTAAAAAATAAAATGATAATATATAGCATTTAAATATGATTAAGTGATAATATATGTATATATAAGTTTATCTTATTTATAAATTTTATATTTATTAATTTAATGTAAACATTGGACGTGAATAAATTTTATCATTATAAGAGAACTATCTGAAGAACAATGCTTGGCCTTTAGAGAGGATAAAAAGATACTCCGTTGAAGATAATCACGCATTCTTATCAATGTTATTTTGTGAAGGAAAAACCAAAGTAATTAAAGCTAGCTACTGTAATCATTAAATTATTATCCATAATCGCCCCAAATGCATGTTAATCCACTTTCTGCTTCTTCATCACAGACAAGAATAAAAAATGAATACTGGCACTCTCTCTTTTCTCTTACGCAAAGTCACAGAAATTAATACAGTATCTAATTGCAGACATGCAAATTTGTAAGAACTTAATTAAAGCAAACAAAGAAAAAATGAGTAAATTATAACAGAAGGGGAAAGAATTCAATGCCCATCAGCGATCATGTCAAGCAAATTAGTGGGAGAAAGGGGTCATTATGGAAGATTAAAAACTAAGAACGTATCTGAATTATGAGATATAAGTAGGCATAATGTACAAAGGCAAGAAATAAAACGAAAAATTAACAAATTAAATTGCTGGTTGGAACAATCTTAATATCCATTGTTATTCTCGTCAAGCTAAGCACTAATCTTTACGAACAAAGAAATAAACGTGACTAGTAGTACAGCCTCAAAGTTTTTCTCTTCCTTGCACTGATCCTAATTCTAATTAAAACTTTATTTGTGCATCTCCAACCATCCATCTAATTAAATCAAGATGAAGAAGAAGACCCATTAGTAGCAACAACATTATTAGCACCAAAACTTGAATTGTCTTTTTTGTTCTCAACATTGCTGCTTTCGTGGTGAATGTGAAATTCCAAGTCTCTGTTATTATTTCTACTAACAATACAAAAACCATTAACGTTGTTAGTGTTACCACTGTTGTTGTTGTCGTCGTCCACGTGTTGATCTAATTTCTTCCCAAAAGTACTCTTATTATTATGCATCCATACTTTTAAAACACTCTTTTCAACTCCAATTTTGTTGCAAAAATTGCTTACCAGATCTTCATCTCGCTTTAGCATTTTCCACTCAACTCTTTCAGCAAATTCCAGCATTTTAACCTTCTGATCTGGAGTAAATTTTGTTCTGAAACGCTTCCTCCCGTTAGAATTAACTACCGGAGCAGAAGTCGGGTTCGGGTTTTTATCACCCAAAAACCCAGCACTTAGTGCTAACAGCATATGTGGTGTAGAAGCTGGGTAATAAGCAGACGAAATCGGTGGTGGAGATGGGGAATTCGGGATACTGTGGTCCCCACGCTGCTGCGGCGGAGGTGGAGGAGGATGGTGGCGGTGGTGAGGTTGGTACTCAAGCGCTGCGGTTGTAATAGCTGGTGATGGGACCACCATAACCGGTTCATCCGGTTCACGGCGGTGAAAATTGCGGTGACAGCCACACGCGGCGCATTTTAATGAAGTTGGTTCAACTGGGATAGCTGTGGGAGAAGGCATAAATTCTCCACAACCATCAACAGCGTGACCACCTAAGCTAGCAGCATGGTTCTTGAGACATTCTTTGTAAATTACCACCACAGGATGATGATGATGATGGTTAAGGGAAGGGTGATTTTTGCGTTTAAGGACACCATTACTGAAAAGAAAGGGTTTGAGTTGTTGGATCCGAGTAGGAGTTTCAGTTTCTGCTAATTTTGGAGTTTTGATAGCTGATGATGATGTAGTAGTAGTTGTTGTTGTCTTGTTGGTGGTTAAGTCCATGGCTGAAACAAAACATCTACTACAGTACTTGTTAAGAGTTAGATAATTAGATTTAGGGCCAAAAAAAGAAGCATCTTTTATCTTTAAGAGGAAGAAAAGAAGAAGACGCTTTAGTTAAGAGAGAGAGAGGAAAAGGGGTTTGTTTTTTTGGGTTATGAAGATGATGAGGGATGAATGTAGATAATAAAAATCTTGGTTTTTGTGGTTGTCCTTGTTAACTACTGGTGTTATTTGACCTTGGTTGCTAATCTAATCTATGGTTAACCTGCAGCTGACCCCACCACCCCACTTGCTGGTAGTAGACTTTGGGTGTCATGAGTGTAATAAATACCTCTGATCAGTTAAATGCTTATTGCAATTCTCTTGTCGCCTTCTCATTTTGGATAATGGTACTTAAGTAATCAATTGGTTAAGTGACAGCCATACAAATTTAATTAATTTAGATACCTTGGTCAATTAGGGTTTTAGGCGACTAATTACTATCAACGTTACTTATTATAGGGTGTCTCATCTAACGTGAGTAGAGAGAATCAATAGAGTAATAGAAACTGATACAAAAAAAGAGGAAAACTAATTTGGAGGGTTATGTTAAGACTCATTAAGCCGTGTAGGTTATTTCTGAGAGTAATTTAAGCACGTGATTAGAATTTACTGCACATCTCCAACCTTATTTGTCAATATTAATAATATAATCATATATTAAATGTGTAATCTCTCTAACAACTTAAATTTTTAGATGATACAGTCACACACTTCAACATGGTATTAGAGCAGGTCAAAAGTTCTGGGATCGAACTTCACCGCCACTCATTATCAAAAAGAATTTTCACGTGCTTGGACCATGAAAAAAATCAGGCCAACATGTGAGGAGGCGTGTTGAGAATATAATTATATATTAAATATATGGTCTCTCTAACAACTTAAGCTTTTAGAGAGACGTTACACACTTCAAAAGTCACCAGTTGAAAAAGCAGAGCATGACATAAGAGCATACAGGTCAACGTCAATGTTGCCGGTCGGGAGAAACACTCCTTAGCAAGGTCTAGAAGATCACTACTCATTGGAGGCCAACGGTTGCGGACTTGGGTGGCTCCGCCCATCTTTTTTCTTTTATATAAATTTAAATACAAGCATATGATATCGGAATTTACAACCTAATTATTAGTATAGATTTGGAACCTAATTATTAGTATAGATTTGCGTAAAATAAAATACACTACGAAGATTTTAACGTTTTTTTATGAAATAAAATTTTATTTTCATCAATTAAATTTGAGATCTCATCATGTTAAGGAGAGAACATTTACCATTTCACTATGTTCTTAACTTCTTCCCTTTTCACTTTACGGCACCAAAATGGGATCGGTGTTAGGATGGTTCAAAATTTTATGCAACTCACCATCAATATAGGAAAGGAAATTCATCATTAATTATGTTCAACTAATAATTTGTGAAAAAAGCATAAAATTAGTACGAACATGCTGTTCTAATTACAATTATTCAACCACAACATAGGCATTTGGACTCCAAAAGGTTTAAACCGTTGGGTGCATACCGAGCTCACCTACATTTTCTTTTGTTGGTGTTTAACTTGTATAAAATTACTTCAAGGGTTCATTGTTATCAAAACTACATATAATTAATATTTAAATTGTTTTATACTCCCTCAATCCTAATTTACATGAGGTTGTTTAACCGGGCATAAAATTTAAGAAAGAAATTAAGATTTTTAAATCTTGTGATCTAAAACAAGCCAAAGAAATTTTTATGGCAAGAAATAATTTTATAATTTTATTAAGTGTAAATTAGAATTTTAAAATTAAATTATTACTAAATATAGAAGTGAGTCATTTTTTTTAGACGGATTAAAAGAAAAGAGTGTAGTATAAATTGTGAAGAAAGGAGTATTTCATATGTTTGAGTTTTATTTTGGTGAAAAAGACATACTCCCCTCGTTAGACAAAAAGGTGGGGCCCAAATTACAAAGATGAAAACCAAATACCAGGAAAGCCCACTACAGACCCATAACTCTACAACATGGACACAGGAAGTTATGCTTAGTCAGAGGGTCCTACTATAAAAGTATGGACATTTAACTAGTGATGTTAGATAAAATGTCTGCCTCGCATTCTTTTTCTCATTTTTCTGGTTTAATTAAAATTCAAATTACATTGTTTGGCTTTTTTAAAGAGAAACTATAGTATATAAGTATCATTTGTTTCAAGATATATGAAACTTCTGAAAATGAGGAAGGAAGAAAAAAAGTTGTTTAGAACGCATGTGTTAGAAGTAAGAATGAATAATTTGGAAACAATATCAATTCCATTATTTCCTTTATACTATTACTCATA
Organism: Anisodus acutangulus; assembly: GCA_029783415.1. Taxonomy (NCBI): domain Eukaryota; kingdom Viridiplantae; phylum Streptophyta; class Magnoliopsida; order Solanales; family Solanaceae; genus Anisodus; species Anisodus acutangulus. The sequence goes on from CM056501.1 coordinate 25,878,916, forward strand.
TTACAATATCATTTATTATTATATATAAAATGTTCGTTATTAATTCATCTTAGGTTTTACGAAATTATAAAGACGGAAAGTTATTTTATGACTAAAGATATACCAATCTTCCTAGTTGGGTCGCATCAGATACTTTATTTGCAGCCTTTGGGTTCAACAGGAAAGGGAGGTTCAAGTAATCTTAAATTGTGGTTGTACTTGGCAAGTAAATTGGTTGTTGGGCTTCAATCACGTTGATACAGGTTGGGCTTGCTCTCTTTCGACCATTTCTAATGGTCTCACTTATTATTATGAGAAAATTATGTGGTGTCAGCCTAAATTGGTATGGCATATCAACGTGGGCCAATAATTGGCACAAAACAGCATACCTCGTTAGCCCACTATTATATTATATTGGCATTGTATAACCAAAAGTTTAACCAGTTAAAATTGTTACTCCCTCCGTCCCAATTTGTCGGAAGGTTGACCAGTTTGACGATCAAATTATTTTTTTTACTTAATTTTAATCATGGATTCTTCAAGTATTATATAATAAAATTTACATATTTGAAAACTTAATAAAAAATTATAAGTACATAATTAATAATTCATAATATATAAAAAGAGTTGGAGAAATCGTAGTCAAAGAAAGAATTATTTGACTTCTAAATTGATCAACCTTCAAACAATTTGGAACGGAGGGAGTATAAGTTTTGGTTTCTCTCCCCTTACTAATAGTGTTTCATTTAAGATTTTATTTCAATTTATACTCCTCAAATTTCACCGACCATAATAGACACAGTTTGGAGTTAAGTATCTTTATTCTATATTTTCCTCTGTACACTTCAGAAGATTGTATTCCAATTTCTCCTCCTTAAAATGTCGTCCATTCTAATCTGTACGATTATGGAGTTACATCTTAGTTCCCGGGGTTGTTGAGTTTATCTCTCATTTAGTTTCTTGAATACATAAAAAAACCTCAGTGATGTTAGTTTATTCTTGTTGATGATAAATATACCCGTGATATACATGGTATACATGGCATATACATTGTCCTGTGTATACCGTGTATATCACGGAAACACAAGCCAACTAGGAACCGTGTATATCACGGGTTTTAGGACGCAATTATTGATAATTAGCTTTGTACACTTACCATAATAAGGGCTGGCCAGTGGGCCGGGACAGCCCGACCCCGACCCGAGCCCGTCCCGGTCCCGCCCCGACCCCGCAAAAAAAAATAAAAAAAATACGGGGGCGGGACTCGAACTCGGGATGGGACGATGTCTCGTCCCGCGAGACCCGAGCCCGCGAGACCCGACCCCGCCCCGAGCCCGCCCCGACCCCGACCCCGACCTTTGCAAAAATGGCCGTTGCACCAACGACCATTTTAGATTATGGTCGTTGGCCAACGGCCATTTTAGCCCCCCCCTCCCCCAACCCCCTACCCCTTAATATTTATTTTTAACCCATAAGTTATTATATTTACACTTTAACCCAATTTTTCAACTATAAATAACTCATTTTCTCTTCATCTTTCTCACAAATCTTCCTACAATCTCTCTAATTTCTCAATATATCTCTCTACAATTCTACATTGTTTGCTAAATATTCAATTTTATTTATTCATTTGGGAATTGGTAGTGAAGTTGACAACTAGCTTGAGGATCTTCCATCGAGCAAAGTTTCAATTTTCAACCTCTCGATTACACGTCGACGTTACGTGCTTGGGTACATTCGTTCCTTCATTAAATTATTATTGTCTGTTTATTTAGTTTAGATCACTTAATTTTATTGTCTTTAATAATTTATTTATTTATTTATTATCATAATTAAAATGGAAGGATTAAAAGGTATGTTTAAGGGTAAGGGGAAGGGTGCTTCTTCTAGGAGGGGCAACCAGGCAAGTGGTACTTCTTCTAGTCATCTTATTCCTACACAGATGATTTTGTTGATACTCAACATTTTCCTACAATACCATTAGATTTAGACCAGAGCTATTTTCCTGAACTCAAGAAGACTTTAATTTAGACGATGATCTAGATGATATACCCACTAATGTTGATGACAACACACCCACTAGTGCACCTTCAACTGAAATACCTCCTATTCCCCCTAGTATGAGACGAGGTCCAGCAAAACGACCATTAAAATCAGATGCATGGACATTTTTTGATAGGGACGTAGAGAATCAAGTAGCCATATGTAAAATTTGTAAAAATGTTTTAAAATTTAAAACTGGAAAAGGTCACGGTGGGACGGGGGGTTTAATTAGACACGTAGTAAGTGCTCATCCAGCTAGGTATGCCCAATACCAGGCTTCAAAACCGGGTGCGCAAACGCCCGCTCCATCGGGACAAGGTTCACATACTGATATTGTCCCGGACCAAGTACAGGGTCAAATTAACCCTATGACGGGGGGAATTGTAGGCTCTAAATACAATAAACATAGAGATAGGGAAGCAATATCAAAATTAGTTGCTGTGGAGGGTTTGCCTTTTGTTGACACCCAATTTTGTCCCATCTTTTATGATTTTATTCGTAATTTTTAATATTTTTGACACTTTTAAAATAATTTTAAAATATAGGCATATATGTGTGTATCTTCATATTATTATTATTATTCGCATATTTTATATCATTTGCATTTTTATAAAAATCATAAGTTATCCGAAATTTTATATTATTTTATTCTCATAAATTGCATTGCATTTCCCTTTTTATTAAGCATTAAGCATTTACGCAAATATTATATTTTTATTATTATCAAATCGTTATGTTATTTTAAATAATTCACATCTTTTACAAAATATATATATATATATATATAATATATTTTAATATTAAACCCTTTTATATTTTTCAATTCCTAACCCAATACAATTTCTACCCAACCTAAATTAAAACCCATTTTTCGTCCAAAGCCCAATCCCCAAATTAAATTCCCACAAGCCCAATCCCCAAATTAAATTCCCACAACCCACAAAACAAAAATCCCAAAATCGAAGCCCAACTCCCCTTTTCTTAAACCCAACACCACAAGCCCACTCCCAATTAAATTAAACCCAATTCCCAAAGCCCACCCGCCAGCCCACTCACCCGACCCAGAACCCACCAGCCCAACCCCTTTAATCCCCAAAAACCCCAAAACGAACCAAAAAAAAAAATCAAAAACCTAAGCCTCCTTCAACCTCAAGTTGCCGATGCCCCATACCCCCAGGCCCGACCGGCCACCTCGCCCGCCACCACCCACTCGCCACCAACCCCGACACCCCACACCCCTCCCATCACTTCGCCCAACCCATACCCCTAAAATCCGCTCCAAAATTCAGATTTTTGCCTTTAATTCAAAATTCAAACTCGATTCTTGGGAATCCATCTATAAATACCCCTTGTTCTTCATTTTGGGAGGTCGGAAATCTCCTTTAAAGGTTTGGCATTATATTTTGTTGGTGTTGTTCTTCATCAAAAGAAACAATCCAAATCGCTTAAGAGTTGTTTGTTCTTGCATGTGTTCTTCAACTTAAAAATTCAAATATAGGTTGAAATTATTGGTTTGTGGTGTTAAAAATCTGGAATTTTTGTTCTTTCCAACTGTTTTCTTTTGATTCCGGTCGGGTCACTTCCGGTCGGGTCAAATATCGAAATAGAAAAGTCAAGATCCAAAATCAGCATTCCAAAATCGACAAAAGATCGATTTCCAAACAATAACTTCTCTCCGAGCGGGTCGACGATTCGAACGACGCATCGGTCAGCCTCTGAGAAGGTAAGGGTTTATCCCTCTCTGCCTTTTGTAATTTATCTTTGTGTGTTTGTTTTAGTATTTACTTAGTGAAATTATAATGTAGATTAGTTCGTGATTAGTATAGGGATACATGTGACGCTTGTTTTACTTTAAAGATCATGATTTGTGGTAGTTAAGGTCCAATATATTATTGTGGCCTGCTTTTTGCGTGTCTCTATGATCAAATGAGTAGTATAATATAGGTTCAGCATTGATAATTTATCGATATGCTTGTAAATCTATGTGTATGAGTTTGGAGTAGTGAAAGTGAGAGGTGGAAAAAGTATTGTGTTGTGTGGATGTTTTCTCTGGTTACTTGGTGATTATGCCAGCGTAGATAATATTGAACCATGTTTTATCTTGCCGAGTCCCTTATCTTATTCTCTTCTTTTAGGGTATGAGTTGCTTATTAGTGTGATATGCTAAGCTAGTTGACTTGTCATATGCTTGATCATCAACCTGATTATATACACCCTGTTTTGAGGTGTCAATATTTACTATGCCTAATGAATATTGTGATAAGGTTTAGCTCATACAGAAGAGACTCTGCTCATCCGAACCTCTAAGTGTTTATTTCCATTTGTATTATCTTATATGTCTCTTGAAATGGTTACACACATGCTTTGTATATTGAATGATTGAATCAACATCTGCATTAGCATGATATACTTCTGATTTACTTGTGTCATATCAAGTTGTAGCCTCTGTTGCATTCACACTTGAATAATAATGAAGGGCTTCATGTAGTAAGACATGTATAGGGAATAATTTAGTATTGAAATTATCTAACTATAAATGGAGGAATCTAGCAAATGGCTTGAGTAGGACATGGTTAGGAATAAAAATGCCTTGATACATTCTTTGGTTGTGCACACATGCTTAAAATTATCTATTTAGGATTATTGTGTTTGTTTCTATAGCTGTATGAATCTGTCTATGTGAGAATGCCTAGTATTTTACATAAAACAAATTGTTAAACATGAGATAGGTTGGAAATGATCCAAGATTCGATGTGTCACTATTGTCTAGTCTCCTTGATATATGTTAAGGTGCTATAGTTGTTTTGGATTGATTCCTTCCCTTGTTAGTTTTCTGTGAAATCTGGAAAATATCGAGACTTCCCTTTTTACTTTTGATTGAAAGCATGAACCCTCTGTGTTGGTTTAAGAAGGTTGTCGGCAGTTATCTTTCCATTTATTTTTTCATTCCTTGTCCCGCCAACTATTAAATTAAATTTTACCAATCCTTTACTTTTCTTTCGCTTTACATGAAATACATCGGGAGTAACGAAGAGTCTCGTTATGAGACTCATCATGACTTCGTCTAAAATTAAGACCCGCATCCACAATCCTTGCATTCTTGCCTCGGGATTCCCAAACAAATAGGGCGAGACGACATCGTCATCCGCTTTAGTTTCCTTCCATTGTTATTCTTTATTTTCGTTATTTTTATCCTGAGTCTGTAATAATTATTTAATGCTTGTGGTTCTGCATACTTAAGATGTTGTTTCCACATGGCCATGTAAATCTCTGTTTGTTTACCTTCCATGTCAATCTTGGTGATTATGCACCCATTTTTGCCGATCTTAGCGTAAGCTTGATCCTTGTGCTAGCATGAAAGTCCTTAGAGCATATTATTAATGTACGTTGCTTACCTTAATAATATATGCATTTTTGGCCCAGATTAGACAATTCATTGTCTAAATAATATCATCTTTTGGATAGTTAATTACATTTGGCCTCATCAACTTTGTTGAAGTGCTAAGTGCCTACATATATCATATAAAGTCTTTTAAGTTATCTTATATCATGCTATGTTTACTAACTTTATGAATGATATATGTATTAGCATTTCGCGCGTATTTGAACCAGTTTGTGTCGTGTTATAAAGCGCCCATGTCTGCATTCTATGTTTATTGCCGAATGTTTTCTTTCATAGTTGCCTTGTCGAATCAGTCCTATTATCTTAATATGTTGGTTGAAAGCCAAGACAAGCTTCGGGTTGGGTTTAGCCTTCTTCGATAGCCTGCCATGCCCAAGGTTCAAGAAGCCTTTTGAATCTTGTTGCGGCATCGGAAATGAATGGTGGTAGCCCCCCTCTTTGTCTTCTTATCTTTCAAATTTTGAAGTTTAGAGTGACTGGTCTTTAAGTTTACCTCTCCCTTTATGTCTTTGCTGTGCTACCAATAGTTGTGGTATCCAGCTGCACCTTGAGATTCGGGATATATGTCATCTTTAAATAATTCTAGTTATGGATTTTGTTGCATTTTGGCTGCTGATTCTGAGACTGCCAGTTGCTGCAATACTTGGGCTGATCACTGCACTTTTGAGCCATTATTCTGCTGCTGCGTTTGCCGCGCACAATTTCTTAACTGGACCATTTACACTTCTTTTCGGAAACATTTTATCACGCATTTTGAGCCCATTTGATGTCTTATCACCGCTGTGTTTTCAACACAATTGTCGCTGTTTTCTTGGCTAAAAGCTCGCTACTTTAGGTCGTTTGGACAGCCCATCGCTTCGTTTCCAGCCCATTATTGCGTTATTTTAAAACCCATTTCTTTCTTTGTTTCTTGGCTGAAAAGCGATCGCTTTAACCTTTATTTTTCTGTTTGATTCCTTTGCTCGATTTCAGACATCAAGCATCGTCTTTACCGTTCTTATCGCTTTAAAATAAACACCGCACTTTTCAGATATTGCTTTCTGTTTCAACATTGTTTGACATTAAAATATCCGATTTATCGCTTTATCGCTTTAAATTAAACACCGTCTTTTTCGGAAATTGTTTTCTCACATCGCTTTTTCTCGCTATCGTTATCGCTATCTTTGCTTACTGTTCCGATTTAAAATTTTACTGATTTGAACACGATACTACACTGGCCGATGAAAAATATCCGTCGATTTTGAGGCCTACACAGTTGCAAAGACGGAAATATAACTTCTGGGCAAGGATGAAGACTTAAAACTTTTATCCGAGATCAACATGTTTAGTAGGCGAGGTGAATTATATATTCGCAGCCACGACGTGATTATAAGTGATCTTTTCTATTTCACCCGAGAGACCGACACGTTTAGTAGGCGAGGCAATCAAAATAAACTACATTAGTCATATGTTTGCAGCCACGACGTGATTGGAATGTTCTTTTCAAAATTTAAGTCTGAGCCCTCCGCGATCAAAACATTCACAGCTTTGTATACGCAGATGAAGTTATTTGTATTTATATGTTTCTAACCGTTTGTTCTTGACGACTTGCAGGGATTAAAGCAAAATAACGACAAATATTTCTCGGAGTTTATTTATTGTTATTTCTTTCTTTAATTCAGCTTTTATCTCGCTTTGTATTGTAATATTATTTATCGCACTTATGTAATTATTGAAATGCTTAGAATAGGCAAACTTAGGATTTATTCATAGGTTAGTTTAAGATTTGAAACCCGTCGCTAGCTTATTTTATTTGTAGGCTCGCAAACTTAGAAATCCTTCGCTAGTTTATTTATTTTAGGCTCGCCACGCTTATTCAAGATTTTTAAAACAACTCTTGTCATCTTTATTTGCTTCAATTAATCATATCAAATAAATTTATCTTTTTATTATTATTTTTGCAACTTGTTGATTTTCAAAGATTCACTTCTTTGGCATTATAAAGAATTTATTGTCACAAATGCATGTTTTCTAAAAACTTTACATGTATCTTTCTTTTATGTCATCTGAATACGTATTTGTATAAAATGCATCATATTTACTTGTATAAAATGCATCATATTTGCAAACATCTTTTTTTTACTTATAAAACATGTATTTTTCTAGTAATAATTAACCTGAGTTTTACTGGGATAACGCAAGTTAGCGGATCTTAAAGGATGCCTAACCCCTTCCCTTTAGGATAATAAAGAACCCTTACCTAGAATCTCACTAGTTTCCCAGACCTTAAAACTGGGGTTACATTCCAGCACTTAATGTAATATTTAGGTGGCTTAATTCACCGTAAACATAATTAGGTGGCGACTCCTCAAACCTTTACCCAGGAAGCACCCCAAACGTCCGTTCGCTTTGACCCGGCGGGTCGAAAATGGGCGTCTGACAAAGATGGCGACTCATTGGGAATATTCGTGTTCTTAACAATAGCAAAATCAGGTTAATTTTTCTTCCGCTTTACTTTTGTTCTTTATTTGATTTAATGCTTTGATTTGTTTCCTTCGTGAAATTTTGCGTGCATAACTGCTTTAAAATTGCTATATGATTTTACTGCTTTCTTTAAATTGGCATTTCGCTCATATTTCTTCCACTGGAAAATTGACACTATCACACATTACACGCGAGGTGTGTTTTATGCACCCGCAAATTTCTTTCAATCTACCAAATTTTAGGAGAGTTGGCGTATGCATGAGTGACCGGACCATCTGGTGGCCGCGTAGCCTTCTCACTCGAGTAGTCCGCTCGGGAACCTTGTGTCTAGTCAGCCAAATCTTAGAAAATTTAAGATAGAGCTATACCACCCTTTATTTTAAGTCATGCATGCATACACCTTAGTTGGGTCGATCCTTGGTATCGACTCCACAATTAAGAAATCCGCCAAAGATGTCTACGGGTCTCACAACCCAACGACCAATCATCATATTATGTGTAGCGTGATAAGGATAGACTAATCCAAGACTAATCATGACATGCTGAAATTGGAAAATGTACATTCATTTTGTCTCATTTCCGACAAAGCATTGCAGTTTAGCAGCTTGGATCAAATCTGTCGTAATCCCGCATATCTGGCGTTTAGGCCCACCTCCGGCATAAGGGAGGCCCCATGCATATTAGGATGCACATTTAATTGTCTTACAATCATTTTGTTGTTTTCTCCTGCTTTTCACTATGTGCATATTATTTAAAGCAATAATTACTCACCTTATACTAATTTGGTTTTCTTCATTTTTCAGGAGATTCATTTTGCCTTATTTATTTCCCCAAAAGTTGATTCGTGTTGACTAAAACTGGCGGAGCACCCCATCTGTTATTTCCCAATCATGTCTACCCAAATTGTATTAGTACTTAATGAAAAATGCGATTTAAATTGAGGCATGAACCACATTTTATGCAGTTTAATGTATTTTGCCTCCACCTTTTGAAAGCTTAAAATGACAAATTTTCATTGCTTTTGCTATTTTAAAATCTGCTTTGTTTAATAATTTTTTTTTTTTTTTTTTTTCATCATGCAAACTAATTTGTCGGCAATATGTGACATATAATGAAACAAGCAAACAAAGTCTTAAACAACGAGCAAGACTTCGAAGAATATAAGAAAGACCTGAACTACGTTATGACCTGATTCCCTCGGCGGGATACGTAGGCGGCCACATCGGCTTCGGTCCCATCTTTAGAAAAATCCTTACAATCTCCTTTGCTAACCTGAACTACGTTATGACCTGATTCCCTCGGCGGGATACGTAGGCGGCCACATCGGCTTCGGTCTCATCTTTAGAAAAATCCTTACAATCTCCTTTGCTTACATGAACTACGTTATGACCTGATTCCCTCGGCGGGATACGTAGGCGGCCACATCGGCTTCGGTCCCATTTTAGAAAATCCTTACAATCCCCTTTTGCTTGTAATGAACTACGTCATGACCTGATTCCCTCCTGGGGATACGTAGGCGGCCTAAATCGGCTTCGGTCCCACCATTAGGAAATATTTTCTCCTTCATCTCACAAAAGACAAAATGCACCCATCTGATCACCCTGATAGGGCAGGCAAGAAATCTACACAAGACTCGGTTGTCCATTCAAAAGATCGTCATTCTCATATATCAGACACTGGGGCATTTTTAAGGGATCACTGCCAGAGGACGCCGATAAACATGGAAAACCATCGGCAAACTAAGTCTTCAGCCAGAAAATTTTTGGATAAGACGTTTGTTTTGTTTCACTGCGTGTCACTGCTCGACAGACATTTGTACATATGCATACTTTCTTACAAGCAAATTATTTTCAACAAACATTTTCATTAAAGTTCAACGTAATTTTTCTTGATATGCATACTTGTTACAAACAAATTGTTTTCAACAAATGTTTTCAGAATGGCTATCCAATACGGGAACCAGAGAGGGGCTACAGTCCGAATTAGCGTGACATGCAAATACCAAGACCGAAGCTACAAAGTCAACGCGAATCAACTCCCCTCCCAAAACTCATAAATTTATTTGAGTACGTGTTCTTCAGTCGAAACAAAGCAGGAAGTGCAACATTTATGAGCGGTCGCAAGGGCCTCCGTGATCGCAACTCACTACAAGAATCACCTTCCTGTTTGGAGATTGTACAAAGACGTCATGCTAAACTACATGTTCCCAACCGTGTTGTGTCCACGGAAAGAACGGTATTTCGACTTACAGGGTCGCATTCTCATCTACTCAACTTTTGCATCGCTTATGTCCCCACATTAACTATCATGGCATGGCAATAAGGCCCCACTTTACACTACTTTTAAATCAGGCGCCCACCTTCTAATGCGGGTATTTAAATTTCAGTCAGGCGCCCACCTTTTAATGCGGGTATGTTTTAAATCAGGCGCCCACCTTCTAATGCGGGTATGTTTTAAATCAGGCGCCCACCTTCTAATGCGGGTATGTTTTAAATCAGGCGCCCACCTTCTAATGCGGGTATTTAAATTTCAGTCAGGCGCCCACCTTCTAATGCGGGTATTTAAATTTCAGTCAGGCGCCCACCTTCTAATGCGGGTATTTAAATTTGATCAGCGCCCACCTTCTAATCTGGTATGTTTTAAATCAGCGCCCACCTTCTAATCGGGTATGTTTTAAATCAGCGCCCACCTTCTAATCGCGTATGTTTTAAATCAGCGCCCACCTTCTAACGCGGGTATGTTTTAAACCAGCGCCCACCTTCTAACGCGGTATTTAAATTTCAACAGCGCCCACCTCCCTAATGCGGGTATTTAAATTTCATCAGCGCCCACCTTCTAATGCGGGTATTTAAATTTCATCAGCGCCCACCTTCTAATGCGGGTATGTTTTAAATCAGCGCCCACCTTCTAACGCGGGTATGTTTTAAATCAGCGCCCACCTTCTAATGCGGGTATGTTTTAAATCAGCGCCCACCTTCTAATCGGGTATTTAAATTTCATCAGCGCCCACCTCCTAATCGGGTATTTAAATTTCAACAGCGCCCACCTTCTAATGCGGGTATTTAAATTTGATCAGCGCCCACCTCCTAACGCGGGTATTTAAATTTGATCAGCGCCCACCTCCTAACGCGGTATTTAAATTTCACCAGCGCCCACCTCTGTCTGGGTATTTAAATTTGATCAGCGCCCACCTCCTAACGCGGGTATTTAAATTTCATCAGCGCCCACCTCCTAATGCGGTATTTAAATTTCACCAGCGCCCACCTCATAATGCGGGTATTTTATTTTAAACCAGCGCCCACCTCCTAATGCGGGTATTTTATTTTAAATCAGCGCCCACCTCCTAATCTGGGTATTTTATTTTTAAATCAGGCGCCCACCTTCTAATGCGGGTATTTTATTTTAAATCAGGCGCCCACCTTCTAATGCGGGTACTTTATTCTAAAGTGTAAACAGGCGCCCGCCAATGCCATCATCTGCACAACGTTAAGCAACGACATCATTTCAACTTACAAAGTCATATTCTCTCATACATATCTTATGCAACTGTTATACGCTAACTTTTATCTTAGCTCTGGTCCACAGGAATTCGAATCGGCGGGAGCTCTCAGCATAACATGGAACTATATCTCACAAATGAACAAAGGCAATTTGGTCAAACGACCTACTTGAACGTCGATCCGCTCTTTCCCATTAACTTCTCAGTATCACGACGGTGTGATCCTAAGTCGACACTGGGGCATTGTTTCTTGAATGTGCACCATCTTTTTGCAACTTCTATACCCCTCGGGATTCTATTTCTTACCATGCAGTCCCGAGGATCAGGGCAAAATTGGCTACTCAGTCAACTTTCTTTGGCCGAAAACTCTTTCATCGTCTCCGTTCAAAGAGGGGCATCTGTTGACACCCAATTTTGTCCCATCTTTTATGATTTTATTCGTAATTTTTAATATTTTTGACACTTTTAAAATAATTTTAAAATATAGGCATATATGTGTGTATCTTCATATTATTATTATTATTCGCATATTTTATATCATTTGCATTTTTATAAAAATCATAAGTTATCCGAAATTTTATATTATTTTATTCTCGCAAAATTGCATTGCATTTCCCTTTTTATTAAGCATTAAGCATTTATAAATATTATATTTTTATTATTATCACGTCGTTATGTTATTTTAAATAATTCACATCTTTTACAAAATATATATATATATATATATATATAATATATTTTAATATTAAACCCCTTTTATATTTTTCAATTCCTAACCCAATACAATTTCTACCCAACCTAAATTAAAACCCATTTTTCGTCCAAAGCCCAATCCCCAAATTAAATTCCCACAAGCCCAATCCCCAAATTAAATTCCCACAACCCACAAACAAAAATCCCAAAATCAAGCCCAACTCCCCTTTTCTTAAACCCAACACCACAAGCCCACTCCCAATTAAATTAAACCCAATTCCCAAAGCCCACCCGCCAGCCCACTCACCCGACCAGTAACCCACCAGCCCAACCCCTTTTAATCCCCAAAACCCCAAAAGCGAACCAAAAAAAAAATCAAAAACCTAAGCCTCCTTCAACCTCAAGTTGCCGAGTGCCCCATACCCCCAGGCCCGACCAGGTCACCTCGCCGCCACCACCCACTCCCTGCCACCAACCCCGACACCCCACACCCCTCCCATCACTTCGTCCAACCCATACCCCTAAAATCCGCTTCCAAAATTCAGATTTTTTGCCTTTAATTCAAAATTCAAACTCGATTCTTGGGGGGGAATCCATCTATAAATACCCCCCTTGTTCTTCATTTTGGGGGGTCGGAAATCTCCCTTAAAGGTTTGGCATTATATTGTGTTGTTGTTGTTCTTCATCAAAAGAAACAATCCAAATCTGCTTAAGAGTTGTTTGTTCTTGCATGTGTTCTTCAACTTAAAAATTCCGAAATATAGGTTGAAATTATTGGTTTGTGGTGTTAAAAAATCTGGAATTTTTGTTCTTTCCAACTGTTTTCTTTTGATTCCGGGTCGGGTCACTTCCGGGTCGGGTCAAATATCAGAAATAGAAAAGTCAGCATCCAAAATCAGCATTCCAAAATCGACAAAAGATCAGATTTCCAAACAATAACTTCTTCTGGCGGGTCGACGATTGAACGACGCATCGGTCACGCCTCGAGAAGGTAAGGGTTTATCCCTCTCTGTCTTTTTTGTAATTTATGCTGTGTGTTTGTTTTAGTATTTACTTAGTGAAATTATAATGTAGATTAGTTCGTGATTAGTATAGGGATACATGTGACGCTTGTTTTACTTTAAAGATCATGATTTGTGGTAGTTAAGGTCTGAATATATTATTGTGGCCTGTTTTTGCGTGTCTCTATGATCAAATGAGTAGTATAATATAGGTTCAAAGATTGATAATTTATCGATATGCTTGTAAATCTATGTGTATGAGTTTGGAGTAGTGAAAGTGAGAGGTGGAAAAAGTATTGTGTTGTGTGGATGTTTTCTCTGGTTACTTGTTGATTATGCCAGGCGTAGATAATATTGAACCATGTTTTATCTTGCCGAGTCCCTTAACTTATTCACTTCTTTTAGGGTATTAGTTGCTTATTAGTGTGATATGCTAAGCTAGTTGACTTGTCATATGCTTGATCATCAACCTGATTATATACACCCTGTTTTGAGGTGTCAATATTTACTATGCCTAATGAATATTGTGATAAGGTTTAGCTCATACATAAGAGACTCTGCTCATCTGAACCTCTAAGTGTTTATTTCCCATTTGTATTATCTTATATGTCTACTGAAATGGTTACACACATGCTTTGTATATTGAATGATTGAATCAACATCTGCATTAGCATGATATACTTCCTGATTTACTTGTGTCATATCAAGTTGTAGCCTCTGTTGCATTCACACTTGAATAATAATGAAGGGCTTCATGTAGTAAGACATGTATAGGGAATAATTTAGTATTGAAATTATCTAACTATAAATGGAGGAATCTAGCAAATGGCTTGAGTAGGACATGTTTAGGAATAAAAATGCCTTGGTCTGTTGCTGGTTGTGCACACATGCTTAAAATTATCTATTTAGGATTATTGTGTTTGTTTCTATAGCTGTATGAATCTGTCTATGTGAGAATGCCTAGTATTTTACATAAAACAAATTGTTAAACATGAGATAGGTTGGAAATGATCCAAGATTCGATGTGTCACTATTGTCTAGTCTCCTTGATATATGTTAAGGTGCTATAGTTGTTTTGGATTGATTCCTTCCCTTGTTAGTTTTCTGTGAAATCTGGAAAATATCGAGACTTCCCTTTTTTTTACTTTTGATTGAAAGCATGAACCCTCTGTGTTGGTTTAAGAAGGTTGTCGACAGTTATCTTTCCATTTATTTTTTTTTCATTCCTTGTCCTGCCAACTATTAAATTAAATTTTACCAATCCTTTACTTTTCTTTCGTTTTACATGAAATACATCGGGAGTAACGAAGAGTCTCGTTATGAGACTCATCATGACTTCGTCTAAAATTAAGACCCGCATCCACAATCCTTGCATTCTTCGGCCTCGGGATTCCCAAACAAATAGGGCGAGACGACATCGTCATCCGCTTTAGTTTCCTTCCATTGTTATTCTTTATTTTCGTTATTTTTATCTGGGTCTGTAATAATTATTTAATGCTTGTGGTTCTGCATACTTAAGATGTTGTTTCCACATGGCCATGTAAATCTCTGTTTGTTTACCTTCCATGTCAATCTTGAGCTGATTATGCACCCATTTTTGCTGATCTTAGCGTAAGCTTGATCCTTGTGCTAGCATGAAAGTCCTTAGAGCATATTATTAATGTACGTTGCTTACCTTAATAATATATGCATTTTTTTTTGGCCCAGATTAGACAATTCTGTGTCTAAATAATATCATCTTTTGGATAGTTAATTCTGTTTCAGCCCGTCTGTCAACCTGTTGAAGTGCTAAGTGCCTACATATATCATATAAAGTCTTTTAAGTTATCTTATATCATGCTATGTTTACTAACTTGATGAATGATATATGTATTAGCATTTCGCGCGTATTTGAACCAGTTTGTGTCGTGTTATAAAGCGCCCATGTCTGCATTCTATGTTTATTGCCGAATGTTTTCTTTCATAGTTGCCTTGTCGAATCACCTATTATCTTAATATGTTGGTTGAAAGCCAAGACAAGCTTCGGGTTGGGTTTAGCCTTCTTCGATAGCCTGCCATGCCCAAGGTTCAAGAAGCCTTTTGAATCTTGTTGCGGCATCGGAAATGAATGGTGGTAGCCCCCCTCTTTGTCTTCTTATCTTTCAAATTTTGAAGTTTAGAGTGACTGGTCTTTAAGTTTACCTCTCCCTTTATGTCTTTGCTGTGCTACCAATAGTTGTGGTATCCAGCTGCACCTTGAGATTCGGGATATATGTCATCTTTAAATAATTCTAGTTATGGATTTTGTTGCATTTTGGCTGCTGATTCTGAGACTGCCAGTTGCTGCAATACTTGGGCTGATCACTGCACTTTTGAGCCATTATTCTGCTGCTGCAATCTGGACCATTTACACTTCTTTTCGGAAACATTTTACTGCTGCATTTTGAGCCCATTTGATGTCTTATCACTGCTGTGTTTTCAACACAATTGCTGCTGTTTTCTTGGCTAAAAGCCTGCTACTTTAGGTCAAGTTTCGACAGCCCATCGCTTCTGCGTTTCAGCCCATTATTGCGTTATTTTAAAACCCATTTCTTTCTGTTTCTTGGCTGAAAAAAGTCGCTTTAACATTGTTTTTCGCTTTGATTCAACTGCTCGATTTCAGACATCATTTCTTGTCTTTACCGTTCTTACTGTTTTAAAATAAACACCGCACTTTTCAGATATTGCTTTCCTGTTTCAGTCCACTGTTTCAGCATTAAAATATCCGATTTACTGTTTTACTGTTTTAAATTAAACACCGCGTCTTTTTCGGAAATTGTTTTCTGCTACTGTTTTTCTGCTACTGTTACTGCTTACTGCTGCTGTTTCTGTTCCGATTTAAAATTTTGCTGATTTGAACACGATACTACACTGGCCGATGAAAAATATCCGTCGATTTTGAGGCCTACACAGTTGCAAAGACGGAAATATAACTTCTGGGCAAGGATGAAGACTTAAAACTTTTATCCGAGATCAACATGTTTAGTAGGCGAGGTGAATTATATATTCGCAGCCACGACGTGATTATAAGTGATCTTTTCTATTTCACCCGAGAGACCGACACGTTTAGTAGGCGAGGCAATCAAAATAAACTACATTAGTCATATGTTTGCAGCCACGACGTGATTGGAATGTTCTTTTCAAAATTTAAGTTCGAGTTCTCCGCGATCAAAACATTCACTGTTTTGAATACGGATATGAAGTTATTTGTATTTATATGTTTCTAACTGTTTGTTCTTGATACTTGGGGATTAAAGCAAAATAACGACAAATATTTCTCGGAGTTTATTTATTGTTATTTCTTTCTTTAATTCACTTTTATCTCGCTTTGTATTGTAATATTATTTATCGCACTTATGTAATTATTGAAATGCTTAGAATAGGCAAACTTAGGATTTATTCATAGGTTAGTTTAAGATTTGAAACCCGTCGCTAGCTTATTTTATTTGTAGGCTCCCAAACCTAGAAATCCTTCTCTACTATATTTATTTTTGGATCGTCACGCTTTATTCAAGATTTTTAAAACAACTCTTGTCATCTTTATTTGCTTCAATTAATCATATCAAATAAATTTATCTTTTTATTATTATTTTTTGCAACTTGTTGATTTTCGAAAGATTCACTTCTTTGGCATTATAAAGAATTTATTGTCACAAATGCATGTTTTCTAAAAACTTTACATGTATCTTTCTTTTATGTCATCCGAATACGTACTTGTATAAAATGCATCATATTTACTTGTATAAAATGCATCATATTTGCAAACATCTTTTTTATACTTATAAAACATGTATTTTTCTAGTAATAATTAACCTGAGTTTTACCGGATAACCGCAAGTTAGCGGATCTTAAAGGATGCCTAACCCCTTCCCTTTAGGATAATAAAGAACCCTTACCTAGAATCTCACTAGTTTCGCAGACCTTAAAATTGGAGTTACATTGCAGCACTTAATTTAATATTTAGGTGTCCTAATTCACCGTAAACATAATTAGGTGGCGACTCCTCAATCCTTTACCCAGGAATCACCCCATACGTCCGTGCTCCGCTTTGACCCGAGCGGGGTCGAAAATGGGCGCGTACACCTTTTTCATTTCCTTCATCTCCCGGTTTTATTCATTACATTAGAGATATATATAATCCTGCTTTTAACGGTTTTCCTAGATCAACTGTTAAGAGAGATGTATTTAAATTCGCGCATGAATATCAACAATATTTACGTTTTTCATTATATCATTTTAATGGCAAAGTATCCATCACGTCTGATATAGGTCGTAGTACTAACGGCCATGATTATTTAACTGTAACTTGTCATTGGATAGATTATAAATGGTCTATGCAAAAACATATTTTAGCGTATAGATATATAGATGATAGGCACACTGGTACTTTTATTGCAGAAAATATTTATCAAGTGTGCGATTATTACTAATTACCGATAAAATTATGACTATTACATTAGATAACGCTTCTAATAACAATTACGCAATTACAATTTTAAAAATTAGTTTAAGTCAATCTTTTCCCGCCCATTTTCATATAAAATGTGCGTGCCATATATATAGCTTAATTGTAAAGGATGGTCTATCACTTTTTGAAGACATTCTTAGTAAAATACAATTTGCTATAAACTTTATTTTTAAAAGTAATAAAGTACAACGTAGAAAAGAATATAAAAAATTTGTCATGATTGTGGACTACCTTTTAGAAAAATTCCACAAGAAGTATCCACTAGGTGGAATTCTTTATACGAGCAACTACTTGTTGCTTATGACTATAAAGTACCTATAACTTTATTTTTAACTCTCATAATAAAAAGCCGGTGATATGATTTTAGATAGTGATTGGGAAATAATTTCCGAACTTATTGTATTTTTAGAGAAATTTTTTCAAGCAACAAAAGAATTTTTCGGTATATATTATCCTACTATTTCAACTATGTTATTTTATATAACTCTAATATTTTTATTACTTAGTGAATATATGGAAAACCAAATTATAAGGCAGCTATTAAAAATGTTTCTCAAAATAAAAAATATTTTATTCCTATTCCCTCTATTTATATTATTGGTTCTCATGTTAAATCCTACTATTAAAATAGACGGTACCAAATCACTAATTGAAACTATTTACGATTGTATAGAAGTACTACCACCTCCAAGTCCCAAAAATCTAAATCACCCACCACCTATTGAACAAACTAAAGAAGAAGTATTGTCTAGCGTAGAACACCAATGCAAAAATATATATAGATTTTATCAACAAGAAAATGCTAGTAACTTACCAGCTTCCATACCATCTTCTTCATCTTCAATACAACATCACAAAAGACATCTTTGTTTCGGCTAGTATTGAAAGCCTCAGAAATAGAATGTGCGGCCGTACCTCTACTACTAACCAAATTAGCGAGTTGGATATTTTTATTTTGCAGGGTTCTGTACCGTATCAAGAAGTTATCAATGAAGATGGACATGAAGACTTGCTGAAATACTGTTTGGGGAATGAGAAGACCTTTCCGACACTTTCATTGATGGCTCGAGATGTTTTGAACATTCAAGCGTCATCAACTGCGTCTGAAAGCGCTTTTTCTGCAGGTAGATATCAAATAGGAGACCACAGACACTCATTAGCCGGAGACAGCTTGGAAATTGCAGTATTATTCAGAGATTGGATACGAGCGGAGCGGAGAAGGTGCGGTCAACCGGAGATCAACGAAGAAGATGATGAAAACTACAACAAAATCTTAATCGAAGGTAGTGGAAGCGACGTGGATCAATTTGACCAACAAATACCAATTCCAACCGAAGAACCACATGAAATCATCAAGCAATTAGAACAGATTTTTTTGAGAATGTAATTTTTTTAATTGTAATTTTATTATGTAATTTGTAACTTTTGGACAACACCACAAAGTTGCAATTTAGATTTTAGACAATTGTATTTGTATTACAAAAAAATCATATGTCTATTAAATAATATAAGAGGCACAAAAACAGCCTTGGGATGTTTTTATTATACTATCTTATTTTGTTTATTGAGTTTTTTTATACATATGTTATTTTTTTTTTAAAAAAAAAAAAAAAACCCGCCGTATCCCGACCCGAGCCCGAGCCCGACCCGAGCCCGCCCCGACCCGAGCCCGACGGGATCGGGATCGGGACGGGACTTGCTCCAGTCCCGCCAGACCCGACCCCGCCCCTTCTCCCGTCCCGCCCCGACCCCGACCCCGCCAGACCCGGCCCGCCAGACCCGAGCCCGGCCCACTGGCCACTCTTACCATAATTATAGAATTCTTGTACAAATAGAATAGGGTTTTACATATTATGGAAATTGTAAATTGTATATATACTCATTCATTAATGAAAATAATCAAGAGATTATTTCTTTCATGGTATCAGAAGTCAAGGACTAAAATACTTCCGCTCCTCTCCCAAATTTGTTCTCGGTTTTCTGATCATCCCTTCTCGGCCGAGCATATTTTATTTTCCCAAATCCCTCCTAAATTATTGTTCCTTCGTTATATCTACCTCGAAGAACATGTTTAATCCCGCCCTTGCTATTTCCAACATCAAGAACCATATCCTTATTGTTCTTGAGATGGAAAACGTCCAATATACGACGTGGGAGGAATTGTTCAAAATTCACACAATCTCGCATCAAGTCCTCTAGCACATAATTCCTCCCGTTGTCCCTACACCCGCGGAGGATCCTCAGTTATGGATCACTCTTGATTCTACCGTCTTTCAGTGGATATACTCCACTATTTCAACAGACCTTTTACAGATGATCATTGAATCAGACACTACGGCTATGACTACCTGAAATAGATTGCGTGATATATTCCAGGATAAGCAACATTCCTGAGTTGTCACCCTTAAGCAAGAGTTTTCCCAGGTCAGCATGGAAGATTTCCCGAATGTTTCAACTTATTGTAAACAACTCAAGGAATTGGCAGACCAACTCCGTAACGTTGGAACGCCTGTTACCAATAATCATCTTGTTCTATAAATAGTTGCAGGCCTATCTGAGGCCTATAATGGCGTTGGGACCCTCCTCCATCAAAGTAATCCGCTTCCACCTTTTAATCAAGCCTGTTCGATGCTCACAATGGAAGAAGCCGGCTTGGAAAAAAAGGTGGCTACCAGCTCAAGTTTCGTGGCGATGATGACTTCATCCGATAACTCTCACGGTTTTGTTGACAATTCGGGCAAAAAACGCAACAACGGTGGCGGAAAAAAGGGTCAAAACCATAAAAATAATGGCAAAAATCGTGGCGGCAACAACGGCGGTGGATGGAATAGTAACAACACCGACAGTGGGCCTCGGGGTACTAGGCCCCAGTCCGCCTGGTCTCAGCCCTGGGCCCCTTGGCAGTGGGCCTAGACCAGCGGCCAGTGGCCTAGTCCCGCATACTGCCCACCCAATTATTTCCAGGGGAATTGGGCTCCAGTCCAGCCTACTCACATGCCTAGTTTCTCGGGTGCCTACAGCAACACCCATCAGCATTTCGGGTCGGGTCCGTAGGCCGGTGTGCTTGGGCCTCGGCCCCAACAGGCCTTCAATGCTACGGGCTCAAATCTGATCCCGACACCTACATATATTGAGGTCGCTACGCATACCCTTGGATTAAATCCTCTAGACGCGAATTGGTACATGGACACTGGCGCCACTTCTCACGTGACGTCCGACCAAGGTATTCTCTCATCTTATTTCAATTTGAGCAAAAATTATGGCATTATTGTTGGTAATGGTAACTCAATTTCAATTCGTGGTTCCGGTCATACAACTTTGTCTCCCCCCCCCATCCACCTCTTGTTTTAAAAAATAACCTTCATTCCCCTAACTTAATTAACAATTTGGTGTCTGTCCGTAAATTCACCATTGATAATTGGGTTTCTGTTAATTTTGATCCATTTGGGTTTTCTATGAAGGATTTCAAAACGGAGATACCTCTCATGAGATGCAATAGTAGGGGAGATCTTTATCCCATCACGCCCGCCACCAGTTTCTCGAGTCAAGCCATGCCATCGAGATTTGCAGCTCTAGCTCCTTCCTTGTGGAATGCACGTTTGGGTCACCCTGGGTCATCCATTGTTTCTTCCTTGCATAAAAATAATTTTATTTCTTGTAAGAGTACACGTAGTACTCCAATTTGTCATTCCTGTCCTTTAGGGAAACATGTTAAATTACCATTTGTAGCCTCTACTTCTCGTACTTTGATATCTTTTGATATTATTCATAGCGATTTATGGACTTCTCCCATTCTCAGTTCTGTGGGCGATCGTTATTATGTTCTATTTTTGGATGATTATTCTAATTTTGTATAGACCTTTCCGTTAGCTAACAAATCTCAAGTTTTTCCATCTTCTTAAAATTTAGAGCATTCATCCGTACCCAATTCGAACGGGAAATAAAAAATATTCAATGTGATAATGACAAAGAATATGATAATGGGTTGTTTTGGGACTTTTGTAATGCTAATGACATAGTTTTTCGTTTCTCTTGTCCTCATACGTCCTCACAATATGGGAAAGCCGAATGAAAAATTCGTATTATTAATAATATTGTCTGAACTTTATTGATCCATGCTTCCGTACTCCCTTCCTTTTGGCATCTTGCTCTATAAATTACTACTTATCTCCTTAACATACTTCCCACCAAAGGGCTCGCATATTCATCCCCTCTTAAAGTCCTCTATAATAAGATTCCTTCGTATTCACATCTTAGGGTCGTTGGGTGTTTATGCTATCCACTGTTTCCGTCAACTACAATTAACAAACTTCAAGCCCGTTCTATCGCTTGTGTGTTTTTGGGTTATCTCTCTAATCATCGTGGTTACAAATATTTTGATTTATCATCTAACAAAATCATAATTAGTCGCCATGTTATTTTTGATGAAATCCAATTTTCGTTTGCTAAAGTGAGTAGTCCCGTGCCTAGGTCGTATAATTTTTAGATGACAAAGTCTCACCATACATTATACACCACTTTATGGGCTGATCCAGTGACCCCAAAATGCCAGCAGACCCACTGCCTGCTGGCCCGCCACCACCCACTGCTTCTGCCCCAATTTTTGCTAGTGGGCCGATTGCCCAGCCTACTACCGAGACAGTTTCTGCCTCAGTTTCGACTCCAGTCCAGCCTCCGATTTCCAATTTTGGGCCAGCAGGCCCACTACCTGCTGGCCAGTCCATCACCCATCCGACTTTTCCCCCAAATCCACCCAATTCTCCCTCGACACACAAGCCCGTTAGTCGTAGTCAATGGGGTATTTTTAAACCAAAAAGATATTTTAATCTTAGTTCTAATGTTCTTAAATCCCCACTACCCTGTAACTCAGTGTCTGCATTAAATGACCCGAATTGAAAATTGGCTATGAACGACGAATATGATACTCTTATTGAAAATAATATGTGGGAGTTGGTCCCCCGTCCTTCTGGTGTTAATATTATTCGGTATATGTGGATTTTTACTCGTAAAGATAATTTTGATGGTTCTTTTGCGAGACATAAGGCTCGTCTTGTAGGTGATGGAAAAACTCAACAGGTTGGCGTAGATTGTGGTAAGACATTTAGTTCGGTGGTCAAATCAGCTACCATTCGCATTGTTCTCTGTTTAGCTCTTTCGAAATCATGACACATTCATCAGCTAGATGTGAAGAATGCTTTCTTACATGGTGATCTCAATGAGACAGTTTACATGCATCAGCCCTTGGGTTTTCGAGCCCCCACATATTCTCATCATGTCTGTTTATTGAAAGATTCTTTGTATGGGCTTAAGTAGGCCCCACGGTCCTGGTATAAGCGATTTACAGACTATGTATCTACTAATGAATTTTCTCACAACCGGTCTGATAATTCTCTGTTCATCTATTATCGTGGTACTTTCTTAGCATATATTCTATTATATGTGGATGGTATTATCTTGACCGCTTCTTCTGATGATTTACGCAAGTCTATCATAACATTGCTCAGTTCTGAGTTTGCTATAAAAGACTTGGGGCCCTTGAGTTACTTCTTGGGGATTGTTGTCACTCGTCATACATGTGTGTTGTTCTTATCCCAACAGAAGTATGCCACAGAGATAATTGAGCGAGCTGGTATGTCCTCGTGTAAGTCTACATCCACTCCAGTTGATACCAAACCCAAGCTGGGTGCTGCGGGTGGCTCACCTTACGAATATCTCACTCAATATCACAGTCTTGCTGGCGCTCTTCAGTATCTTACTTTCACGAGATCGGATATTACGTATGCCGTACAACATGTGTGTTTGTTTATGCATGATCCTAGGGTTGATCACATAAATGCGCTCAAACACATTATCTGATACATCCAAGGAAGACTTGACTATGGTTTGCATCTATATCCATCATTAACCTCTACATTTGTCTCGTATACCGATGCTGATTGGGGTGGCTGTTCGGACACTAGACGATTTACGTCTGGATACTGTATGTTTCTTGGCGATAACTTGGTCTCATGGTATGCAAAACGACATGCTACCTTATCCCGCTCCAGTGCAGAGGCCGAGTATCGAGGGGTAGCCAATGTGATTTCTGAATCATGTTGGTTACATAATCTTATTTTGGAAGTTCACTTTCCCATTAAAAAAACTACCTTGGTATATTGTGATAATATTAGTGCCGTATATCTTTCTGGGAATCCGGTTCAAGACCAACGCACTAACACATATTGAGATGGATATCCATTCTATTGGCGAAAAGGTAGCTCGTGGACAGGTACGCGTCTTACATGTCCCTTTCAGGTATCAAATTGCAGACATCTTTACTAAGGGTCTTCCCTCGGTTCTATTTGAAGATTTTAGGGACGGTCTCAGCATACGAAGACCGCCCGCTATGACTGCGGGTGTGTGATAAATATACCCGTGATATACACGGCATATACACTGCCCTGTGTATACCGTGTATATCACGGAAACACAAGCCAACTAGGAACTGCGTATATCACGGGTTTTAGGACACAATTATTGTATATAATTAGCTTTGTACACTTACCATAATTGTAGAATTCTTGTACAAATAAAATAAGATTTTGGGAGTAGAAATAAAAATAAAATTTTTCATATTATGAAAATTATAAATTATATATATATTCATTTATTAATAAAAATAATTAAAGAATTATTTCTTTCCGTTGATGTGCTAACTAATTCACGCTAACATATACAATGAGATACACAATCTATATATTAATATAAAGCCGGGACACAGGTCCGGTGATGTGACAGTCTCTAAGATGAGAAAATATATTTATCTTTTTTCTCAGATTTTTGGCTTTTTCTTCTTATTTTCCCTCTATTTCTTTTAATTTAGGAAGCCGAAAAAACGTGTCCCATCCCAAGAGATACCGTTGCAGTCTTGCACCCCTTCGTATCTCTCATATACTAAGGAAAAGAACCCCTAGAGTCTCTACACTCTACAGTAATAAATATACCACAAATACAAATGTTCAACGAGGTTAAATGTGAAAATAATTTTTCCCGTCAATGTAAAGACAGACTTCCGGCAATGGCTTTTCTTCCAGTTTTTTTTTAAAAAAAAATATTACCCTGTAATAGTAACAATTATTTAGAAAAAAATGTAATCCCATTACGTTGAAGCACAACTCCATATATATTCAGTTGGGAAAAGGCTTAAGCAGATAAGATCTTTTTTCTAATTCTCTGAAATAATCATAAGAATACTTTGAAGAAGAACTATGTGCGACTCTGGCCAGGTTTACTTGCCTTATTCATATTACTTCTCCACCGCTCCCTTTCATTAAGACGATATAGGTTGGAGAAACAAAGCAATCTTTTAGTGCTGGAAACAAAGAAGAAAAGGGAAATTGAAAACTTTGAAGACAACAATTTTACATTTCATTACATTTAATAATGGATAAAACTTTTGAAAAATCATTATTTAACTCTCTAATCAAGGACATAAACCAAACATCTATTAAATGTGCATAGAAAGAAATTTACTTATTTAAGATGTATTTGTCTAAATAAATGTACATGTTTTAAAGTATTTTTTTATTACATAGGGTAGAGGAAGGGGGAAATGGGAGGGGATTACGACGTAGGAATTCGAACTCTCACCAACAATATGCGAGTTCAGGTAGCAAACCTGAATATTTTATATTTAGGTTATAAATATTCTTAGTATATGTTAAATAAGGCAATGCCTTATGGCTCTCGGATTTGGCCATATTTGTCTCTCGGATTTGCTGGCCAGATTTGGCTCAATTCTTTTGGTAATTGTTAATACTAGACAAGGTAAGAATCTTGTATATTAGGAAAATATATGTGTAATATATTGTAATATATAGGTTACCATAATTAGGAATATACACTACCATAATTGTAGAGTTACCATAATTGTAGAGTTAGAATTATGGTAGAAGAAGGCTTTGTAACTTGTATATATATCTATTCAATCAATGAAAATAATCAAGGGGATTATTTCTTTCATGGTATCAAGAGACTAGGTCTAAACAAAAGTTTTTTTTCTCTCAAACTTTTGCCTCCCTTTGGCCGAGACCCCCCCCCCCCTCCTCGGGTTTTTCTCTTCCAAAATTTCGTCTTCCGCTCTAAAAAACCTCTCTTAAATTTCCCCTCCTTCTTTGTTCTTTCAATATGTCTAAGAACAATTTTCACCCTGCCCTCACGGTTTCCAATATCAAGCTCAGTGTCCCTATTGTCCTTGAGATGGAAAACGTCCAATATGCAACGTGAGCGGAGTTGTTTAAAATTCACGCTATATCTTATCAAGTTCTTCATCACATCATTCCTCCCGCTAGACCTCTTCCTGCGGAGGATCCTGAGTTATGGATTACACTTGATGCTACCGTTCTTCGGTGGATATACGCCACTATTTCGGTGGACCTTCTACAAATGATTATTGAGCCGGATACCACGGCTATGGCTGCATGGAATAGATTGCGTGACATATTCCAAGACAATCAACATTCACATGTCGTCACACTCGAGCATGAATTCTCTCTCGTTTGAATGGACGAATTTCCGAACATTTCGGCATATTGCAAGAAACTAAAGGAGTTGGCGGATCAACTCCGTAATGTTGGCGCACCAGTAACAAATAATCGTCTAGTTCTACAGTTGGTTGCCGGTCTTTCGGAGGCTTATAATGGTGTTGGAACTCTCCTTCGCCAAAGCAACCCTCTTCCCGACTTCCATCAAGCTCGCTCTATGCTGACGTTGGAAGAAGCCGGTTTGGCTAAAAAGGCGGCTACCGAAGCAAGCCCAGTTGTCATGGTGGCATCCTCTCCTAGTCCTTCGGGTTTTATTAATAATTCGGGCCAAAACCATAATAATGGTGGCGGCAAGAATAATCGCAAGAGTAATAACAAAAATCGCGGGGGCAAACGCGGCGGTTCTGGTGGCGGTTTCGGTACTCAACAAGCAGGCGGTGGGTCCCAGCCAGGGTACAGTGGCCCACCTCCGCCATGGGCCCAGCAGCAGGGCCAATGGCAGTGGAACCCGTACCATCCAAATAGAATAGCCCGGCTGGCTGGCCACCACCCAGGCCCAATACCCAAGTTGGCGGCCCATCGCCAGTGGCTAACAAATGATAGCAACAGCAGCTACGGCCCACGTACACCATTGACTCATAATTTAGAATTCCTAGAATATAGGTTAAAAGCTATAAGTCCATCCAAACGGGCTCTAAGTAAGATCCTCATTTAATTACTGCTTTAGTTTGCTGGAATAGCATGGGTGTTAGTTTAGCACTAGAAACTCATATTATCGTGAAGTTACACTCGTGTATAATTTGAGGAGGTAAGATTTTATATTAAACTCCCCCTTGTGCATTTATTTGTTGGATATTAATATATAAAGGTTAATGTCAAACTCTTCGTCACCACTTAAAGTTAAACCGTGGATAGATTAGTTTAATAAAAAATTGTCAAAATTTGATGATTAAAATTGTTCAAATATGAGAAAATTCTTATCATGACTTTCTTTTTTTATGGAGATTTATCCATCACAAAGACATTGACAATTAAATGACGAACTTCTCCGTGGATATCAGACTTATCGTTAAAAAGAATAAGGAATCACAAGGAAAAGGCATAATGACAAACTTAAATAATCCAAGTATGCTCAATTTCTCCAGGGATTAATTTTGAGTTGCCAATCCACAACATTGAACTAACTAAAATAATTGAAATACATGACACATTAACTATTTTTTTAATTCAGACTTTTTTACTAACATTTACCAGCGACGTTATTAGTATAGAATATACAGTAAGTTAGTACGTTTGCGCGCAAATTAATGAACTGTGTACGTTATTAGTACAATATATGTGAGTGATGTTTATCTTAATTACTGCGCTGCGGTAGTTTATCTTAATTACTTACTGAAACTTAAACTATTCATTATATATATCCCTCAGTCTCACGGCATCTGCTGCATTTCCTTAGGGTTAATATATACGGTTATCACTGTACAAATGAAAGATTTTAAACAATAAAATGTACATACTAGTATATATAACCTTCACATATGGAGATAATAACTAGGCGAATATGTAGTTAAAACTTAAAAGCCCATAATAAAATATTTCACTCTTGACGATCGACCATGCAAATCATTACAAACGATCTCACCTTCACATATATAAACCAAACACACCCCAAAAACGGAAATCAAAACAAAAGAAAGCTGAAGCCTTCCTAACTTTCCAAAATAACATCCTCATCCTCAAACACAAAAGCATAACCAAACAAACAACAACAACATATGTATCCCAAAAAGTGGGGTTTGAGGAGGGTATGATGTACGCAGATCTTACCTCTACCTTTGTGGGGTAGAGAGATTGTTTTCAATAGACCCGCCGCTCAAAAAGCATAACTAAACCCAAGACCAAAATTTAGTTGATAGTCCAAAATAATAATTCTCGCATCTAATAAATGATAACTATGCTTAATCGTCCCTAAGAAAGTAAAACAAGTTAAGTTACCTATTACAATAGGCAAAAGATATACCAATAGTGTGGAAATCCGTTACAATGTTAGTGTAAATAAGTTAAATCAATCCCAAATTTATAGTAGCAAAGCACATTCTTACGTGGTATAGGAAGAACCCGAATAAGAAGAATCAGATGCAACTTCAGTTTCCACTTCTCTTCTGTGGAAATTACGGTGACATCCACATGCTGCACAAATAAAGGCGTTGTTTGTTCCTTCTTCACCACTTGGTATGAATTCTCGGCAGCCATCAACTGCATATCCTCCGACGCTCGCGGCGTGATTCTTCTGGCACTCTTTATATCTCACTCTCATCATAGTAAAGGCTGAATTCGTAGAGTTCTCTGATGATGATGAGGAGGAGTCTCTCTTCAAAACCAGTTGAATTTTTCTCATCTTTAATTTCCTTGAGTAGTATAGCTAGATAATTTTCAGATATAAAAAAAGACTGATGGGATATAAGTGGAAGATATTTGGGGGATTTGGAGAAGTGTCGTTCGCTTATATATAGCTATATAGGTCGTGTTTCTTGGTTATTTAGCAAACCCTAACCCTAAGAAATATTTTTATAACTCAATGCTAGAAAGTAAAGTCATATTTATAGAGTTTAAGTTTATGCCTGGCATATAAAAAATATTTGTACAAGAAAATAACTTATAAAGCAACGAGTTTAAGGGTTTGTTTGGTATGAAGGAATTGTTCTTAACGAAAAATTATTTTCTTAAAAATAAGGAGGGAGGGTTACTTATTTTTTGGTGCTTGATAGAAAATATTATCTTAAAATATTAATTATATATAATTCAGGCAAACATGATCGTGTGGATGTGAGTACACGAGTGTGAGGCTGGTTAGATTGGGGTATGTAGGAACTTTGTTTTCCCTACTTTTTATGAGAGAAGTTATTTTTTTCATTTTAAAAAAGGTTAAATAAAAGATTTTATAAAAAATTTGATCAACCAAACACGAAAAAACTAAAAAACACTTTTTTTGGAAAAAAAATTTCATTATACCAAACACACCAAAGTTATATATCACGTAAGTGCAATGAATTTTTACACATTCAGGTCGTCTTTACTTGTTGTAGCTAGTAAACTATCTTATATTTAAGATTATAAGTCCACATTTTAATGAATCTTACCTATAGATATAATTTGAGTGATTTAGCTAAATTTCTATGATAAGCATTAATTATAACTTATATAAAATAATAACTAACCTGTTATTAATATACTATAAAAATAGTAGAATCTTTTTTACGTTATCATATTACATAATTTAAATCCCTTTTATAGTAGCAGCCCCACTAAAATATTCTTGTTCGTGGATTGCTATGGCATTTACAACTTTGACCATTCACCACCCATTTCTTTTTCTTTTATTTTCTACAGTGGATTACTATTTTTTTCATTCATGTCAATTGGGGTCTTTTCTTGGTAAATTCTCTAGAATGGGTA
The DNA here is from genome assembly GCA_029783415.1 of Anisodus acutangulus. Lineage (NCBI taxonomy): Eukaryota > Viridiplantae > Streptophyta > Magnoliopsida > Solanales > Solanaceae > Anisodus > Anisodus acutangulus. The sequence goes on from CM056501.1 coordinate 25,908,461, forward strand.
GTTGTGAATTGATTGCTCAACAGCTAACTCCATTTGTTTGCTTAGCTTAAAAAGATTTGTCCTTCATTTTCTTTTATAGAAGATCTTAACAAAATTATCTTTCAGTTAATTATATTACCCTGCAACATGACTGATTGGTTTCTAACTATACTGATAGTAAAATTAAGATCAGTTGTATTTCTAGCCCAGCAGTGCCAAGAATATTGCAATTAGCCTCTTCCAAATTGTATAAAAGTCGATAACGGACCTACCAAAATTGTGGGGACAGATGCCATCTTTTAAGTTCACTGACATGTAGATAATAATGTCAAGCCTCATATACTATAATGTCTACACAATTTTGAGTTATGTCTAATAAAAAGTAATGCATGAAATCTCAAGTTAAGAAAGAACATGCAACATTTAATAAATGCATAACAGAACAGTATAATTAAAAATTAATTTAATTTGTTCACGTTGGTGACGGATGCAATAAGTCATGAGCAGTATTTTCGGTTGGAAATTAGCCTTTGGCGGGAGTTGCGACCGACCAATTTTAAAGGCTTAAACACTAGTGTTACGTATGTTGGAGAATCCGGTTCTTCACACATGCATGATCTACTAAGTACGTAGATAACCGTAGGGCCAAGAATCGTCAAATTTCATTGAGAAATGAAAGAGATATTGGTTCACGAAGTAAGGTGTTTGAAGCATGAAAAAGTGTGGTGTGTGATCAATTCTCCCTCATCGGTAGAGGAAGAAAGAATTGTTGTGTATATAAGACTCGAAATTGGTTTGGGGTTTGGGACCCCAAGGGGTATCCCATGTGTTTAAAGGAGGGAGGACCTAGATGTGCTTCGGTTCGAGGAAAGACCACACGCACGCCGCCGCCGCCCGCCCGCCCGTCCGGTCCAGGTTCACGGGTTGTGGGCTGTGGGCCTTCTGATATTATTTTTTTGGGCCAGAAAACTTTGCCAGAAGTACAGTTTGATCCCAGAAGTTTCAGATGTACAGTTTGGACCAGAATTCTTTCAGATGTACAGTTTGGTCCCTGAAGTTTCCAGAAAGTCAGAATTTGAACGGTCAAAGCAGAAACGTCACAGCACTCAATTCAACCATTTATTTTGGCTGAATTACTCCTCCTATAATGGTCAATCCGTTGGTGTTCTTCACCATTTATTTTGGTGACATTACTACCTCCATAATGGACATTACTTGGCCGATGTGGCACTTATGGAGGCGGATTTCTTTGCTCCTCCCTCACCTATATAAACACCCCTTACACCATTGTTGAGGCACACTTACAATACACGAAAATACACAAGCAAAACAGTTTCTTCCTACATCTTTCAAGCATCATTTCGTTACTCAATATTTTTCACGGTAGCATTTGAGTTTCCTTTGCTCAAGTGTTCCATTGCTGTTTTATCTTGGGAGACAAATTGTCCAGGACGTATAAAGGATACATACGGGGCAATATTGTCTTAAGGACAGAGTGCCACACTCGACTCAGCAAAAACAGTTTTTCAGTTTTTCTTATTCATCTTTGTAATTTTCAGTTTTCTAGTTGAATTGTAATTTCAATTCTTACATAAGCAGTTACTTGTAATTTCCGTTTCTGCAATCCTTTGTAATACCAACATTTTCTCATACAACTTTTCTTGCCTTTGATTCTTAAATAAAATATAGATTCTTTTGGTGTAGCGTAATATATCCCAACACAGAGAACGAACATGGGATAGCGACCCAAATTGGGAACATAAGCGCTGAGGATTTATAGTGCTTGAGTTGAGAATATATGTGATTCATTCTATAGATACGTACAATTCAATATATATATAGTTTAAGCTAAAAATAGGTAGGTTCAATTGAACCAATTGAATAAATTATACATCCGTCTCTGTAATCGGGAGACTTACATGTTAGGCATATTGGAGATCCTATTTAATTAGCATGAATATCACCATAATCATACGTCTTATCTTTCACTAATTATAAACTTAACAGTGATCTATGTTTGTAGACATGGTAATCTACATTATCTTTAAACAGCTAGATCGGTGAAAGTGGAAATGACATTAGTTGTTCTATAACATCAAATATTCTGATATCCAATATTTGTACATTATTTTCCTCCACTAGAAAGTTGAATACGAGCTCCTCATTGTGAGTTTTAATCCTATTATCTTCATCTTGTCATTATTATGTCCATTACATGGACCCTATTTTTAAGGAGTCAGTTAATTAGTACTCTATAGCACTAGATGATGCATAATCTAAACGGAGTCTTCGATATGTTTTTTCTTCTCCTTTTGACCAATTTATTCAATTAAACAAAATACACTTGTTTGCTAGAAGCATCATTGCCTGCTTTCATATTACTTTATACAATCTTAATTTGGTCATGAAAGTGTTTCTTTCTTTCTTCTTGTCAGTATATTTAAGTGTTTCTTTCAATGTCAGATGCTTCTCCTTGAAGTTAAATCAATAATGAGAAATTAACAATAAGAGCAACTTTAGTTGTAGAGAAATATATCACATCGGTGTAGGATGAGATTACTTGACTCGTTATAAGGCTTGGACAATCCTCCTCCCTTTAAGATAGCTTTTGGGGTGAGTTAGGACCAAAACCTAATTTGACATGGTATCAGAGTCAGTCCCGTCCGAAGTGGGCCCTCGGGTGAGGGGGGTGGGGGTGGAATGCTCCGAATCAATTGAAAGGGGTGAAAATACTCTGGGTTCATGATTGTGCATGCTCTAGAAGGGACATTCGAACCCCGGATAAATAATGTCCGAATTTGAGCGTGGGAGGGGGGGGGGGAGGAGTTGATAGAGAAATATATCACATCGATGCGGGATGAGATTCCTAGACTCCTTATAAGACTTGGACAATCCTCATCTCTTTGAGCTATCTTTTAGGGTGTGAATTAGGCTCAAGACTTAATTTGACGTTAGTTGTGTGAATTTATAGTTTCTTTGATTTGATGTTTCAAAGACTTTAAAAGGGAAGGTAAAGGAGGAGACCGACGTAGTTGAATTATAATAATGATTTATGATTATGACATTAGTTAAGTAAACTTAAAATGTGTAAGAAATGTAGTTTGTAAATATTAATAATGATGAATAAATTTGAGTTTGATAGGTACTTAATTAAAGATAAGTATATGATTATGCTTCTGGGAGGGATAATGAATCATGACTAATTAGGGTTATTGACCTACACAACACATGCTGTTGACGCCCACCACAGGGAAAATTACTTCTCACTTTTTATAATTACTTAGCTTTTGTGACCATTAAACCATTGATTATGAGTTAAGAGTTAAATCCTTTGTCCTTTGGCCTCATTAGTGATGCAGGCTTTGTTTCTTTTGACCTATACACACTGAACCTAATTATCTTTAATTAGTACCAAGATCTAGTACTTGAGCAATTGAATCTCACTTGAGTCTTGAGTTTATTCTAACTTAAGAGTTTAAAACTCCAGTACTCTTGTATCACTAATATCAATATGTGAACAATATCAGCATGGCATGTACTCCTCACATAAGCCGAAGCCCACTTCAGACGATCGCATAGCTCTAGTCTAGTTGTCAAATGAGCAGTTGGGTTAAAGCTGGGTCCGTTAGTGAAGAAAGAGACTTTAACATGTAGAGGTACTAAAATAAATCAATATTTATCATAACTAATAATATTATTTCATTTTCAAAACACAGCAATAATTTTTTTTCACAAATCATATATATAGAATCCAACAAATCTGACAAAATTAATAATTTTGGAATTTTGTTCTCTTTCTTTTTTTATCTTCTCTCTCACACAAATCGTAACCGACGTTGTCTCCATCCACCTGTTGGCCTCCGCTTCTCCAATATCAGCCGCCTCTTATTCGTGAAATCACCGGAGCTTCGCAGGAAAATTGAATGTCTGTTCGTTGCTTTTATCTTCAACAAAGTTTTCTTTTTTGCTGGTGTTCTCTCTACTGGCTACCATAACTTCTTTACTTTATGTACACTTGATATTATTGTATGTCATGTGTGCACTTGACATATGCATTACACAGTTGTATGTCGTGTGCCTGTCACAATATATATAGTGATATAGATGACATACAACACACATACATCAGAGATAAATGTGAGATACACAACATATACATTCATTTCCACCTTCAAAGCACCACCAAAAACCACCATAACCACCACACTTTCTGCCATAACAGTATGAAAACCGCTGTTGTGGGGAAAAAAAAGAGGAAGACAGTAATAGAATACTTTTCAATATTCTTTCATTAATTGTATATCTCCCATTTTAGGTAGAATTATAATTCTTTTGTAATTAGGTTAATTAGTTACGTAGTTTGTATCAAAGTAAATATTCTTGTAACCTTATATATATTGTAAATCATTCATCAATAAAATAAAGGAACATATTCCTTTATAGTATCAGTAGCCTAAAGCCACAAACTCTACCCTAGCCGCCAATACACCTTCTCGGCCGCCACCATTTTTTTTCCACGTCGGAACCCTAGCCGCCGACCTCTCTCGCCCCTCCCCCTCTTTTCCCCACAACGGAACCCTAGTTTTTCCGGTCATTCTCCCTCCCTCTTTCTCCTAAATTTCATCTTCCATGGCTGACAAAACCAAATTTCATCCGGAACTTGCCGTAAACAACATCAAAAACTTCATCCCTTTGACTCTTAAGATAGAAAAGGGTCAATACTCCTCGTGGGCGGAGCTTTTTAAGGTCCATTATCGTCTTTACGATGTTATCGACCACATCATCCCTCCCACGCCGAAGTCCAGAGACATATCATCGGCTTCGACTTCTGATGATGCACTCTAGGCTCGTTTAGACGCAGCCGTCCTCCAGTGGATATACGACACGATCTCTAATGATCTGTTGCACACAATCATTGAGACCGATGTCATTGCCCGCCAAACGTGGGAACGTTTGGACAGTATTTTCCACGACAACAAAACTCAATGAGTGTTATACCTTGAAAATCAATTCAAGGACGTTCATCAGGACGATTTCCCAAATGTGTCTACCTATTTTCAAGAACTCAAGATGCTTGCCGACCAACTCTCTAACATCGGCGCACCAGTCACTAATCAGCGATTGATCATGCAACTCACTGCAAGTTTGAACGAATCCTATGACAGCGTTGCCACTAGGGATAGCAACAGATCGGATCTGGACCGGATTCTACTAGATCCAGATTCAGATCCGTTTTTCATACCTGGATCCAGATTCGGATCCATAAAAATTATATCCAAATCCGGATCCATCGGATCCACGGATCGGATCTAGATCCACATTCTTGAGTGCATTTTCGACGCAATAATTTGCATGGTGCACATGGAGAATTGGACGATGACATCTTTGGCCTCCCTATATTGCTGCAGATAAATGAATGTGTCCTTGATTCTATAACAGCAAAAAAAATCAGAAATCCTCATAAAATGATAAAGACCTAATTAAATCTGAGAAACATGTACATATACTTGTAACAAAATGCATTTTTCAGTATGATAGATAAAAAATTAAATAAGTAAACAAGAGATAATTTGAGTATGTTAAAGAATGCATGGTATTTAAAGAAGTTGTTTCATTTAACCATTTTGGAGTAGAAAGGCATTAAAGTCATATTGAAGCAAACATGGAAAGTAAATATATTACAGCACTAATTTATATCTATAGAATAAATTAAGAGGTCTGTTAATTTATTTATTCAAGGAAACTAAGAGGTGTGAGAATGGAAGCTGAGGGTGATTAGTGGAGTAATAAAATTGTTGTTCCAGCCAATTCTTCCTAAAATCTCCAATATCCATTACTCCAAACCTGAATGTAAAATACATAAATTATGAAAAAATTTAAGAAAATACTTATAAAATTATATTCTAGTTATGCATATATTTAATAAAGAACGGATCCACGTATCGGATCTGGACCGGATACCGATCTCAAACAAAAGATCCAGATCCTATCCATCATAAACGGATCCGGATCTGTCGGGTCCAAATTTTGAAGATCCATATCCTATAAAACGGATCTGGATCCACCGGGTCCAGGATCCATTGCCATCTCTAGTTGCCACTATCCTTCAGCAATGCACACTGTTACCTCTGTTTTATGAGGCCCGTTCGAAGCTCATCCTTGAGGAAACCCAGAAAATCAAGAGCAACACCATTCGGGCCAGCATTGCCGACGCTGCTCTCACCACCACCGTCGGGCCCTCCGCCTACAGCAGGGTCTCCCAGTCCAGCAACCAGAACCGTCGGCCAGATGACCCACAATAATCCACTTCCTTCCGTAACAACCGCCGGAGCAGGCAGTCCGACAAGGGCCGCGACAGAAGAAATTTCGGCAATAACGGTGGCGTGAAGGGGCAGTTCTCACCGGCCGAAAATAGCCAACAACGACCGCGACAATGGCAACAACTCCATCGTGGGCTACCTACCCACTTAGGCCCCACCGTCATGGGCCTCCCATCCTTGCCCATATACGACATCCTCGTGGACTCTACCTCAAAACTGATAGGCCCAACCTGACATACTTGGCCCACGTCCATAACAGGCCTACACATCACATGCCCCCCCCCCCCACCATCAACTTATACACCGACTAACATTGAGGCAGCTATGAGCACTATGCCACTCAACACTCCAGACAAAAATTGGTATATGGACACAAGCGTCATATCTCACATGACGGCATCACAAGGTACTCTCTCGTCTTATTCCAATTTGAGTAATTTCAATCAGAATATTATTGTTGGTAGTGGACAAGGTATTCTCATCCGTGGTTATGGTCATTCCTCCCTATCCCCACCATATCCACCACTAATCTTAAAAAATGTCCTCTATGCCCCTAAACTCATTAAGAATCTAATCTCCGTGCAACGTTTTACAAATGACAATTGGGTTTTTCTTGACTTTGATCCTTTTGGTTTTACAGTAAAAGATTTTACGACAGGGAGACGAATAATGAGATGTGATAACACCGGAGATCTCTACCCTATTTCAAATGCCGTTAACAATCCAGCCTCAATTCCCTCAACCTTTGTTGCTCTTTCGTCTTCCTTATGACATTCTAGATTAGGACATCCAGGAGATTCTATTTTATGCTCCCTTAGGAAAACTAATTTTATTAATTGCAACTGTATTTTCAGGACTCCTATATGTGAATCTTGCATTTTTGGGAAACATGTCAAATTACCATTTTTATGCATCCACAAATTGTACTTTAATGCCTTTCGATATCATACATAGTGATTTGTGGACATCTCCTATTTTGAGTACGGGTGGCTAGCCATATTATGTGTTATTTTTGGATGATTATTCCAACTTTCTAAGAACTTTTTCAATTGGAAATAAATCGCAGGTCTACCCCATTTTTTCTTTATATAGTGCTTTCGTAAAAACACATTTTGAAAAGAGCATTAAATGTTTTCAACGTGACAATGGTAGGGAATTCGATAATAGCCAATTCAAACAGTTTTGCTCCAAAAATGGTCTTACATTTCATTTTTTCTGCCCTCACACATCCTCGCAAAATGGTAAATCGAACCATAAATAACCTCATTCGTGCCCTACTTGCTCACGCTTCAATTTCCCCTCAATACTGGCATTACGCACTCTCCATGGCCACATATCTCCTAAATATAATTCCAAACAAGTCTTTAGCTCAACGGTCATCCACCCAAATTCTTTTTCGTAAGAACCCCTCCTACTAACACTTAAGTATTTTCGGATGTCTTTGTTACCCTCTCCATCCGACCACTCACAAACTTCAACCTCAGTCTTCCCCATGTGTGTTTCTGGGTTACCTTGTCAATCATCGCGGTTACTCGTACTATGACATGTCAAGCCGTAAAATTATTATTTCACGTCATGTCCTATTTGATAAGTCTCAATTCCCCCTTTCCTCTCTACACTTGTAAACTCGACATTCCTACGACTTCCTAGATGATGTCCTAAACCATCTTTTAATTCACTATTTACATAGTTTGCCATCCCAGACTCCGGTACCCGCCACCACTTTGGCCAGTCCGGGACTAGCTACCCACCCAGTTCTGCCGATAGTGGCTCAGAACAGCCCGCCTCAGGGTGATTTCGCAACCACATCTCGACAAACCGAGGTTTAGCCAGCCAGAACCGTCACCCATGCTTCCTGATAGTCCCGCGGCAAACTCCTCTCTCGTCACGTGTCCCGAGACACACTCTCGGACCATGGAAACTCATGTCATGCAAGGAATTCATAAACCTAAACGGTTGTTTAATATTTCCGTTCAGTTGTCCCTTCCTCTATCCCTCGTAATTCGAAGGATGCCTTGTCCGACCCTAATTGAAAAGCCACAATGATTGACAAATATAATGCTTTTATTGATAATAAGACGTGGGACCTAGTACCCCGTCCACCTGATGCTAACATTATTCGTTCTATGTGGATTTTTAGACATAAAAATAAATATGATGGTTCTTTTGAGAGGTACAAGGCTCGTCTTGTAGGTGATGACAGGTCTCAACAGGTGGGAATGGACTATGATGAAACGTTCAGCCCGATCGTAAAGCCCCCAACCATCCGGACCGTCCTCAGCATTGCCATATCAAGTCTTGGCTCATTCCTCAGCTTGATATCAAGAATGCCTTCTTATACGGGGATCTTCATGAAAAAGTATATATGTATCACCTTATGAGTTTCAGAGATCCTATTCATCCGGATTATGTGTGTCTATTGTGGAAATCGCTCTATGGATTGAAACATGTTCCTCGAGCATGGTACCATCGGTTTACCGATTATGTTTCCTCTATTGATTTTTCACACAACAGATCCGATTATTCCATGTTCATCTACAATAAGGGTACTGACATGGCTTACCTATTATTTGATATCATTCTCACCACATCATCTGATGCTCTCCGTCGGTCTATTATGTCTCTCATTTTCTCTGAGTTTGCTATGAAAGATCTAGGCCCTCTGAGTTATTTCTTGGGCATCTCTGTCACTCGACATTCTGGCGACCTATTTCTATGCCAGAATAAGTACGCCGAATAGATCCTTGACCGTGCAGGCATGACATCTTGAAAACCATCGCACACGCCTATAGACACCAATTCCAAGCTCAGCGCTGATTTCGGCCCTTCATATTCAGACCCGACTCACTATTGTAGCCTGGATAGGGCCCTACAGTACCTCACATTCATGAGACCAGACATATCCTATACCGTGCAAAAAATCTGCTTGTACATGCACAGTCCGACAGAAGCACACATGCATGCCCTCAAACGTATTTTATGATACGTCCAAAGTACACTTCACTTCGGATTACATCTATACAGGTCTTCGCTCACTGGTCTCACTGCCTATTATGATGTTGATTGGGGTGGATGTCCTGACACCCGACGCTCCACGTCTGGTTATTGCATTTTCCTCGGGGATAACATATTATATTGGTCTTTCAAAAGGCAACCTACACTATCCCGATCCAGTGCAAAAGCAGAACACATAGGTGTTGCTAACGTCGTCTCTGAGTCTTGTTGGATCCGTAACCTTCCACTTGAGCTTCACTACCCGATTCAAAAGGCAACACTGGTCTACTGCGATAATATTAGTGCGATATATCTTTCCAGTATTCCAGTCCAACATCAGCGCACTAAACACATTGAGATGGACATTCATTTCGTTCGCGAAAAAGTGGATCGTGGTCAAGTTCGTGTCCTTCATGTTCCTTCCATATATCAGATTGCCGACATCTTCACCAATGGACTACCGTGCATACTATTTGATGATTTTCGAGCCAGTCTTAGTGTTCGAGAACCTCCCGCTTCGACTGCGGGGGTGTAATAGAATATTTTCCAATATTCTTTCATTAATTGTATTAATTGTATATCTCATATGTTAGGTAGAATTATAATCTTTTTGTAATTAGGTTAATTAGTTACCTAATTTATATCAAAATAAATATTCTTGTAACCTTATATATATCGTAAATCATTCATCAATAAAATAAAATAACATATTTCTTTAGGGAGTTTTATTTTAAATCTGAACAGATCTGTTCGCCGACAAAGGAACTATCCTTGACAACTCACAGCCGGCCAAGGAGGAGTTGAAATCATTACGTATTAGTCGTGATCTGTAATGTAGAAAATTCTTACTTGTTAGCCTCTGAATGCATCCAAAAGGAAGAAATAGGAGGATAAAGCCAGCTCCGACAATCTGCGAAGAGGGCGCCGCTGGTCGGAATTGCGGCAACCAGAATGGGAGTTCCAGAATGAGCCGGCGGTTAGAGTAAAGGTGGTAGAAAGAGACAAGGATTATGGTTAGGTGGTGGAGAAAAATCACAATATGGGCATAAAATCAAAGGACCTTTTCTTACTAAATTGCTATATTTTGAAAAGTTTTGTTATGTTGGGTAATAGTTAAAAGTTGTCTATAAAACTGGTAATTAAGGATCCTTTTTCGCCTGTGTGTATAAAATCAATAACGGGTTTGATCATATTTCCTCCATAATCTACTTAGATGAATATGTGCGGGAATTCGTACCTTAAGTAATAGACAATGATCTAATTTGTCGAACTCAAAATCCTGTTTTTAATAATTTGTGTAGTCACGTACAAATCATACTAATAAAAGCTTTTTTTTTATTTGTAATGACACTATTTAACTAACTAAATCCCAGGTAATTTATGTTTTAATTGTTTTGATAAGTTATCTTATGATCATTTTTTGAGCTATGCAGACTGCCAAATTCGCCCAAGCTTTTAAATGGACTAATTTGGATTAGTATTTCAAATTGATCTTCCAACGATATATGTCTAGTCTAACGTAGCTGAATTTGAGCGAGTTATATTTATTGTTTACTGTGGTGCAGGAAACGGAAATAAGTAGCTGCTAAGTATTACAACAAATGAAATTACAATAATTGAAATTTCAATATGCTTGAAGAAGAAACTGAAACAACTTGATATGCTGGGTCGAGTGATGGCACTCTGTCTTTAAGACAAGATTACCCCGTATATATCCTTTCTACATTCTGGACAATAGTCTCCCAAGATAAAACAGCAACTCAACAAATGAGCAAAGGAAACTCAAGTGTTACTTTGAAGAACTTTGAGTAAGAAATGATGCTGAAAAGTAGTAGGAAGAATCTGATTTCGTTTGTGTGTTCTGTAGTCTCAATAATTGAGCAAAGGCTTCATTATATAGTGTAAGGAGGAGACTTATCAACTGCCCACATAACTGCTGTTACTGGTCAAGTAATGACAATTATAGAGGTAGTAATTCAGCCAAAATAAATTATTATTTGATGTGCAACGGATTAGAGCATTTAGGGAGAGTTATTCATCCAAGTAATGACTGAATTGATGTGCATATTAATGGAGGTTAACGCTCCAAAACCAACAACAAAAGCACAAGTTTTCTGCCCAATTTAACTTACCTAAAATTTCGGGGACCAAACTGTAAATATGAAGCAATTTGGGTCCAAAAAGATAATATCAGCCAACAGCCCGTGACCGGACGGGCGGAGGCGCGTGTGTGGGCTTAGCCTCGAACCAAAGCACATCTAGGTCCTCCCTCCTTCAAACACATGGGTTACCCCTTGGAGTCCCAAACCAAAGCCAATTTTGAGATTTATAAACTAAACAAATCTTTCTTCCCCCACCAATGAGGGAGGATTGATCTTTACCACATTTTCATGCTTCAAACACCTCACTTCGTGGACCAATATCTCTTTCATTTCTCAACGAAATTTGACGATCATTGGCCCTACGGTCATCTAATTACTTAGTAGATTATGCACGTGTGAAGAATCAAAGTCTTCAACATGCGGAACCCAAGTGTTTAAGTTATTAAAGATGATTGGACGCAACTCCCGCCAAAGGAAAATTTCCATCAATATTGTCATGGTTAAATTGGCACCCTTATATCTGATTTACTGGATACCAAACTCCACTCAAACTTATTTAACTGAAATGATCAATTGATACAAGTCAATCACTAAAATGTATCCCATGTTCTTTTTAAGTTTGTAGTACTAGATCTGTATTTGTATTGTATTGCACTTGCCAAGAAAGGCTAGCAGTGTAGAGCATAGTGCATTAGTGTATAAATGCTAAAGACTGGACTTAATATGAGAGGCGGAGCTAGAGTACATATTATGGATTGTCAACTCAATAACTTTAATTCAAATTTAATATTTATTTTCATAAATAATTTAAATATATAAAAATTATTAATCTAAAATTAAATAATTTTAAAGAAGTAGAATCTCAAACTTATTATCTTCAAATCCTAATTTCTTCTCTGGTTAATAATTGCAATGTGGAAACCACATGGGTGGAGTTAAATGCAAGGTATCAAGTGGACTAGCTAGCAAAGGTGTAGTCCTAAATGGAGCACATGCCTCTGTCTTTTCATTATCTACTGCACCTATTCCATCTCAGGTGGGGTTAAGAGTAGGGTCCAAAACCATGTGGCTACACAATCCCTAAAATTTCACTCATTTATAACTTAATTAAAACGCATCAAGAATGTGAATGAGTATCATACCCAAAGTGTGCGTGGCCTATACGGGAAATTTAAAAGTTTGCTTCTCTATTTCTCTCGCTATTTGACGCCAATGATTTTTGTTACATTGAAAGATATGGGACTTGAGTCTCATATAGATATTGTATTGTAATATGTTGATGTGGGTTGCGTGATATATTTCAGAATAACAAAAATTCTTGTGTTGTGACCATTGAGCAGGAATTCTCCCACATTAACATGGAGGATTTTCCGAATGCCTCAGCATATTGTCAAAGGCTCAAGGAGTTGTCAAATCAACTCAAGAATGTTGGCGTGCCCGTCATGAATGATCGTCTTGTTCTTCATATGGTTGCAAGCCTCTCCGAGGCTTATAATGGCGTTGGGACGCTTCTTCGTCAAAGTAATCATCTCCCACCGTTCTACCAAACACGTTCCATGCTCACCTTAGAAGAAGTCGGCTTGGCAAAAAAGGCGGCAACCAGAGCCAATTCCTCCATGATGGTGGCCACGTCACGTGACACCGATGACCCTCACTCATTCTCGGACAATTCTAGCCAAAACTGTAATAATGGTGACGGCAAAAAGGGCCAAAATTAGAAAAATGGTGACAAAAATCGTGGCGGCGGTGGCGGGCATGGTAGTGGCGGAAGATGTGGTGGCAGTGGCGGTAGCCGGTCGCATGAACCATCGCGACCTTGGGCTAGTCTTGCGATGGCCGTGGGGCTGAGCCATCGGGCGATGGCCCACGCCACAATTTCCAGGCTTTCCAACAGCGAGTTGGGCCAGGCCCAACGGCCTCCAGCAGTTCCAGTAGTCACATACTGAGCCTTGGCAGTAGATTGGCCTGCTTGGGCCTCGGCCACAGCAGGCCCAATACCGGTGCCTCCCACGGATATCGAGGCAGCAATGCATGCACTTGGATTAAATTCTCCGGATGAAAATTGGTACATTGACACCGATGCTACTTCTCACATGAAGGTAATCTCTCATCTTATTTCAATTTGAGCAATAATCGTGGCATCATTGTTAGTAATGGTAATTCAATTCTAATTCGTGGTTATGATCACATAAATTTATCTCACACGAACCCACCTTTAGCCTTGAAAATGTCTTTCATGCTCCTCACTTAATTAAAAATTTGGTGTATGTTCGTAAATTTACAACTAATAATTGAGTTTCTGTTGACTTTGACCCTTTTGGATTTTTTGTGAAGGATTTCATGACGGGGATACCTCTAATGAGATGTAATAGTCGGGGCGAGATCTATCCTATCACCACCACTACCACTAATCAAACCACACCATCAACGTTTGTCGCTTTAACACCTTCCTTGTGGCACGCGCATTTGGGGTCATCTGGGAGCGTCTATTCTTTCCTCTCTTAAAAATAATAATTTTATTGAGTGTAATAGTACGCATAGTACTAATGTTTGTCCTTCTTGTCCGCTTGGGAAATATGTTAGATTACCATTTGTAGCGTCTAATTCTAGTACTTCAATGTCATTTGATATTATTCATAGTGATTTGTGGACATCTCCTGTTTTGAGCTCTGTGGGCCATCATTATTATGTATTATTTTTGGATGATTATTCTAATTTTTTGTGGACCTCTCCGTTGTCTAAAAAGTCTCAAGTTTATTCCACATTCCTATCTTTTAGAGTATTCATCCGTATCCAATTTGAACGGAAAATTAAAAACATTCAATGTGATAATGGAAGGAATTTGATAATGGGTCGTTTAGGGAATTTTGTAGTGTTAATGGTATATCTTTTCGGTTTTCTTGTTCTCATACGTCCTCCCAAAATTAAAAAGTTGAGAGAAAAATATGCACCATTAATAATATTGTTCGGACATTACTCACTCATGCTTCATTACCACCTTAATTTTGGCATCATGCATTACAAATGGCTACTTACCTTATTAACATACTCCCGAGCAAAGGACTAGCATACCACTCTCCACTCCAAATTCTTTATTGTAAGGATCCTTCGTATTCTCATCTTAGGGTATTTGGGTGTTTATGTTATCCTCTCTTCCCATCCACTACAATTAACAAACTTCAAGCCCGTTCTACCGCTTGTGTGTTTTTGGGTTATCTGTCTAATCATCATGGTTACAAATATTTTGATATATCTTCTAATAAAATCATAATTAGTAGCCATGTTACTTTTTATGAAACCCAATTTTCGATTGCTAAATTGTATAATTTTGTGTCTAGTTCTTATATTTTTTTGGATGATGGGATCTCACCGTATATCATTCACCATTTTGCCCAGTATTCCCGTGACCCAGTCGCCAAGAGGCCACTACTCTTGGCCCAAATGTCCCATGTCCGATCCGGTTTCTTGGCAGCCAGGCCATCTCTTGGCCCATCCGCTCGATCTCGATTCGATTTCTCGGCTATGCCCACTGCCTGCTGGCCCAATAATTCTCCCTCCCGGTCCAGCGTCTCGGCAGCAGGCCCACTGCATGCTGACTTAATTTCTACGTCCTCCGTCAGTCCAGTCCAGCGTCCAACAGGCCCACTGCCTGCTAGCCAATCCCGTGACATCCCTACACCAACCCAGTCTGGCCCACTTCTATTCCGAATCAAGGGCCCGTTACTCGTAGCCAACAGGGTATTTTTAAACCAAAAAGACATTTTAATCTCAATTCTAATGTTACTAAATCACCCCTACCACGCAACCCAGTGTCTGCCCTTCATGACCCGAATTGGAAAATGGTCATGGATGATGAATATAATGCTCTTATTGAAATAAGACGTGGGAGTTGGTGCTCCGTCCGCCTGGTGTCAATGTTATTTGTTTTATGTTGATTTTTACTCATAAGGAAAAATCGGATGGTTGTTTTGAGAGGCATAAAGCCGGTCTTGTACGTAATGACAAAACTAAACAGGTTGGCGTAGATTGTGAAAAGACATTTAGTCTGGTGGTCAAACCAACAATCATTCGTATTGTTCTCAGTCTGGCTCTCTCGAAAGCATGGCCCATTCATTAGTTGGATGTGAAAAATGCTTTTTTACATAGTGATCTCAAAAAACAGTATACATGCATCATCCCTTGGGTTTCAGGGACCCCTATCATCCTCACCAAGTTTGTTTGCTGAAGAAGTCATTGTATGGGATAAAACAGGCCCCTCGGGCTTAGTACAAAAAGTTTGCAGATTATGTGTCTACTATTAGGTTTTCTCACAGCAGGCCTGATCATTCTCTGTTCATTCATCGTCGTGGTAATTCTCTGGCATACATTTTATTATATGTGGATGATATTATATTGATTGCCTTTTTGGATAAACTGCACAAGTCTATCATGTCTCTTCTCAGTTCCGAATTTGTTATGAAAGACTTAGGGCTTTTGAGTTATTTTTTGGGTATAGTTGTAACTCGCTATGCATGTGGTCTATTTCTATCCCAGAGGAAGTATGCAACTGGGATTATTGAGCGAGCTGACATGTCCTCTTGTAAGTCATCTCCTACTCCGGTTGACACAAAACCGAAGCTGAGTACTAATTCTAGCCCACCTTACGAGGATCCTCCCACTATCGTAGTCTTACAGGGGCTCTTCAGTATCTTACATTCACGAGGCCCGATATTACCTATGCAGTGCAGCAGGTGTGTTTATTTATGCATGATCCGAGTGACTAACACATGCACGCTCTCAAACGCATTATGCGTTACATTCATGGTACTCTTGTATGGTTTGCACTTATATACATCTTCTGTATCTACTCTCATGTCTTATATAGATGCTGATTTGGGTGGATGTCCGGATACCAGACATTCGACATCTGGTTATCGTATGTTTTTTGGTGATAACTTGGTCTCTTGGTCGGCTAAACGCCAGGCTACTTTGTCGCGATCTAGTGCGGAGGTCGAGTATCGAGTGGTAGCCAATGTGGTGTCTAAGTCATGTTGGATGTGTAATCTCTTATTAGAGCTTCATTTTCCTATTCAGAAAGCTACCTTGATCTACTGTGATAATGTTAGTGCGGTCTATCTCTCTGGGAATCCGGTCCAACACCAGCGCACTAAACATATCAAGATGGATATTCACTTTGTTTGAGAAAAGGTAGCTCGTGGACAAGTACGTGTCTTGCATGTCCCTTCACGGTACCAAATTGCTGACATCTTTACTAAGGGTCTTCCCTTAGTTCTGTTTGAAGATTTTAGGGATAGTCTCAGCGTACGATAACCATCCGCTATGACTGCGGGGGTGTGAAAGAATATACACGGTATCGTGTAATATTGGTTGTGTATATGGCCATGTCAATTGTATATTTACTTACCATAATTATTAGAATTCATGTACATGTATAATTAGGATAGTAATCTTATATTAAGAAAAAATAAATTTATTTTTCATAATTATATATTATATATCATGTATTTAAATATTTTTATTAATAAAAATAATTAAGAAATTATTCTCTTTCAATAATGTCAGTGAATCATGTGAAGTTTGTACTTGTAGTCTATCACAGTGGGGCTTTTCTATATCTGGGATGGGCAATTCCAGCTTGTCACAAGGTGTGAATTGAATGAAATTTAGCATAAAGTTTATCACTTAAGCAGTACTAATATATGAGATATTCCGTAATCTTTTGTGTATCATTTTGATTTATGGGATGACCCCATAGGGACTTTAAAAATATTCCATCACAACTTTAAAATTTTGGAGATGAATGAATAGAAATTGATCTAGAATTTTAAGTTAACTAGTCCAAAGGATATATAACTTCTAGCACAAATATTTTCATAGCAATTGGTGCAAAAAATAGCATATAGGAATTTATGTTATAAAGTTATTCAACCATATATAATTCGAACGGTGCCTGGCAATGGGTGTGGATGGATCCGTAATCGGTATTCTAAAAGTAATGTCTGATTTGATAAGGTTGATATTCTAGACTGTTATTATTCTTTGTAATCCTTTTATCTATTTATTAATTTGTGGGTGCGTCAGGCTTGCTTTTCCTAGAAAAATTAAGTTAACATCATGTAGATCAATAACCCATTCTTTATGATCCTTATATTTTGCATTTACTTTGTAACTTATTTTTATTTTTATTTCTATTTCAAAGGTGAAAAATCGCCTACCGGAACCAAAAGTTATGTTACTATCTCTAGCTTATATAATATAGTAGAACATTCAATAATATACATTTTTTATTGGAACGTGATCCAAGGGCCAGGACTTAGTATAACATTTCAGTTTGAAGATTTTGAAATGTTGGAAGCTAGCAAGAGTACAGTATCTTCATTTTGGATGTACATGCTTTAGAGAAAAGATAAATACAGAGGATATATGTTAGTTGACTTTGATCCTTTTGTATGCTCGAGGCATGCAGGTGGTCTTGAAGGTCAAAAAGATACTATTGTTTGGACATATCCAATCTGTCTAACCATGTGTCCTCATATGTCATGCTAACACTCCAGATTTTTGTCCGACTCTAGACTATCAAAAAAAAATATCCGCTCTAAGTATTTATTTTGAGCTGACTAACCACCTAACATATAAATTAACAGATGTTGTTATATATTACAAAATTAATATATATTTTTATCTGAATTTCTTACTTAGACATGATAATTAACATAATTTAGTGTGGAAATCCGATTGAATAAACTTTTACCCGATAGAATATTTGCTAGTCATGAAAAAAAAAAAGGCTATGCAAATTCAAATCCTCCACGTTCTCTGTAGAAATAGGATTTTAAGTTTCACACATTCACTGTATGTGATTTTTCTTTTATATTAGCAGATAGGTTAATATACATTAGCAAGAAACTCTTCATAGCAAATTTGATAAGAACATCCGAGAGACATAGTAATATTACAGTAAATTAAATTGCATTGATACTGATGTAAAAGTAACTCTTTTTTTTTTTACCATAAGTGTATATGACTTAAATCTGTTGAATGAAATTTAAAAACAATACAACTTAGTCATGGTAAAACAACTCTAGTACTCTTGGCTGAACTAGTCACTATAAGAATGGACTAAATGTATACTTGTTAAAATCGCCAGATCAGATAAAACAAAATGGGGTTACCACAATCCACAGCTATGCCTCGAAAAAGTTGATGTAATTGTGCAAAAAACAAGATAGATCAAGCATTCAAGTTTTCTTGATATCCCTCAAAAGAATTCACCAAAAAAAAAATGAACTTCTAAAAAAGGCCGTGAGCAGATTCATCAAAGGAGAAGTTAGTCAAATCATCTTTGGGTTGAATATTGAGGGTATTTTCATCAAGCAGCCAATTCTCTAATATGACTGAAAGTGGCACTGGCACTGGCACTTGTTCATTTTCTTCCTTCTTGATTTCAACTTTAGTAGCCTCAGCCTGAGGGGATGCTGTTTGAGAGAACTCGTCTGAACTTGATGATTCAAATGACTCCATCCCAAAAAGTGTCTCGAACGCTTCCATCAACCCCATTCCACCTGTTTAAAAAAAGATTAATAAAAAAATGTTCTCTTTAACATTTTCAATTTTTAAGTGAAATTGTGCATAACTCAACATAATATATAAACACAGAGGATCTAAAGAAACTGTGCGAGGGGAAGTGTTAAAGACGTAATTAAAGTGAAATATTCGCTGGCTATCGTTTTTTATTGGGACAGTTGTTTAGTAAATTGGTCTTCTTGCAACTTATTGACTTTTTAGAGGACCGTTTAAAGAACCCTTCTAAGTAAACTGAAATTTTTATAAGAAATTTTTAGACTACGGTCTAAATTTTATTTAAGTTATTGCAAACGTCAGACGACAATTTAGTGTTTGATCTGTTAGGTTGAGCAATAAATGAGAAAACGTTAAGATCCGAGCCTAATATTATGCGGAACATTAATTTTTCAAGGATTATATTTACACAACTTTTAAAATATGGACAAATTTAAAAGGTAGCCTAAAAAGAAAAATTTGTGTAAATCATCCGTGACTAAATACTCCTAACTATTTACTGTGAAGGGATTTGTATATGTGTCAACCTATCTAATTTCCGTGAAAATTTGAGCTTATATTTTTCAAATTATTAAAAATAAAAGTTACATATTAAAAAAATATAAGAAAAAGAGTTTGGGAAAAATCTTAGTCATAGGGGAAAAAATTATTTAACACTCCAAATAATAATAATAACATATAAAACGAGGCAGATTAAATTATTAAAAGTGTACTATATTCAGCACTCACCTTTGCTTTCAGCACTAGGAGTCCCATCACATGAAGATGAATCAGTTGTAGCAGTGTTGTTAGATGAAGTTTTAGAATTCTCAGAATTATTTGTGGAAGAACTTGACCTCATCCATCCTTGTAGCAATCTGGCTATATTTTCAGTACTAGATGCATAGGTAGAAGAAACTTGTGGATTTTCTTGTTTAATGTATGGGCTTGTTGAGTTATCCAGTGTCAAGGCATTATGTAAAGCCTTCTTGGCCATGTTTATATCAGCTTGAAGTGTCCTTTCCCATTGGCCTCTAGAAGTTGATGAATTTGAAGATGATAAATGAGTACCATTTTCTACAGAGAATTGATCATCTGATCCAGTGCATTGATCTTGAAGTTTTTTCAACTTTTTCTTTAAATGAGTATTCCAGTAATTTTTAATGTCGTTGTCGGTTCTCTCCGGTAGATATGAAGCTATTGCAGCCCATCTGTTCCATGGTCACACCAAGTTAGAAACATTAACTTGAAGGATTTAATAACATATACTCCTATATACAGATAATAAAACAATTCTTTACATTATTTTACAGGTTGTAGTAGGTAGTATGTTTACTTTACTTATAATTTACATTATTAATTATAAACATTTACCTATAATTTTTTTCTAAGCTACTTAACAGTGTAAAAATCATTTATAACCTGTCACTATAAAAGGACAGTCCGGTGCACTAAGCACCCGCTATGCGCGGGATCCGAAAAAGGACCGAACCACAAGGATATGTTGTACGCGGTCTTATGATAGAGGCTGTTTCCACGGCATTTATAACCTGTCACTGTATTTGTAGAAATTAAACTAATATTCGACATGTTGAACCAAGCAAAGAAATACAAGTATGGACAAATACCCAAAGGAGGTAACCCTAAACCTTTTCACTAAAGATCATGAATATGCCAAGTGAAGATCCAGAGCTATATAAGTATAGCGCTAACTATATTGAATTCCAGAAGTAATAAAGAATAAATGGCTGAAATTAGGTTACAAATCCAGAATTTAAAATCAGTGAGTTTTGGATTAGTTTATTTTAATTTGCATATGTATACTGAAAGCAACAAGTTTAGTTGAACTCGAAGAACCTATTCTAGGTCCGTATTTGAGTAGATTTACGAGGCAAAAGGAAGAGATTAAGAGCATACTTGTTGCCTAAAAGAGCTTGGAGCTGGATAATCATCTTCTCTTCTTGATCTGTAAAATTACCCCTCTTGATCCCTGGTCTAAGGTAGTTAGTCCATCTTAGCCTGCAGCTCTTGCTACACCTCCGCAATCCTTGAAAAAAAAGTACGAAATAAAAAAAAATGCAGTATATGAACAAATAGTGATTGAAATTTCAGTTATAGCATTTTTAAATTGTTTTAAATCCTCTAACTAGAATTTCTCATATAAGCATTTCCACTTTAAATAAACACAATATTAGTGCATAGAAATAGAAATGGAGAAGCAAAAGGAAATTTACCTGTTTTAGTGGGAACTGCTCTCCAATTCCCGGCACCATGTTCTTGAACATAAGAGACCAACATAATATCTTCTTCAGGAGTCCATGGTCCTTTCTTCACCCCTATTTTATCACAACAAGGGAGTCTACCCATCTCAAACACAATAATATTCTTCTAACTCATTTCTTGCAATTTGTCCTTATATTCTATATATGAATTATATCTTCTAAAGATGGCTTATTTATATGGATTCCAGCCTTTTCTTGTGTTCTTGGAAAAAGCAGAGACAAGGGTCTAAGGGATAAGGTTTATTATCTGCATTTATAGAAATGAAATAAGCTTAGTGAAAGAGTAAAAAAAGGTGAGAGCATTCAATGGGGACTGAGCCAAATAAAGTCAGCTGATGGACTCACTCACTCACTCCTCGAAACCGCGTAGCATTCAATGGTCTCTCTATTGCCATTATTTACTTCTGCTTTTAAGCAATACCTAATAGCTCTTTCTATTCTTTTACTACATCTATTGCTTCATCAAGTAAGGTTAGCTAACTGTGGCATGCAACACTAATTACAATAGTTTTCACTCATCAGTCAACACAGTCACTGAGCACCAGCTTGTTCCTCATTCCAATGAGTTCCTCTCAATGATCATCATTTTATTTTGGCGGGGATTTTCAAAGTTTAAGTAGGCGTTTGTCATGAAAATCCAAATAGTTTTCATTTTTTCTTGAAAGGTTGAAGTTGTAGTTGTATTTGATTATAGTTTTTGTAAAGAATATTTGATTGTTTGAATTTATCATAAGTGAAAAGGTTAAAAAAGTAGGGAAAAAAAAAGAAGAAAAAACAGGATTTTAGATAGTTGTATTTAATTTTTTTATGATCTAACGATGATTTTCAAATAAAATTAAAAAAACGGAAAAAATGTAAAAAATTATCAAGGCCAAACTGGTCCTTAGTGGAAACAAGGTTTTGATATTTTAGAAAATATGAATTCCGAAACATACTACTACAACTATTAGAATTTTTAATCTAATTATATAAAAAGTTTTACGAAATGACGTGTTGTAATTTAAATAGTTATTTCACCCCATACATAGAAGTAGGGCTGGGCAGTGGGCCGGGACGGCCCGACCTCGACCCCGTCCCGAGCCCGTCCCGGTCCCGCCAAAAAAATAAAATAAAAAATAACGGGGGCGGGCCTCGAACTCGGAACGGGAAGATGTCTCGTCCCGCGAGACCCGAGCCCGCCCCAGGCCCGCCCGACCCCGCCCCGACCCCGTCCCGAGCCCGACCCCGCCCTTTTTTCCCCCTTTGCAAAAATGGCCGTTGCACCAACGACCATTTTAGATTATGGCCGTTGGCCAACGGCCATTTTAGCCCCCCCCCCCTACCCCTTAATATTTATTTTTAACCCATAAGTTATTATATTTACACTTTAACCCAATTTTCCAACTATAAATAACTCATTTTCTCTTCATCTTTCTCACAAATCTTCCTACAATCTCTCTAATTTCTAAATATATCTCTCTACAAGTCTACATTGTTTGTTAAATATTCAATTTTATTTATTCATTTGGGAATTGGGAGTGAAGTTGGCAACTAGCTTGAGGATCTTCCATCGAGCAAAGTTTCAATTTTCAACCTCTCGATTACACGTTGACGTTACGTCGGCGTTTGGTACATTCGTTCCTTCATTAAATTATTATTGTCTGTTTATTTTATTTAGCGCACTTAATTTTATTGTCTTTAATTATTTATTATCATAATTAAAATGGAAGGATTAAAATGTATGTTTAATGGTAAGGGTAATGGTGCTTCTTCTAGTAGGGGCAACCAGAGCAATGATACTTCTTCTAGTCATCTTATTCCTACACAGGATGATTTTGTTGATACTCAACATTTTCCTACAATACCATTAGATTTAGACCAGGAGCTATTTTCTGGAACTCAAGAAGACTTTAATTTAGACGATAATCTAGATGATATACCCACTAATGTTGATGACAACACACCCACTAGTGCACCTTCAACTGAAATACCTTATATTTCCCCTAGTATGAGACGAGGTCCAGCAAAACGACCATTAAAATCAGATGCATGGACATTTTTTTATAGGGACGTAGAGAATCAAGTAGACATATGTAAAATTTGTAAAAATGTTTTAAAATTTAAAACTGGAAAAGGTCACGGTGGGACGGGGGGTTTAATTAGACACGTAGTAAGTGCTCATCCAGCTAGGTATGCCCAATACCAGGCTTCAAAACCGGTGCATAACGCCGCTCCATCGGGACAAGGTTCACATACTGATATTGTCCCGGACCAAGTACATGGTCAAATTAACCCTATGACGGGGGGAATTGTAGGCTCTAAATACAATAAACATAGAGATAGGGAAGCAATATCAAAATTAGTTGCTGTGGAGGGTTTGCCTTTTTCATTTCCTTCATCTCCCGGTTTTATTCATTACATTAGAGATATATATAATTCTGCTTTTAAAGGTTTTCCTAGATCAATTGTTAAGAGAGATGTATTTAAATTCGCGCATGAATCTAAACAATATTTACGTTTTTCATTATATCATTTTAATGACAAAGTATCTATCACGTCTGATATAGGTCGTAGTACTAACGACCATGATTATTTAACTGTAACTTGTCATTGGATAGATTATAAATGGTCTATGCAAAAACGTATTGTAGCGTATAGATATATAGATGATAGGCACACTGGTACTTTTATTGCAGAAAATATTTATCAAGTGTGCGATTATTACGGAATTACCGATAAAATTATGACTATTACATTAGATAACGCTTCTAATAACAATTACGCAATTACAATTTTAAAAAATAGTTTAACTCCATCTTTTCCAGACCATTTTCATATAAAATGCGTGTGCCATATATATAACTTAATTATAATGGATGGTCTATCACTTTTTGAAGACATTCTTAGTAAAATACAATTTGCTATAAACTTTATTTTTAAAAGTAATAAAGTACAACGTAGAAAAGAATATAAAAAAATTTGTCACGATTGTAGACTACCTTATAGAAAAATTCCACAAGAAGTATCCACTAGGTGGAATTCTTTATACGAGCAACTACTTGTTGCTTATGACTATAAATTACCTATAACTTTATTTTTTAACTCTCATAATAAAAAGCCAGCTGATATGATTTTAGATAGTGATTGGGAAAAAATTTCCGAACTTATTGTATTTTTAGAGAAATTTTTTCAAGCAACAAAAGAATTTTCCGGTATATATTATCCTACTATTTCAACTATATTATTTTATATAACTCTAATATTTTTATTACTTAGTGAATATATGGAAAACCCAGCTTATAAGGCAGCTATTAAAAATGTTTCTCAAAATAAAAAAATATTTTATTTCTATGTCCTCTATTTATATTATTGGTTCTGTATTAAATCCTACTATTAAAATAGACGGTACTAAATCACTAATTGAAACTATTTACGATTGTATAGAAGTATTACCACCTCCAAGTCCCAAAAATCTAAATCACCCACCACCTATTGAACAAACTAAAGAAGAAGTGTTGTCTAGCGTAGAACACCAATGAAAAAATATATATAGATTTTATCAACAAGAAAATGCTAGTAACTTACCGGCTTTCATACCATCTTCTTCATCTTCAACACAACCTCACAAAAGACATGTTATTTCTGCGGCTAGTATTGAAAGCCTCAGAAATAGAATCTGCGGCCGTACCTCTACTACTAACCAAATTAGCGAGTTAGATATTTTTGTTTTGCGGGGTTACATCAGTATCAAGAAGTTATCAATGAAGATGGACATGAAGACTTGTGAAATCTTGGAGGGAATGAGAAGACCTTTCCGACATTTTCATTGATGGCTCGAGATGTTTTGAACATTCAAGCGTCATCAATCGTATGCAGCGCTTTTTCTGCAGGCAGATATCAAATAGGAGACCACAGACACTCATTAGCCGGAGACAGCTTGGAAATTGCAGTATTATTCAGAGATTGGATACGAGCGGAGCAGAGAAGGTGTGGTCAACCAGAGATCAACGAAGAAGATGATGAAAACTACAACGAAATCTTAACCGAAGGTAGTGAAAGCGACGTGGATCAATTTGACCAACAAATACCAATTCCAACCGAAGAACCACATGAAATCATCAAGCAATTAGAATAGGTTTTTTTGAGAATGTAATTTTTTTAATTGTAATTTTATTATGTAATTTGCAACTTTTGGACAACGCCACAAAGTTGCAATTTAGATTTTAGACAATTGTATTTGTATTACAAAAAAAATCATATGTCTATTAAATAATATAAGAGGCACAAAAACAGCCTTGGGATGTTTTTATTACACTATCTTTGTTTTGTTTATTGAGTTTTTTTATACATATGTTATTTTTAAAAAAAAAAAAAGGAAAACCCGTCGTACCCCACCCCGAGCCCGACCCGACCCGATACCGACGGGATCGGGATCGGGACGGGACTTGCTCCAGTCTCGCCAGACCCGACCCCGCCAGAACCCGCCGACCCCGACCCCGACCCCGCCAGACCCGAGCCCGGCCCACTGGCCACTCTTACATAGAAGTAGATTCAGGTTATGAAATTTATGAATTCTGAACTTCATTACGGTAAAATTGTATTAATCTCACTTGTGAGACTTTCTCATTAATACAGATATATATAGTAGTACAAAGGGGAACCCTAATACAATAAGAATCCTAGGTTTATCATAATTATACATCATTAAATATTTACACAATATATGTGATATATTCAAATTATGGTGTTGGGATTGTACTACGTTGATACACCCCCTCAGTCTGAGCGGGAGGAGGCCGGACGCTGAGACTGGATCTGAAGTCAATGAACAGCTGTCTCGGGAGGCCCTTCGTGAATATATATGTGTACTAGTAGTAAGGTACATGCAGTATCTTAACATGACCGAGATATGTTAAGTGTACGTCCATCTCAATATGCTTGGTTCGCTAATGCTGAACCGGATTGTGAGACAAGTAGATAGCGGATATGTTATCACAATACACTAGAGACGTTTTACGTAAGGGACACTGAAGCTCCAAAATAAGGTTTCGAAGCCAACAGATCTCAGCAACAATATTAGCAACGCCTCTATACTCAGATTCTGCACTCGAACGGGATAATGTGGCTTGCCTTTTGGCAGACCAAGAGATGAAATTATCTCCCAAAAACATACAGTAGTCGGATATAGAGTGGTGTGTGTCCGGACAGCCTGCCCAATCAGCATATGTATATGATAATAATCTGTTCGGTGCGGAGGGGTATAGGTGTATTCCATAATCAAGTGTGCCCTTAACATATCGAATGATACGTTTATGAGTAGTAAAATGAGGCTCTCTGGAGCATGCATAAATAAGCATACCCGCTGCACATCACAAGCAATATCAGGCCTGGTGAAACTGAGATACTAGAGTGCACCTGCTAGACTCCTATACAGGGCAGGATCTGTCGCTGGATTACCATCCACTGCATGAAGTTTAGATTTAGAGTCAACTGGAGTGGATATGATTTTGTAAGTTTCCATCCCTGCACACGATATCATCTACATACTTACGCTGGCAAAGAAACATAGTGTCTGCAGATCTAGTTACTGAGATCCCCAAAAAGTAACTCAGCTTCCCCAAGTCAGTCATAGCAAATTCGATTTTGAGCAGTGCAATTATCTCATTTTTCAATGCATCAGAAGAAGCAGTAAGAACAATGTCATCCACATATAACAACAAATAAGCAATGCTACTGCCTCTATGAAAAGTAAATAGAGAATTATCATACTTGTTGCATGTAAACCTGATTCGCATAATATATTGGGCAAAACGATCATATCACGCTCTGGGGGCTTGTTTCAGATAATATAGTGACTTACGGAGACGGCATACATACTGAGGGGCGGCTGGTGCATGTAAATAGATTCCTTTAAATCCCCATGTAAAAAGGCATTTTTTACTTCGAGTTGATGAATCGGTCAATGCTTACCCATAGCAATGCTCAGGACTATACGAATAGTGGTCGGTTTAATAATCGGACAGAATGTCTCCCTATAATAAATTCACTCATGCTAGGGATATCAGTGGGGTGGGTAAATGTGGGTACCGCCCCGCACCCGCTCCAGTTGGGTCGGATATGGAAGATGGTTTGGTGGGTGGTGGGGCGGGTATGTGTATCAAAAGTGCTACCCGCCATGGGTAGTGGGGCGGGGGTGGATTTCATATAAGACCCGCACCGTACCTGCACCGCCTAAATAATGGGGTGGGTACCCCACATTTACCCACCCCACTGACATCTAAATTAGCCATCAAATCTGTTACATCACTGAAATGTCTAAGTGCCTCCATAACTCTAGATATGATATTCATATTTCATTTCCAGAAAATCATCAAGTCATCATCAAAGATAAGGTGAGTCAATGATCTTCCAGCTATAAAAGTTGTTTGATTCTCAGCCACAACAATAGGAATGATGTTCTTTAATCTCATGAAATTAATTTAGAAATGCATTTATAAAGGACATTGCAGCAAGATATGTGCCTATATTAGCTAACATATTGGGGGCTGCCACTTTGGGGATCAGAGATATAATGGTAGAATTTACTTGTCTTAATAATTTACCATTATCAAAGAACTCCAGCACAACACTTATCACCTCCTGCCTAATAATACTCCAAGCATCTCCAGTGGGGCGGGTATATGCGGGTACCGCCCCGCACCCACTCCAGTTGGGTCGGTATGGGGATGGTTTAGTGGGTAGTGGGGCGGGTATGGGTATCAAAAGTGCTACCCACCATGGGTGGTGGGGCAGGTGTAGGGGTGGGTTTTAGGTGATGAGTACGGGTATGGGGTACCCTTCCCCCGCCCCCGCCCTGCCCCATTGACATCCCTACATCCTGATGATGAGTACCATTTGCCACAAGCCTTGCCTTATATCTTTCTAAGTCACCACTGTTTTTTTACTTGTGACGAAAAAGCCACATGCACCAGATCACATTCACCCCTCCGATCGAGGAACCAAATTCCAAGTATGCTAATTCGTTAAAGCATTAAACTCCTCACACATGGTTGCATTCCAATTTGGGTCTAGTTTGGCTAATTTTGGGCTTTTGGAAATTGGGAAAATGGTTTGTGTAGACAGGTTAAATTGGACTTTGGGTTTGAAAATCTTATGTTGTGCACAGGTTTCCATACGGTGTGATGGTGCGAGTTGGGTATTGGGTCGGGTGCACTATTTTTGTTAGGGGTCGGATTCGATTCACTGCAGGGTGTCGGAATTGGGTGTTGTGGTAGGATGGGTGACTCGTGACTATTTACAGTGACTGGTGTATGGGTTGTCATCGTTCTGGGTTGGGCGAGTACGGGGGCAGTGATGGTGTTGGGTGTTATCGCTGGTCTCCATAAATTGGGATTGGCGAAAGACGATAGGGTGGGGTACAGTGTCGATGGTGGGGATCGGGATTCGGGTTGTTTGGTGGTGGTCCAGGTGTGTGAGGGTGGTTGCTGGTGATACGGCTTGGTGTTGGTGCAGCGAATATGAAACAATGACAGAGATGGAGACAGGTGAAGACACTGAGTTGGTTGGTCGGTTGCCGGTGGTGATGGCAACTGGCGATGACAGTGATAGCGATTTGACCGAAGGTAGAGACGCTAGAGTTGGCTCTGTGGTGGTGGCAGTGGGTGGTAGAGACTGGGTGGTGATGGAAGACTGACATAGTTCACGAATGGTGACGGGAGAGATGTCGGACTCGTCAAGGAAATTATAGTCCGATTTTCAAAACTTTTGGATGTTCGAAAATGAGAACGTGGTCTCGTCAAAGGTTACGTGATGGGAGACGTGAATTTGACAGGTGGACAAGTCATAGCACATATAACCCTTATGATTTGACGGGAATCCTTTGAAGACACACAAATGCGGGGTGCTAATTTGTAAGGGGCGGTGGAAGCGAGATTTGGATAACAAACACAACTAAATATCCGAATGTGATCCGACGATGGAATATTTCGGTTGGGGTCATATTATGAAGGGTGCTAGTGGATAAAATATTAAGGACGTATTCTACCATCTTAATTGCATAGACTCAAAAGGAAGGAGAGAGAGAGAAACATGAAACAGAAAAGTACGAACCATGTTAGTTATGATGCGGATGATACATTCTACTTTCCCATTTTGAGATATGTGAGGACATGAAAATTGAAAAACCGTTCCATTATTTTTGCAAAACTTTTGAAACGTGGAATTGTTGAATTCACGGCTATTGTCACAGTAAATAGATTTTATGGCTCTTTCAAATTGCGTTTTGATAAAAGTACAAAATTCAAGAAATTTGGCAAAGACTTCCGACTTGAATTTTAGTGGGTAAATCCAGATATAGTGAGAGTAATCATCTAACAGGACTAAATAATATTTATGACCCAGAGAGCTAGTAACGGAGATGTCCACAAATCAGCATGAACAATGTCAAAAGGAGCAAACGTAACACTAACAAATGAATTAAACGGAAGACGGATGTGTGTTGCCTAATTGATAAGAAATGCAGTTTTGGGCAAGTTTTCCATTACAACGAATAAAATTATTGCTTCTAAGGAAATTAAAAACAGGAGCTCCTGGGTGTCCAAGCCTATTGTGTCAAGTTGACGGAGACAGAGCAGCAAGAGAGGTGTGTGAGCGCGAACTGGCAACGGAAAAATGTGTGAAATGATATAGGCCCCCTGTGCTATTGCATCTCGTAATAGGTGTCCCCGTACGTAGATCCTTCACAGTAAAACCAAACGGATCAAAATCAACAGACACAAAATTGTTACGAGTAAATTTTCAAATAAAGATTAAGTTTTTGATGATGTTAGGGGCATAGAGGACGTTATTTAGGGAGAAGAGTGAGTGAGGCATTAGGTGTAAGCGTTACCATAGCCCTGAATTGGAATGCGATGACCATTGTCAACAGTAATAAATTGAGGAGATTTTAAACGAAATAATTGGAAGAGATTACATGCAGACCAAGTGAGATGAGATGTGGCTCCTGAATCCATGTACCAATTTTCATCGGGCTGCTGCAAGGTCAAAATACTGAAGGTCTGGCCCAAATCAGTGGGGGCCAGACCAGTGGAAGGCTGTGGTAGTTGGGCCTGCGTAAATTGGGCCTGCTGCGACTGAATGCTGGCGGACCGTGTACCTGGAAAAGGGCCCAAAATACCCTGTTGTGTAAAAGGGTATTGGGCCGAAGGAAAATTTGCCCATTGTCGTGGCTGAAACTGAGTCGACGGGCCAGTCCACTGGACGACGAGAATGGGTTGTTGTAGCTGATGATTTTGTTGTCCGCGACCCCCTCTCCCACGTTTTATGACACCGCGTCTACCACCGCGGCCTCTGCTGCCTCTACCGTCGTGGTTGTTCTGTGACTGAGTATTTTTTGGCAGTGGTGGTTGGCCAGCAACGATGTTATTTTGGGGAGGCGTATCAATTGCTAACGCCTTTTGAAACAAAATAAATAGACTAAAAATCACTTATTATGCACATGGGGAGTATTCAAATTCCTCATGTTTTACTAACGAAAAAAAGACTTGAATATTACAATCTAAGGCTTTTCATCGCCAAAGCTAAAGAAGTTTTGGTGTTATTCTGTTACCTCAGTATCTGTTGGAACTTGTATGGAATTAAGAAGAAACAAAGTGATCAACAGACAGAAAATTAGAATCAAAGGTTGCAACTTTTCAGAACAATTACAACATTTGGTATGAATGAATGTAACTGTTCATATGCTACTCTATATAAAGAATGTTGATCACTTGATTGAAAGCATATACAACAAGACAGAACTAACCACAATCAATCAGGTTTTTCACAATTAATGATTTGAGATTGTGGCTTCTACTTCTTCTTCTTCAAAATAAGTTTCTGAAGAACACATATAGTAAATTCGCCAGAAGTGAAGTTCTTGTGCTAGAACTCTCACTTAGATAGTTGCATCCTCTAGACAGACGTCCGTAAAATAGCATCACAAGTGGGGACGAATTTTTATCTTAGGACACTGCATCAAGCAGGCCTCTATCGACACCAATTTAGTATATGTTTTCAATTTGCTGAATTCATTGTTGTTGATTTCAAGTTATTATTATATTATTGTGCTCAATTCATTTCATCATTGATGATACTAGATTGACACTAACAATCTAAAATAAAAATTATTAAAAAAAACTAGGAATTGTTTTTCCTGATTTGTTGAGGTTGCAAAATTTTTCAGAGAATTCAATTTCCTGATTTGCAAAGATGGATTAATCTGGATCGTCAATGGTGAAAACCCATGTTGAGAAACCTGAGAAATTCAAAGGTTCTGATTTCAAACGCTGGCAACAGAAGATGTTGTTCTACTTGACAACTCTTCACGTGGCAAACGTATTGATTGCTGAGGCTCCTATGGCTTTGTCAGAAGGAGAAGGGGAGAATACTCCGACTGATGCGGAGAAGGCTGCAAGGCTGAAAGACATTCAAACTTGGAAAAGTTAGGAGTTTCTTTGCAGAAATTATATTCTCAATGCCTTGGATGATTCTCTCTACGACATCTACTCCGCGTTCAGAACGACACGGGAGTTGTGGCAATCGTTGGAGAACAAGTACAAAACTGAGGT
The DNA here is from genome assembly GCA_029783415.1 of Anisodus acutangulus. NCBI lineage: Eukaryota > Viridiplantae > Streptophyta > Magnoliopsida > Solanales > Solanaceae > Anisodus > Anisodus acutangulus. Next base: position 25,940,281 of record CM056501.1, read on the forward strand.
TGCTTGTTCCAAGAAGTTCGTCATCGGAAAGTTTCTGAACTTTAAGATGAGTGATGCCAAGGCGGTTGTCAAGTAAGTGGAGGAACTCCAAATCATTGTTCATGAGTTAGAGGTTGAAGGTATGGGCCTTAACCCAAATTTCCGTGTTGGTGATATTATTGAGAAATTACCTCCATCATGGAAGGATTTAAGGCTTATCTTAAGCATCTAACCGATGAAATGAATTTTGAGCAATTGGTTCTGAAAATTCGAGTTGAAGAGGATAACCGGAAGAATGAAAAGGCAAATGTTGTTTCATTGGAGCCTAATGCCAACATGGTTGAAGGCAATGCTTCTAAGGCCAAGTTTCAGAAAGGCAAGGGCAAATTTAATGATGCCAAGCCATCTTTTGCAATCGGAAGGAATGCATTCGCCCACAAAGGACTAATGCATTCAAGAAACCACAACCATGACTCTGTTGGGTATGTGGAAAACCTGGACACAGAGCAAAAGATTGTCGCCTTTGCAAGAATCAAGGTGGTGGTGTTGGAGGTTTGAGTAATGTCAACCAATCCAACCGGGCTGAAACTAAAAACCAATTCATTGGGGTTGTAGCGGCTCAATCAAATCTGGTTACAAATTCAATCGATTGGTGGATGGACACGGGTGCTACAATGCACGTATGTTCTAAAAATGATATGTTTTCATCCTACCAAGCCATCAAGGATGGAGAACCATTGTTCGTAGGGAATGCTGCTTCTGTGAAAGTGGAAGGGAAAGGGAAAGGGAAAGTGATTTTACAACTCACTTCTGGGAATGATCTTATGCTCACTAATGTGTTGCACGTGCCTGAAATTAGTAAAAATTTGATTTCTGGGCCTGTTCTTAGTAACAAGGGCTTCAAAATTGTATTTGAATCTGACAAATTTGTACTCACCAAGGGTGGGTTGTATGTAGGGAAGGGTTACCTCAGTGAGGGACTCTTCAAACTATTTATTATACCTACTAAGGCAATTGCCATTATTAATGAAAATACAGGCACTAGCACTGCTTCTATGTATATGGTTGATTCCCCTTCTTTATGGCATTCACGATTAGGCCATGTTAATTATCGCTCTTTACAAAGAATGGTGAAGTTAGGCATATTGCCAAATTGCTCTATGAACAAAATGACTAAGTGTAGAGTTTCCATATAATCAAAATATGCAAGTCATCCTCATAAATCTGTAGTGAAATCAAATGAAGTGCTTGGTTTAATTCATAGTGATTTATGTGATTACCAAGCAACCCCATCTCGTGGAGGAAAGAATTACTATATATCATTCATAGATGATTGCAGTAAATTTTGTTATGTATACTTAATACATACCAAAGATGAGGCTTTGAACATGTTTAAAACATATAAAGCAGAAGTGGAAAACCAACTTGACAAAAGAATTAAGATTCTAAGGTCAGACAGAGGTGGTGAATATCAATCAAATGAGTTCAAAGAATTTTGTTCTACTCATGGTATAGTTCATCAAACCACTGCGCCATATACTCCGAAACAAAATGGAGTTGCCGAATGTAAAAATAGAATATTGAAAAATATGATGAATTCAATGTTGATTAGTTCGGGTGCACCCCTTAGTCTATGGGGTGAGGCGTTAATTACTGCAAATATGATATTTAACAAAATTCCTCAAAAGAAAAATGACCAATCTCCCTATGAGTTATGGAGAGGAAGATCGCCTACTTTCAAACGGATGAAAATGTGGGGTTGCCTAGCGAAAGTTCAAGTTCCCTTACCAAAGAGAACTAAACCTGGACCAAAAACGGTGGATTGCATATATATTGGTCATGCCAATAATAGTGCAGCATATAAGTTTTTGGTGTATCATTCCGATGTTGAAGGTATTCACAAAAACACACTTATGGAATCTGCTGAAGCAGAATTTTTTGAGGATATTTTTCCTTACAAAGACAAGGATAAAAGTGTTCCTAATCATAAGAAAAGGACACTGCCTCAAGATGTGTCAAACCAAAACACTAATAATGATGAAAATCTTACTTCATCTGTTCAAGAAAAAAATCTCTGAACCAAGGGGGAGTAAACGTGGGAAATTTTCCAAAGATTTTGGACCGGACTTCATGACCTTTTCCGTTGAAGGAGAACCTCAAATATATAGGGCTGCTATGGAATCATCCGAAGCACCTTATTGGAAAGAGGATATTCAAAGTGAGGTAGAATCCATTGTGCAAAATAATACATGGATATTGGTTGATCTCACTCCGGGACAAAAACCAATAGGCCATAAATGGATTTTCAAATGAAAATTAAGGCTTGATGGTACTATAGAAAAATACAAAGCTCGTATAGTAGCCAAAGGGTTTCGATAAAAAGAAGGTGTAGATTTCTTTGATACCTACTCACCAGTAATGAGAATTACATCTATAAGAACGTTAATTGCTATAGCGGCGATTCACAATTTGGAAATACACCAAATGGATGTGAAGACCGCATTCTTGAATGGTGAATTAGATGAAGAAATTTACATGGAACAATCCGAAGGGTTTGTTGTTAAAGGTCAAGAACGAAAGGTTTGTAAATTGATTAAGTCTTTATACAGACTTAAACAAGCTCCAAAGCAATGGCACGAAAAGTTTGATAATACGTTATTATCAAATGGTTTTCAAATAAATGAATGTGATAAATGTGTCTACATTAAACAATGTAAAGATGCATGTGTCATTATATGCTTATATGTATATGATATGCTAATTATAGGAACGGATAAAGATGTAATTAACCAAACTAAGAAGATGTTGCATGCCGCTTTTGATATGAAAGATATGGGAATAACGGATGTCATTCTTGGTATTAGAATTCAAAAGAATTCTGATAGTTACATCTTAACACAATCCCATTATGTTGAAAAGGTCCTTAGAAAATTTGGACACAATGATGATCGACCGATTGTTACACCATTTGATCCCGCTAGTCACCTTAAGAAGAATGAAAGTGAAAGTGTTTCTCAATTGGAGTATACACAAGTTCTTGGAAGCTTGATGTACATAATGAATTGTACGAGATTGGATTTAGCATATACAGTGAGTCGACTAAGTCGATACTCACATAATCCTGGAAATGATCATTGGTTTGCACTAATAAGAGCACTCCGATATCTACAACATACAATGAACTATGGATTGCATTATACAAAATATCCTCTTGTGTTAGAAGGATATTGTGATGCTAATTGGATTTCCAACCAGTCGGAAAGTAAGTCCACAAGTGGTTATGCATTTACACTTGGTGGAGCATCGGTATCTTGGAAATCATCAAAGCAAACGGTAAATACGCGATCAACTATGGAAGTAGAGTTTGTAGCCTTAGACAAAGCTGCCGAAGAGGCAGAATGGCTCAGAAACTTCCTAGAAGGTATTCCGTTTGTGGACAAAGCCTGTGACAGCCATTTGCATACATTGTGATAGTATGGCTGCCCTGACGAGGGCAAAGAATCAAATATACAATGGCAAGTCGAGACATATAAGACGACGTCATAATACAATACGAAGCTTGCTGAAGAATGGAATTATTTCCATTGATTATGTGATATCAAAGGACAATATAGCGGATCCTTTGACAAAAGGCCTTAACAGAGAGCAAGTCGTATTTACATCGAGAGGAATGAGCTTAAAGCCAACACAATGAGTCGTTAACTGGCGGAAACCTAACCTATCATAATTGGAGATCCCATGGTTTAGGTTCAATAAGAAAACTAGTTGGGGAAGACTCAAGGAGCATAAAACACACATATGTTCATTCCTATGGTGTATGAAGTGTGTTAATCCGTTGATGTTTTAAGGGCTGAATCTTATTCTTAATAATACTAAAAGTCTTATGGTGGGATAGTATAGACTATTCTTATTTGGTATTACCTATATGGGATTGATGTGGGGTCGCATATGGGAGAACCGATATGGCTACGTTCTCTAGAAAATCTCACAAAGAAGGAGTTGTTCACGACCGAAATGAACACAACCGTAAGAATTGAAATATGTTGATATGATATGTGTGATACTTGTTGTCTTGATTTACTACAAAACGTGAATAGTTCAAGACATTTCGTCCACTATTTCACAAAGTAGATCCGATAGGTATTCACTACGAACGGTTCAAGTCCAAAAGACACATTTTCCGATGCATGTCATATCGCGTTGTTAAGAAATAATGAAAAGTTCCTTATTATCTTATTTTCTATCCAAATGTGGGGTATTGTATGTTTGAATAGAAAATGTGGGGTATTGTTGGAACTTGTATGGAATTAAGAAGAAATAAAGTGATCAACGGACAGAAAATTCGAATTAAAGGTTGCAACTTTTCAGAACAATTACAACCTTTGGTATGAATGACTGTAACTGTTCATATGCTACTTTATATAAAGATTGTTGATCACTTGGTTGGAAGCATATACAACAAGACAGAACTAACTACAATCAATCAGTTTTTTCACAATTAATGATTTGAGATTGTGGCTTCTACTTCTTCTTCTTCAAAATAAGTTTATGAAGAACACATATAGTAAATTCGCCAGAAGTGAAGTTCTTGTGCTAGAACTCTCACTTAGATAGTTGTATCCTCTAGACAGACGTCTGTAAAACTGCAGCACAAGTGGGGGCGAATTTTTGTCTTAGGACACTGCATCAAGCAGGCCTCTATTGACACCAAGTTAGTATGTGTTTTCAATTTGCTGAATTCATTGTTGTTGATTTCAAGTTATTTTGAGTTATTATTATATTATTGTGCTCAATTCATTTCATCATTGATGATACTAGATTGCCACTAACATTATCTTAACTAATCTATTAAATTCTGCTCAACGATTAGCTTATATATAGAGATTTATAAATCCAGAATGTGTATACTCCTCACTACTAGAAGAAACCGTAAAGGGAAACTGTAGATTTATCAGGTAAGTTCACTTTTTTTTGTTACTCCCTATGAGTATTCATAAAAATGTATTTATTTATGTGGTCTGATTTTACTGAAAAGTTTGATACTGTGAAAATATTCATAACAATGTATATTCTTATTTATATAAATTTTTATGAGTTTCCGTTTTATACATCGTCAGTATAAAAAATTAATTTTTATTATCGGGTGAGCAATGATATCTATAAATAAATCACCTTAAAATATAAGATTTGAAATCTTAAAAATAAGACTTGTTAAATGTTACAAGTAAAGTTGATGTGAAGGTGTAAAAATTATTCACACTAACGAGGTATATTAAGCTCCACAATAACCATTTTGCCGGAAAAATACACAGAAACTTTAAAACTCTTACAGGCCATCTATTGGCCACACCTGAATTGTTTTTGTAAAACTTATTAACACAAGCACACAGTTCAAAGTTCAAATTACACTGATATGTTTATGTTGGGATTAAATAATAGATTGAATGGGAAATGGAGGGAGTTCCCTCTTGCTCTATAAAATAATCATTTGTCCCATATCGGTAGTGGAAAGAAAAGTGGGAGTTGTCCCACATCGGTAGTGGAAAGAAAAGTTCTTCTACTTATAAGTAGAATTACTCCTTCTTGTCAGTAAAAGGGTTGAGGGGGCAAGGACCCCTCACGCCGTCGTCGCTCGCTCGGCTTGGCTTCGGCTTCGGCTTCGGATTCGGTCAAATGATCTGATTGATTGATAATCTTTTTGGACCAAATTTTCTTTAATTTTTAATTATTTAATTAATTATTATTTAATTAAATTAATTAACTTATCCAATCCTACTTAAATTAATTCATTTGATTCTTCAGAATTTTACTTACTAATTTTCTGAACTACAAAATCTTCTTCTTCTTCTGCACGAATCAATTCTGTGTGATATATTACTGTTGAGTGGTTCGCCGCTACCAGAGTTTGGAGTACTACTATTCTGGTAAGATAATCGTTCTATCCTGGGAGGGGATATTCCATCAACCTCGAGTACTGTGAGGGAATAATTTCCTTAAGGACACACTTTGAACTAAGTGGGCTCGATTATATTCTGAAAAAGTATTCTTATTTTTCAACACTGATTTTGTTTACTTTCAGTGTTTATTGTTTACTGGTTTTTTTTTTTTGGAATACAGATTACTAACAATCTTAAGGAAATTATATTTTTTGATTAATCTGTATTTTGTTTTGGAGACTAAAACCTGTGTGGTTTTCTACTCCGTGTGAAATTTCATATTCTGACTTGAAGACATACAAACTTCGTTGGAATATTAAAGTTCATACTTGTACAACGATTTGAAGAACATAAAAACTTCATCGTTGTTGTATTCTAGTTTGGAGATTAAAACTTGTGCAGTTTTCTACTCCATATGAATATTAGTATTCTGACTCGAAGATATAAAAACTTCATTGGAATACTAAAGTTTCATAATTATACTGCAATTTGAAGAAATAAAATCTTCATCGTTTAAGTCTGTGATTGAATTGCTATTCTGGTTTTATTAACTAAAACAGTTTGTCGATTTGACTGTGACAAACGAATAATGGCAATTGAGATCGGAACTACCTCTGCAATTACTGCACCAGCGGTTACTCCTACGACCCGAACCGCTGTGCCACCGGCTGAGAAACCTGCGAAGTTCACCGGTGCCAACTTTAAAGGATGGCAGCAAAGAATGTTCTTTTGGCTTACTACCCTTGGTATGCAAAAGTTCACCAATGAGGACCCTCCCGTGCCTGCCGCCGACATGCCTGACAACCAAAAGTTCATGGTTACTGAGGCTTGGAAACAGGCTGACTTTTTGTGCAAAGGCTACATTTTGAGTGCCTTAGAAGATGACTTGTACAACGTCTACAGTGCAGTAGAGACTTCCAAAGAACTATGGAGTGCACTTGAAAAGAAGTACAAAACTGAAGATGCTTGCTTGAAGAAGTTTGTGGTTGCCAAATTCCTAGACTACAAAATGGTGGATGGAAAAATCGTTGGAACCCAAGTTCAAGAGCTTCAACTTATCTTCCATGACCTTATTGCTGAAGGTATGGTAGTAAATGAAGCGTTCCAAGTGGCTGCAATGATTGAGAAGTTGCCTCCCTCATGGAAAGATTTCAAGAATTATCTTAAGCACAAAAGAAAGGAAATGAAGTTGGAAGATCTTGTGATTCGTCTCAAGATCGAGGAAGATAACAAAACGCCGAGAAGAGGTACCGTAAGACTTCACCAATTGAAGGGCAAACATCGTTGAAGATGCTGGCTCACGAAAAAGAACAAGAAAAGGAAGAGGCCTTCTGGAAAGGAGAAGGATTCCAACAAGAAAAAGTTCAAGGGCAACTGCTTTAATTGTGGGAAAGCTGGCCACAAAGCCCCAGATTGTCGTCTCCTGAAAAAGAACAAGGGAAAAGGACAAGCCAATATGGTGGAAAAGAATGATGATATGGATGATCTGTGTGCAATGCTATCGGAGTGCAATTTGGTTGGAAACCCAAAGGAGTGGTGGCTTGATTCTGGTGCCACTCGACATGTTTGCGCTACAAAAGAAGCATTTGCAACCTATGCTCCTGCTGGACCCGAAGAGGTACTGTTTATGGGAAATACTGCAACAACCAAGGTTGAAGGATATGGGAAGATACTTCTGAAGATGACTTCCGGCAAGGTCCTGACTCTCAACAATGTTATGCACGTTCCAACAATTCGGAAGAATTTAGTTTCAGCCGGACTACTCGTCAAAAACGGGTTTAAATGTGTGTTGGTTAGTGAGAAAATTGTAATAAGTAAGAATGATTTGTTCATAGGAAAGGGCTACCTTACCGAGGGCCTTTTCAAACTCAATGTAATGGTTGTTGACAGTATTAATAAGAATTCAGCTTCGTCTTACTTATTGGAGTCAAATAATTTATGGCATGTTCGTTTAGGACATGTCAACTACAAAACCCTGCGGAAATTGATTAATTTAGAAGTATTGCCTAAATTCGAGTGTAATAAATCTAAATGTGAAATCTGTGTCGAATCTAAGTTTGTTAAACATCCATATAAGTCTATTGATAGGAATTCAAATCCTTTAGACTTAATTCACACAGATATATGTGATATGAAGTCAATACCATCTCGCGGTGGGAAAAAGTATTTTATAACTTTTATTGACGATTGCACTCGATATTGTTATGTGTATTTGCTTAATAGTAAGGATGAAGCAATTGATGCATTTAAGCAATACAAAAAATAAAGTGGAAAATTAATTGAATAAAAAGATAAAAATGATTAGAAGTGATAGGGGAGGAGAGTACGAATCTCCTTTTGCAGAGATATGTTTAGAATATGGAATTATTCATCAAACTACTGCCCCTTACACACCACAATCAAATGGAATTGCGGAAAGAAAAAACCGAACATTAAAGGAAATGATGAATGCCTTACTAATAAGTTCCGGTTTACCGCAAAGCTTGTGGGGGGAAGCTATCCTTACAGCTAACCGAATACTCAACAGGGTGCCCCACAGCAAAACACAATCTATTCCATATGAACTATGGAAAGGAAGAAAACCCAACTTGAAATATTTCAAAGTGTGGGGGTGTTTAGCAAAGGTCCAAGTTCCTTTGCCCAAAAGGGTAAAAATCGGACCAAAAACTGTGGATTGTGTTTTTATTGGTTATGCTACAAATAGCAAAGCTTGTCGGTTTTTGGTTCACAAATCGGACAATCTCGAAATTCATGTAAATACGGTAATTGAATCAGATAATGCTGAATTCTTTGAAAATATTTATCCGTATAAAACTGAACGTGAGTCGTCAAGTGAAAGATCTAAACGACCGCGGGAAGAACCAAAGGAAAATACACCAAGTAAAGCGGATGCAAGGCGTAGCAAACGTCAAAGGACATCTACTTCCTTTGGACCAGATTTTGTGACATTCTTGCTTGAAAATGAGCCTCAAACATTTAAAGCAGCGATGTCTTCTTCTGAGTCAGCATTTTGGAAAGAGGCAGTCAATAGTGAGATTGAATCAATTTTGAACAACCATACATGTGAATTGGTTGATCTTCCTCCTGGAAATAAACCTTTAGGATCAAAATGGATTTTTAAAAGGAAAATAAAAGTTGATGGCACTATTGACAAATATAAGGCAAGCCTTGTGGTCAAAGGTTATAGACAAAAAGAAGGCCTTGATTACTTTGACACATACTCGCCGGTAACAAGAATAACATCTATTCGGGTGTTAGTAGCATCAAGCGTCAGATATGGTCTTGAAATCCATCAAATGGATGTCAAGACAGCTTTCTTAAATGGAGAATTGGAGGAAGAAATTTACATGGAACAACCTGAGGGCTTTGTGGTTCCTGGTAAAGAAAGGAAAGTGTGCAAACTTGTTAAGTCACTTTATGGACTTAAACAAGCACCCAAACAATGGCATGCGAAATTTGACCAAACAATGTTGGCAAATGGATTTAAGATTAATGAGTGTGACAAATGTGTTTACATTAAAAATACTCCAAATCATGAAGTCATTGTTTGTTTATATGTTGATGACATGTTGATAATGAGTAGAGATATTACCAATATAAATGCTACAAAGCGTATGCTGGCTAGCAAATTTGATATGAAAGACTTAGGAGTTGCTGATTTGATCTTAGGCATCAGAATTCATAAAACTCCACAAGGTCTAGCATTATCGCAGTCTCATTATATTGAAAGAGTACTTGACAAGTTTAAGTATTTAAATTTCAATGTTGTAAAAACTCCAATTGATGTAAGTTTTGCACTTCAAAAGAATAAAGGTGAAAGTGACTCACAATTGGACTATGCACGAGTTTTGGGAAGTTTGATGTATATTATGAATTGTACACGACCAGATATAGCATGTGCTATAAGCAAGCTGAGTCGATTCACGAGTAATCCCAATCAAACTCATTGGATGGCAATGAAACGAGTCTTGGGGTATTTAAAACACACTCAAGACTATGCTTTGCATTATAACAAATATCCCGCCGTGATCGAAGGATATAGTGATGCAAATTGGATCACCGGGTCATTTGAAGTTAAATCCACGAGTGGTTATGTTTTCACAATTGGGGGTGGATCAGTGTCTTGGAAATCATCAAAACAGACATGCATCGCCCGCTCTACAATGGAATCTGAATTTATAGCTTTAGACAAGGCCGGTGAAGAAGCTGAATGGCTCCGGCATTTCTTAGAAGATATTCCATTCTGGCCCAAACCTTTGGCTCCTATATGTATACATTGTGACAGTCAAGCAGCAATAGGTAGGGCAGGGAGCGTAATGTATAACGGAAAATCTCATCACATACGACGAAGACACAATACCGTTAGACAACTCCTCTCTAGTGGCGTTATCACGATTGACTATGTAAAGTCAAGAGATAACGTGGCGGATCCGCTTACAAAAGGCTTATCTAGAGAGGGAGTTAGTAGATCATCAATGGGAATGGGGTTAAGGCCGAGGACAAGTCATCATGGCGGTAACTCTACCTAGCGATCGAGACCCCAAGAGCTAGGTTCAAGGAGATCAAACAAAGTTGTGACTGACGGTTCAACATTGTCAAATAACTCAACCCATTTTCGGATGAAGACAATGTTCAGAAATAAGGATAAAACCTTATGGCTTGTTAATGAGTTAATAAAGCATTAAGGTTCTTTAATGATTATCTAAATCTGGCAATGTATGACCAGATAATGTGGATATAGGACCACATGTTTAGAAATCACCTATGTGAGTGTTAAGTGTAAGCCGCGTTAAAGCGGAATGACAAGAAAGGCCCATTCTCTACACACTCATGAAACCAGGAGGTGTTCATGGTCAAACGAACACAACCGTGAGAACCATAAACGGTTGAGGGTTGATTGTGTGACTTATGTTGTCTAGGTATACAACAAAGTTCGACGGTTCAAAGATATCAAATCTACCGATTGATCGAGTATATCCGATATAAGTTCACTACGGAAAGTTCAAAGGGAAACCTACTTATCCAGATGCAGTCAATTCTCGCTTGTATATCACACTTGTCAGCGCATTCCTTTATCTTATAGCCATTCCCCATTCATGTGGGGGATTGTTGGGATTAAATGATAGATTGAATGGAAAATGGACGGAGTTCCCTCTTGCTCTATAAAATAATCATTTGTCCCACATCGGTAGTGGAAAGAAAAGTGGGAGTTGTCCCACATCGGTAGTGGAAAGAAAAGTGGGAGTTGTCCCACATCGGTAGTGGAAAGAAAAGTGGGAGTTGTCCCACATCGGTAGTGGAAAGAAAAGTGGGAGTTGTCCCACATCGGTAGTGGAAAGAAAAGTTCTTCTACTTATAAGTAGAATTACTCCTTCTTGTCAGTAAAAGGGTTGAGGGGGCAAGGATCCCTCGCGCCGTCGTCGTCGCTCGCTCGGCTCGGCTTCGGCTTCGGATTCGGATTCGGATTCGGATTTGGATTTGGTCAAATGATCTGATTGATTGATAATCTTTTTGGACCAAATTTTCTTTAATTTTTAATTATTTAATTAATTATTATTTAATTAAATTAATTAACTTATCCAATCCTACCCGTTAGTGACCCTGACCCGCGACCCGGCCGGATCCGCTTCTGACCCGGGTCAGAAACAGTACTTCCATGGCTATAAATTCATTTGATTCTTCAGAATTTTACTTACTAATTTTCTGAACTACAAAATCTTCTTCTTCTTCTGCACGAATCAATTCTGTGTGATATATTACTGTTGAGTGGTTCGCCGCTACTGTGAGGGGAATAATTTCCTTAAGGACACACTTTGAACTAAGTGGGCTCGATTATATTCTGAAAAAGTATTCTTATTTTTCAACACTGATTTTGTTTACTTTCAGTGTTTATTGTTTACTGATTTTTTTTTTTGAAATACAGATTACTAACAGTTTATAGAGAAGTGTTAGAGATTGACTTTTAGTCCTCTTATATGTCATGCCTTACCATTTGCTTGAATCTTTGCTTGAAGCTATCCAAAAGTTTAATGTTTGATGCCTTATATTTTCTGAAGTTAGTAAGAGCAAGGGATAAATAAAAAAAGTATTCATATGTTACATTTTGGTGATTTGTGCTAATGTTTTCATGATCATAGAATCATAGGTATTGGATTAAAGCAGTGGATAAATAAATAAACAGTTGAAGTCATAACCAAAAACATCAAAGTGATCATACACCAAGAAAGTCTATAAAAATGTATCAGGAAACATATCCATATATTATATGTTTGCACCTAATAACATTAAAATGTAACTCATTATATATTTTACCAATTTGACTAAATTTAGTTTTTAATTTTGACAGGTTCAGACAATATCTAATCATTTCTGATTCAACGAAAAAATGCTTGATTATTCATCTATTCCAGCTTGTACTTATTCACCCTTAAAAAATAATATGTTACTCATTACACCAATGACTTGATAATATTCATACTGTATGTACTACTTGCATGAGACACATGTGCATCGCACGTGTTCAGAACTAGTTATATTAAAAGCATGAACTCTCTAACATAAAAATTAAATTATTACTTGCACAGGACACACGTGCATCGCACATGTTCAAAACTAGTTATATTAAAAGTATGAACTCTCTAACGTGAAAATTAAATTACGTAAATATCCTCCTTAATAATTTAATTATTTTTGCTTATATAATAATAACTAATCCTACCAAACAGCCCAAGCCAAAAGTCACAACTTTTCGGTTTCTAAATGGAAATAGTTCCCCATAAAGCACTAACGGTGCATTCTCCACAAGGCAATTGACAAATTGTGGTTTATATACCTTCCGCATCACATGCTGCCGCGTGCCTGCCAATTCACTGCATTGCTATTGCTAAGGAACAATGAGCAATGGGGATCTACATATTAACTCCTGGCCACGGGTAATAGACTGTAGATAGAAACTTAAGAAAACGTATATAAAGAGTGAGCAAGCACCCAATAAATGAAATGTATAATGGGTGCTTTGGTGAAGGAAGGGTGCTGGAGGCTTTATGAATTTACGGAGGCGCGGGTTCAATTCTCTCCAAACAATGTAGTAGTAATTTTTAACCAGTCAAACAAATCCTAAGTGTTAGCGAATATTATATATTTTTTAATATTTAGTGTTTGTATAATTAAGGTAGATTTATGATCTTTATTGTATTAAAATTTCATATTGTACACACACACTATATATATATATATATATATTGTATTAATAAGAAAGACTCCCCAAAAAAAATAATATAATTCTACATGGTATCTCGTGCCCCTATACCTCCCCTCAAAATGGTAAAGCGGAAAGAATTTTCCGTACCATTAATAATATGGTCTGTACCCTTCTTTTTCATGCGCCCCCCCCCCACAATTTTTGGGTATATGCATTAAAAATGGTAGAACATATTCTTAACATCTTACCTACCCGTGCGATTCAAAATAGGACACCCACTGAAATTCTCTACCGCCGGATCCCTACCTATGATCACCTTAGAATTTTTGGTTGTTTGTGTTACCCAAATCTGACATCCACGCCCCCCCCCCCCACAAACTAGCACATAGGAGGGTATTTGTGCTATGAGCTATCCACCGACAAAATTATAATCTCACGCCACGTCACATTTGTTGAATACATTTTCCTGTTAGACAACATTCAAAAATTCTGAGTCACTGATTATCAATTTTTCGATGATTCGGACATATCACCACTTGTTCACCATACTCTTCGTCGTGCTGCCACTGTTCCGACAGCAGACGACACACCCGCCACCACCACTGCCCAGACACCTCTCGGTCAGGTCACTACCACATCCGGCACTCACGTCGTCCCTGCCACTGTCACGTCGCCATCTAACCACGCTGCCACCAATAACGCTTTGTCAAGCCCTTCGCTGGCAGTGGCGACCCTACCCAGGTCACTGCCAGTTGTCTCTCCCATCACCGAAAATCGGTTCCATATGTCTCTGTCACAACCCGTCGCTGCGACTTCTAGTCTCCGACATCTACAACCCAAACCCACTGTGCCGCCACCACCCAATGCCGACTTTCCGGTTACTCAACCCCTTCCCTTAACAATCCCGTCAAGTCTCTGCAACCAGACCCCCACCAACCCATTACCATCACAGTCGACAACCCCACAACCACCCACTATGTTCGGATTGCCGAACCTATAGTCATCTCCAGTACCAACCGACCCAGCCATACCATCTCTCGTGACAACACCCACCCAACAGATCCCTAAACCGACACCCCACATAATTACCAAACCTTCCTCTGCCCCTACGCACCATATGGAAATCCGTGCCCAACACTTGATTTTCAAACCCAAAGTTCAATTTAACCTATCCACACAAACCATATCCCCTATTCCCAAAACCCAAAATTAGCCAAACTGGACCAAAATTGGAATACGGCCATGCGTGAGAAATTTAATGATTTAATGAAACAACGCACTTGGGATTTGGTTCCTCGACCAGAGGGGGTGAATGTGATCCGATGCATGTGGATTTTTCATCACAAATATAGAGACATGGTGACCTAGAGAGATATAAGGCGCGACTAGTGGCTAATGGTACTAATCAGCAGGAGGGTATTGATTGTGGTGAGACATTCAGTCCGATTGTTAATCTGGCTACCATTCATACAGTTCTGAGAATCGCTATGGGTAAGCATTGGCTGACTCATCAGCTTGATGTGAAGAATACATTTCTACATGGGGACTTGAAAGAAACTGTTTACATGCACCAACCGCCAGGTTTTGTCCATCCGCAGGCCCCTAATTATGTATGACATCTCTGTAAGTCACTTTATGGTTTGAAACAGGCCCAGAACGTGGTATGAACGCTTTGCTCGCTACATTACGCATATTAGGTTTGTCTGCAGCAAGTGTGATAATTCTCTCTTTATTTTTCATCGAGGTAGTAACAATCCTTATTTGTTATTATATGTAGATGATATTATTCTTACTACCTCTTCTGATATGTTGAAAAATGAGATCATTGCACTGCTTAAGACCGGATTTTCTATGACTGACTTGAAAAAGTTGAGTTATTTTTTGGGGATATCAGTGACTAGATCTTCAGATACTATGTTTCTGTGTCAACGTAAGTATGCATAGGAGATTGTGTACATGACTAAAATGGCAAATTGCAAGATCATGTCCACTCCGGTTGACTCTAAATCAAAACTTTCTGCTGTTGATGGTGATCCGGTGTCCGATCCCACTCTTTATAGGAGTCTTGCAGGTGCACTTCAGTATCTCACTTTCATTAGGCCTAATATTGCTTATGATGTTAAACATGTGTGCTTATTCATGCATTCCCCCAGGGAGCCTCATTTTACTGCTCTTAAGCATATCATTCGATACGTTAAGGACACACTTAATTATGAATTGCATTTATACCCCTCTGCCCCGACTAGGTTGTTATCATATACGGATGCAGATTAGGCTGGCTGTCCGGACACGCGACGCTCCAGCTCCGGCTACTGTGTGTTCTTAGGGGATAATCTCATTTCTTGGTCTGTCAAGAGGCAAGCCACCTTATCCCATTCGAGTGCAGAAGCAGAGTATAGAGGAATTGCAAATGTTGTTGCTGAGATCTGTTGGCTCCGAAATCTTATTTTGGAGCTTCAGTGTCCTTTGCGTAAAGCGTCTTTGATTTACTGTGATAATATATCCGCCATATATTTATCTAATAATCTGGTTCAACATCAACAAACTAAGTACATTGAGATGGATATACATTTTGTTCGTGAGAAGGATGCTCTCGGTCATGTTAAGGTGTTACATGTGCCTTCTTCGTATCAATATGCAGATATCTTCACGAAAGGTCTTCCTAGAAAGTTATTCCTCGACTTCAAATCCAGTCTTAGCGTTCGTCCACCTCCCACTCCGACTGAGGGGGTGTGTTAGCAAATATTATAAAATATTTCTCATATATTTTGTAATATTTAGTGTTGTATAATTATGGTAGATTTAGGATCCTTATTGAATTATGATTCCACATTGTACACACACTATATATATATATGAGAAAGGATCCCAAGAGAAATTAATACAATTCTACGCTAAGTATTTTCTTTCTTTTAACTCTTTCTGGTACTACAATATTTTTTGTCCCAATACTACTTTTATTTCTTTTCAGATTATTTTTTCATTGGCGTTTGTTTTACATTCTTTATTTCTTTACTTCCTTTTTTACTTTATCTAATTCTCTATAGCAAAGAAAGACATAACAAATCTACTTCAAAAAAGAAAGACTCCAAAGCAGGGGTAGAAGGAGAGTATTAGTTACCACATATATTGTATTTATATGAATTTTTTATTAAATATATACAAATATATAATTGCAAATCCATTAATTATGACGGTCATGAGTTCGGTGGCAAGTTCAAAACCCATAAACTCTAAATTCTAGTTCCGTCTTTGCTCTGAAGTTTGACCACTTCTAAAGACGGACAGTTCTTCCAGAACCACAAAACTCACCCAAAAAATATTTCTCTGTGTGTTATAGATTCACAATATTCATAACATTAGTATGAGTTTTCACACATGTGTTCAAATAGTTATACACTTATACTATGTTATTGGTAATAACTTTACGTCAAAGAAAAGTTAAGCACCCACGGACCCAGAATCCTGGATCCGCCACTTACAGTGAGCACTTACTTTTCCGCATAACTCATGTTTTATGTATGTTTAATAATTGTAAAAAGTGTGTTTTATACTTGCCAGTAACTTGTGTACTTTTTAATATTTGCTTTTAGTTTAACCGTAAACATGAAAATGATAAGCGAGAGCGAGTTGGTGGATATCATGCAATACCTAAATCTCATTTGCATTTTTCAGAATCTAAACCAAAATAAATTACTAAAAGGTGTTAGGAATATGATTGTCAAAAAATATTTCAACAAAAAATACTCATATTTAGAGCAGATACACCAAAAAGATAAATTTAAAACAATTACTTATATTTTATTTTACAAAAGATTACATAACAATTGTAACTTAACATTTATTTTGTGAAGTTACCGTTTTTTTTATCAAACTAAATACCCTATTTAATAATTTTAGAAATAACCCATAGGAGGAGAAAACAACGCTTCAATTCATACGCTTGTTCTGAAAAAAATATGCTTTTACGAAGAGTCAGAAGCGGATCCTAGATTTTATCTTTATGTGTCTAACCGTTAAGATTTTTAATACTACATCCATTATATTTTTAAAGTTATGAATATATTTATCATTTATTGTAATTTTAGTGTATTTTTATACATTAATTTATGTTCATGTGAAAAGACTTTGTTAAGACGAATTCGCAATCCGAAACTGTATCTGCCCGTGCGAAGAGTTGCCCCCAATTTTCTCCCCTAATAACCTCTTGTTTGATCGAAGTTCCATTCTTTAAATTAAAGTCAGAAGACGAGAAAATTAGCCCCTAAGACTCTCTCCTTCCATAATTCTCTGGGAAGTCGAAGAGGCTGGTATGATATTCTCCTCTTCTTTATTTGTTTTTTTAATTTTGCAGTACTATTAAGCTTTGTTTTTTTAGATTGATATTCATATATATATATATATATATATATATATATATATATATATATACACGCCGATTTGGTCTTCTTAATTGATATTTCTATTTATAACTCAAATAAACATAATTATATAAATTAGTAATTGATAATGTGTTTCTTATTGGCGACCCCTTATAATGGCAAAGTCAATAATATTTTGTAAAATCATATACTATTATGTTTTAAGAGTAGTAATTCAATTTGAAATTTAATGTTCCTAATCTTTGAATAATATTAACTTTTTAAAGTTATTATATGTCAAATTGATTCCTGATGTTCGTATTAGGTTAATTTTTTGGTCCCCTGATAGAATGAGATAAATTTTGAACAAGAAGTTATCTACTCAAAGGAGAAAGGAACTTTATGAAAGTTTTCTATTATTCAAAAGAGACACTATATAATAACTGAAACTTCCTTCCCAATTTGTAGAGGTACTATTTATTTCTAATTTAGATTTAATTTAGTTTGTTATGATCCTATGAAATTTGTTGCACAAACTTTAATGAGTTTAATATAAATTAAATAAGATTAATACATGTTTATATAAAAAATATTGTTGAGCATAAATTCAAATTTCTAATTATGTGTTATTACTAAACTTTTTTTTTATGCTTGGAAATGTGGTTGAAAGAAATAATCCCCTTGATTATTTTCATTGATTGAATAGGTATATATACAAGTTACATCTTTCCATAATACTACAAATCATTTTCCTATTCTACATCTAAATCCTTATTCTACCATAATTCTAACTATACAATTATGGTAGGTGTATAACACTAATTAATGTATCCTTTTTATTACAATATACTACAAATATATACCATATATTAATCTAGAGAATCTGGCCGAGAGAGGCCCACTGGCCGAGAGGCCGAGAGGCCCAATTCTTGGTCTGGCCGAGACAAACCCTCATGCGAGGCCCAATTACGTGATATATATGTGATATACACTGCTGTATATTCGTGTATATCACATGTATATTGCTCTGCTTAACACACCCCGCAGTCATAGCGGGCGGTTTTAACGCCGAGACTGTCCCTAAAATCTTCAAAGAGAACCGCTGGTAGACCCTTTGTAAAGATGTCTGCAATTTGATAACGAGACGGGACATGACATACGCGAACTTGACCCTTTGCAACCTTTTCCCGGACAAAGTGAATGTCCATTTCGATATGCTTGGTGCGTTGGTGTTGAACGGGGTTACTTGAGAGGTAGATGACACTAATGTTATCGCAATAGACCAAGGTTGCCTTCTGAATGGGACAATGAAGCTCCAAAAGCAAATTACGTAGCCAACAGGACTCGGAGACCACATTCGCTACCCCTCGATAATCTGCCTCTGCACTGGAGCGTGACAGAGTTGCTTGACGTTTTTCCGACCATGAGACCAAGTTGTTGCCAAGGAACATACAGTAGCCAGAAGTTGACCGTCTGGTGTCGGGACAACCACCCCAATCAGCATCCGTGTAAGAGACAAGTGTGGATGTAGATGAAGGATACAAGTGCAACCCATAGTCCAGTGTCCCCTGAAGATACCGAATGATGCGTTTGATTGCATTCATCTGCTCAACCCTGGGATCATGCATGAATAAACACACCTGCTGAACCGCATATGTAATATCCGGTCTGGTAAAGGTAAGATACTGGAGGGCCCCTGCAAGACTGCGATAGCGGATCGGGTCCTCGTATGGTGCACCTGCTGCGGCACTCAGCTTTGGGTTTGCATCAACCGGTGTGGAAGTGGACTTACAGGATGACATCCCCGCCCTCTCGATGATCTCAGCAGCATACTTCCATTGAGATAGAAATAAGCCACCTGAATGACGCTTGACGGCAATCCCCAAAAAGTAACTCAACGGCCCCAAGTCCTTCATAGCAAACTCAGAACTGAGCATGGTTATGATAGATTGGCGCAAGACATCGGAAGAGGCGGTCAAGATGATATCATCCACATACAACAGAATGTAGGCCAAAGCAGAACCACGGCGGTAGATGAACAAGGAATTATCTGACCGGCTGTGAGTGAATCCAATAGTCGAAGCAAAATCAGCAAATCGTGTATACCAGGCCCGTGGAGATTGCTTAAGCCCATATAGTGATTTCTTTAACAAACAGACATGATGAGAGCGGTTGGGATCCCTGAAACCCAACGGCTGATGCATATAGACTGTTTCCTTGAGATCACCATGTAGAAAAGCATTCTTGACATCCAACTGATGAATTGGCCAAGTTTTTGAAAGAGCCAAGCTAAGCACAGTGCGAATGGTAGCCGGTTTGACCACCGGACTAAACGTCTCACCACAATCAATTCCAACCTGCTGAGTCTTACCATCACCAACAAGTTGTGCCTTATGTCTAGCAAAGGACCCATCTGAATTCTCCTTATGAGTAAAAATCTACATAGACCTGATAATATTAATACCATATGGACGGGGCACCAACTCCCACGTATTATTATCAATAAGAGCATTATATTCATCAGTCATAGCAATTTTCCAATTAGGGTCATTTAATGCGGACACAGGATTGCGGGGCAAGGGGGATTTAAGGACATCAGAATGTAAATTAAAATGTCTTTTAGGTGTAAAAATACCCCACTGACTTCGAGTGACCGGTCTATGACTCGATGAAGAATTGAGGGAATTTTGGGAATTTTCTGGGCTCGGGACGGGTGGCGTGAGCGGTGGGCTCTTGGCCCAAATCGGTAAATCTTTGGGCTCGGTTTACGGACCGGTTGAGTGGTGACAGGCCCAATTGCTGGAACTGTTCAGGCAGCTTCTTTGGATGTGGCGTTCTTTGTGGGGCGGTGGCAATGGGCCCGCTGGAGGATTTTGGGTACGGGAGATGTCCGAAAAATTCCGAATAATATACGGGGATATTTGGTCATCTAAAAAATTATATGACTTAGGTTCGAGAGTATGAACTTTCGTAAATGAGAATTGAGTTTCATTAAAAATGACATGACGATTGATTATGATTTTCTTGGAGGATAAATCAAAACACTTATAACCACGATGATTCGACGGATAACCCAAAAACACACACGGGGTAGACCGAGCCTGAAGTTTGTTAATTGTGGTGGATGGGAATAACGGATAACACAAGCACCCAAAAATTCAAAGGTGAGAATAAGAAGGGTTCTTATTATATAGGACTTTGAGGGATGAAGAGTATGTCAGACCCTTAGACGAAATTATGTTCAGCAGGTAAGTGACCATTTGTAGAGCATGATGCCAAAAATATGGAGGTATGGAGGCATGTATTAGGAGAGTTCGGACAATATTATTTATGGAATGAATTTTGCGTTCGGCTTTCCCATTTTGTGAAGATGTATGAGGACATGAAAAGCGAAAATTTATCCCATGAGTAGCACAAAAATCTCAAAACTCCCTATTGTCATACTCTTTCCCATTATCACATTGAATATTTTTTATTTCTCTTTCGAATTGAGTACGAATGAACGCTCTAAATTTTATGAAGACAGAAAACACTTGTGATTTATTCGCAATTGGAAACGTCCACAAAAATCTAGAATAATCATCTAAAAATAGAACATAATATCGATGACCCATTGAACTAAGAACAGGAGATGTCCATAAGTCGCTATGAATAATGTCAAATGGCATAGAAGTATGAGAATTGGAGTCTACAAATGGCAACTTAACAATTTTTCCTAATAAACAAGACTGACAAATTGGAGTACGACTTGTACCCTTACAAGAAATAAAGCTATTTTTATCTAAAGCTGATAAAATAGAAGATCCCGGATGACCCAGACGAGCATGCCACATAGAAGGAGTGATGGCTGCAAAAGCTGATGGCACGGCTGGACTCGATGGACTGAAACCGGGCATGATAGGATACAGATTCCCCCTACTATCACACCTCATGAGATGACTCCCCATCTTGAAATCCTTCACAGAGAAACCGAAAGGATCAAATTCAACAGAAACAGAATTTTCATTTGTGAATTTTCGGACAGACACTAAATTTTTAATCAATTTAGGAGCATGTAAAGTATTTTTCAAGAGGAGTGGTGGATTAGGATGAGACAATTTTTTCTGACCATACCCTAGAATTGGAATAGAACTGCCATTACCAACAATTATCCCCCGAGGGGTGCTCAAATTGGAATAAGATGAGAGAGTACCTGATTCGGAAGTCATGTGAGTAGTGGCCCCGGTGTCCATGTACCAATTTGGGTCCGGTTGGGACAATCCCAACGTGTGCATCGCGGCCTCGATATCGGTCTGAGTGGGGCCTGCTGCATGATGGGCTTGCGGAGGACGGGGCCCAAGGACTCCATTCCGTGATGCTGCTGGGCCGTAGGGGCTGGAGGTGCTGCTGTTGGGCCACTGCTGGGCGTTGGGCCTGGACTGTTGGCCAGCCCACTGGCCGCTGGAAACTGTTGCTGGAGGGTGCGGATTCCACTGCCAATGGCCCCACTGCTGGGCCCACGGTGGTGGTGGCCCACTGTACCCTGGATGGGACCCACCGCCTGTTTGTTGATCACCGGAACCGCCACCAGAACCGCCTCGTTTGCCCCCACGATTTTTGTTATTTTTGCGATTATTCTTGCCGCCACCATTGTTATGGTTTTGGCTCGAATTATTAACAAAACCCGAAGGACTAGGAGAGGATGCCACCATGACAACTGGGCTTGCTCCGGTAGCCGCCTTTTTAGCCAAACCGGCTTCTTCCAACGTCAGCATGGAGCGGGCTTGATGAAAGTCGGGAAGAGGGTTGCTTTGGCGAAGGAGAGTTCCAACACCATTATAGGCCTCCGAAAAACCGGCAACCAACTGTAGAACTAGACGATTATTTGTTACTGGTGAGCCAACATTACGGAGTTGATCCGCCAATTCCTTTAGTTTCTTGCAATATGCAGAAACGTTCGGAAATACGTTCATTCGAACGAGAGAGAATTCCTACTCGAGTGTGACGATACGGGAATGTTGGTTGTCTTGGAATATGTCACGCAATCTATTCCATGCAGCCATAGCCGTGGTATCGGGCTCCTTAATCTTCTGTAGAAGGTCCACTAAAATAGTGGCGTACATCCACCGAAGAACGGTAGCATCAAGTGTAATCCATAACTCAGGATCCTCCGCAGGAAGGGGTCTAGCGGGAGGAATGATGTGATGAAGAACTTGATAAGAGATATCGTGAATTTTAAACAACTCCGCCCACGTTGCATATTGAACGTTTTCCATCTCAAGGACAATAGGGACATTGAGCTTGATATTGGAAACCGTGAGGGCAGGGTGAAAATTGTTCTTAGACATATTTGAAAGAACAAGGAAGGAGGTTAAATTTAAGATCGGTTTTTGAGAGCGAAAGACAAAATTTTTAGAGAGAAAACCCGAGGGGGGGGGGGGGGGTTCTCGGCCACAAGAAAAGTTGAGAGAAAACTTTTGTGTAGACCTAGTCTCTTGATACCATGAAAGAAATAATCCCCTTGATTATTTTCATTGATTGAATATGTATATATACAAGTTACATCTTTCCATAATACTACAAATCCTTTTCCTATTCTACATCTAAATCCTTATTCTACCATAATTCTAACTATACAATTATGGTAGGTGTATAACACTAATTAAGGTATCCTTTTTATTACAATATACTACAAATATATACCATATATACACCTAGAGAATCTGGCCGATAGAGGCCACTGGCCGAGAGGCCGAGAGGCCCAATTCTTGGTCTGGCCGAGACAGCCTACTGCGAGGCCCAATTCTTGGTCTGGCCGAGACAGCCTACTGCGAGGCCCAATTTTGTGATATATATGTGATAGACACTGCTGTATATTCAGTGTATATCACATGTATATTGCTCTGTTTAACAGTGGTGGGCCTATAAAAAAGAGTAACGAGTAGAACCTGCTTGTCGTAATGGCACTATAAAAAAAACCCAGTTACCAACTACAAATTTTACTGGTAAATTGATAAAATCAGTTGGCAATTTGAATTACTAACGGACATTAATCTGATGCAAAAAGGCTCGATGGTGAATTTCGCCAACCAATTTGATATCGTTGCTAACATTACCAACGCAAAATCGGTTGGTACGTAGACGAGAAATATTGGTAAATTTTGAATCTTGACTCTAAGATTACCACTGGTAAATTTGCTAACTAAAGTTGGTTGGTATTCCATTAGTTACTTTACCAACAGATAGAAAACATATTAGTATATTTGGTTCTTTATTATTCAAATTTCGTTTGTAATCGTTGATAAATGTAGTAACGAAAAAAACTGATGTTGGTATTCTGTTAGCAGCTATACTAACAGGATATTTGTAACCGGTTAGTAATCCATTACTAAATTCTTGATTTTTTAAAAATTTCTAATCCGTTGGTAATACGTCAGTATTTTACTTGGCAGTGAAATTAGGAGGGTTTGGTTAACATATTAAGGGTCAGAAGTAGGTGGGAAGATATTTTGCTTTCATTGTATTTGAACAATTCTTTTGTTTTGCTAATTTGTTTGTAGAATCGTACAATGGGGTGTCCTCAAATTAAAGGGTCATGTGGGGCCTTTTAATTATGTCATCCTTCAATTTGTATGTAGGTGCATTGAGGCTTTATTTTCGCAGTGTTATTTAACTGAGATATATATGTTCCATGAAATAATTATAATTTGGAGATGATGAGACTTTACGTTTGAACAATTTTCGGATTTGATTTTTTCTATTTCTTTGATTTGTTTGATTGTTTATTTTCGTAAACTCGGGCGATATCCAATTATCTTGATCTCGATATATTTATAATTTATAGAAACTTGCATTTTGTTCTTGATATGTATTATTTACTCAAGAAAATTATTTTAATAATATTAATATTATTTTATAAAAATATGTACTACATAATTCGGCATACACGTGCAGTGCACGTGCCAAAAAACTAGTGTGTGTATAAATCAGAAAAGGGTCAAAAATACCCTTAACATATTAGAAATGGTTCAAAAATTTCCTCCTTCCACCTATTAGATCAAATTTGCATCTCCTTTCACCTATTGGGATAAAAAAAATGCCCTTAACGTGTTAGAAATAGCTCAAAAATGGCCCCACCTTCCACCTATTATGTTAAATTTGCATCTAACATTATTTTCAATCTTAAATTTTTTCCTCATTAAGAGCACAATTATATGACATTTATTAAATTTTAATTAAGCATGTGACCTTTATTTAAAAAGGAGTCTCAGATACCAAATTGTTAGTGTATTAAAATAGTTCAAGAAGAGAGCTAAAATATAAGATTGATTAATTGTTATCCAAACTCAACTTTCTTTTTTTATCTTCCTTGTCATTACAAAAAAGGAAATGTCAAATAGCACATGTTCAACATAATTATTTTCTTAATTTACTTATCATTTAAAGTACATTAAGTTAATCCGATTTATAAACGAAAAACTATATGATATATAACCTTATTAATCAATTGATATATGATGAAATTTAATTTATTGTAAAAAAATTGTACATCAGATTTTGGTTAACTTGGTGATTTTTATGACTTTTGTGTGTATAATCCTACTTAAATAGTCTATTTCCTAATTATAAAAATTAGCGGTCTCTTATTATTACGAATATCTGTTTAAATGATAGATTCTAAATAATTGAATTAATTCATGTTAAAATATTTCATTTAGGAATGTCTCTTCCTGATTTAGATATTATAGTGAATTCAATTAATTATAAGCAACTACTATTGATAATTCTTTGTTTCAACAAGAGATTTCAGTCGCATGTACCTTCTTAGTAGTTAGATATTACAAGAAGCACTTTGCTATTTTTTCATCTCAATCACTGAATGGAAGGTCTTAACAAGAAGAATCTTGTTAGGTTTAGTTGCGTTAATTTGACATAGATTTTTGTGTTAGGTTGTGTCGTGAATAGGGTTTATTTTGGGTTGTCTTAGAATTTTATGTAGACGAAATAAAGGCTGCGTCTTTAATTAAAATTTAATAAATGTCATATAATTGTGCTCTTACTGGAGGAAAAAAATTTAAACTTGAAAATAATATTATAGACAAATTTAATCAAATAGGTGGAAGGAGGTCATTTTTAGTCATTTCTAATATGTTAAGGACATTCTTTTATTTCAATAGATGAAAGGAGAAACAAATTTGATTTAACCGGTAAAAGAATGACATTTTGAACTATTTCTAATAGATTAAGGACATTTTTGATCATTTTCCGTATATTAATTAATGAACATGAAAAGAAATAAAGAGACGGAGTAATTTTCTTGCAATTATGGCTATTCTAATTGGATAACTGTCATCAAACACAATACATTAGCGTACGTTGTCTTTAATAACCGTATCCTCTAGACATGCATGGTCAGTTTACAAACAAAATGTCAAAGTGCTAGTCGTGCCAACGAATGTCTGGTCAATTCTTTTAGATTTTGCACTCTCAATGTTGGTAAATGCTCTTGTTTTTCTTTTCCAACTTTTAGTCAATAGCTTCATAAGTACGTCTAACATTGTGAACTTTCACATATTTAATGTTGGTTGTTTGAAAAGTTCAAATATTAAAGAATTCTCTGGCGTCCGATTTGGATTAATCTGATATTTTAGGCTTCATGTTTTTCACATTAAGCTGCAATCGTCACCAATAAATTATGCTAAATAGATTTAGATGATGAATATTAATGTGCTTTCTTTTGTTACAAGCAACACACATTCTTACGAGGAAAACAAATAAGAGGTTCAAATCGGACGGCTCATAAGGTAGATTGACTTTTGATTCGAACTGTGATTTACTAATCTCAGATTATTCTTAAAAGGGCCAAATATATCCTGAACTGTTTGAACCTGGGAGGAAAAGGTTATAAAGTTTCAAAGAAAGAAAAAAAGCAATTTTATAGATAAGTATGTCTTCTGGGAAGCTCCACAGTGTTTATAGAAAAAAAAATGGGTAGAAAGAGAAAGAACTCGCCGGCTAAAAATTGTTAATGTCAATAGCCGGATGTCTATTTTGTGTAGGTTATAAAGAATAGGGCTTTATTTTTTATAGGGCTTAAATGGGCTGCCAATCAAGTTATTTTTTCTATTTTAAAAGATTTTTTTACAATGCTAATTTTATGTGTTATATAGAGTTTAATTGGCAGCATTAATTTTTTAACTAAATATTTATTTTACTATTTTCTTTCAAAATTATTATACTGGTCATCGACTGAATTTCAGAGTTACAATCAGTAATATATAGTATCAAGATATAATTCAATTTATTTTCTTTTATCATATTATTCTTAGAGTTAGTAAAATAAAATTATTACTATTAATGTAGAAAAATAAAATTTTAAATAGTTATGTAAGAAAATTAAAGGTACTTGATATCATGTTCATAAACAATGGTAACTCATGCCTAATGCATAAGGAACCATAAGAAAAAAATAATTATGTCAGCGATTTTTACTTGTTACAATTGGAAGTGTTTATACTACTTTTTTTCTTATGCTGTTACTTTAAGTTTCACACATTCAACCCCCTCCCCCTTCCAAAAAAAAAAGAAATAAGGGCAAAATTTGCCTATTTCCCCTTTTTTTTTAGCAATCGTCAGTATGAACTATATATTTAAACTATTTGGCTAGTTAGAGAGCGTTTTTGAGCAAAAAAAATATCGGATAATAAATTTGACTTATTTTGAGTGCCTTTTCCTAGAATTAATTAGATTAGGGTAGGCTAAGCTTACTAAAAGTTTTCATCAATAAACTAATTGTGGTTGAGTGATAAATATTCATTTATCCTAAAAGGTTTAGAGTTCAAGCCTTTATGGAGTTGAGGGACCGCTTTACTCTTAATGAAAAAAATTTCAACGTGAATTTAAATTTAATCGGAGCATAATATTTATTAATGTCTAATACGGATTGGAAAATAATAGAAAGTTTTTTACAGCTTGTGATTTTGTGGCACACAGTAGAATCATTATCAATGTCACATTGTGCGCTTAAGTGCTAAAAGAAGTGAAAGCTTTGTTACGGCTAAAGGAGACATCGGAATATCCGAAAATGAGATGTACGATTGGATGGGGCTACAATATATTCTTCTTCTTATCTTTCATCTTTTTATGCAAGTTGATTAACTAGTTGCCAATTCATAAAATTTTAAGAACCCACAGTTAAAGACACTTGGCGTAAGAAAGATTATGCAACGTAAGCCCCTTCTCCTGAAAATGAGATAAACAAAGAAGACGTCAACATTCAATCTTACCCCAAATTTCCCTTCTCTATTTCTCTCAAAGAAATATGCAGAAAAAACAGGAACATCTCAACTGATAATTCCCCATTATGTGGACATATTTGTATCACAAAATTCTATCTTTTTCTCAAGAATAAAGATGTCAATTAGGCCAAAGTCGCTGACAAGTAACTATCTTAATTTCCCCTTATTATCTGCTCGTAAATCTGTTCACTCCATGCATTTTCACTGTTAGGTCGAATTTCTACTTCCACATTAGTCTTGATTTGCTTGCATATCTTGCTAACTTTTAACATGGGGCTCGTTATTTTTTTTACAGGTGCTTTGTGTATGTCACCCTTTGACAAATTCAAACTTTGTTTCTTTTCTTCCACCTGAACTTTCATTGCTCATTAAAATCCATGGTTACTCTTAATATTTCTTCTCCTTTCCTTTCTTTTTCTCTTCTCTGAATATGGCTTCTCTTTCTCGTTTCCTCTATCAAAATTTATTTTTGTCTCTTGCTTCTGTATTTGCCTCTGTTTCCCTCTATTTGTCTCCTCTGTTCAACTTCATCACCACATTCGTCCTCAGGTATTTTTATTATTTAATTGCTTCCTGTAAATCAAGATTCAGTTTTTGCCAATACCCTTATTTTATTTGAAGAAGTGCCTTGGAACAACAGTAAAATTCATGAATTCAAGCCGTGAAAGTGATCACTAATATTTGTATCAGGTTATGCTGTCGGCATACACCCAAGAGGGTGCAGCTCTTCCCCGAACTCTGATAACATAGAGTGCTTTGTGCACCGGATTGTCTTTATTTTCATCCTCCCATTTTTTTCTAATTTAATTTCATGTTTTTAATCACAGATTAAGAAGGTGTAAGGCTCCTTTAAATAAAAATTCAGGCATTAAAGAAGAGTATCAAAAAGAATCTGTTTTTCCAGAGACAGAGCAACAGTTAGATTCTGAGGATGATGATTTTAAGGATGTTTCTGAATTCCCAGATTCGGATAATAATGAAGAGACACAGGAAACGGAGTCCTGTTTTACATTTAAATTCCCAACCTATGAAGAATTTTGTAAGAGCAAGGAAGACAAAGGTGAATTTGGTATCTCTCAGGAAACAGAGGCTGTTAAAACAGAGGATTTGAAAGAAACAAAGGTTGTAAAAACAGAGGACTTGAAGGAAAGAGAGGATTTGAATGAAGTTCATAGCAAAAGTGAAGTCTTTAATGAGGAAGAAAAAGGCAATTTGAGTAATTTAAAGTGTGATGAAGAGGAAATGAATTCCATGAAAGGAGAATCAGATACTGGAAACAAGAAATTTCTGGAGGAACCAGATTTTACTGATGACTTTCTTTTTCCATCTGAGAAGGATTCTATATCTACTGATTCTGATACTGTGTCAATTGGTTTTGAGCATATTTGTTATTTGATGAAAAAAATAGTCGATTCGTATAGCGATGGCTTCTTGACAGATGAAGACTTTGGAGGAGAATTTGAGCTTGATGATGCTCTAAAGGATATCGAAATGTCAGAGGATCAAAATCAAGAATCTGATGACAGTGATAGTGATATAATGGAAGAGCTAAGGAAATTAGTACATGATCAACAACAACAACAACAATTTTTATCCGAGGATGATTTTCATGAAGATATGGATAAGTTATTTGATGAAAATGTGGAGTCAAGAAATGAAGATGCAAATAAATTGGAGACCTTGTGGGAACATCAAGAGTTAATTGAACAATTAAAGATGGAACTGAGAAAAGTTAGAGATACTGGACTGCCTACTATTTTGGAAGAATCGGATACTGCGAAAATGGAAGATTTGCAGCCATGGAAGATTGAGGGGAAGTTCCAAAGTGAAGATTGCATGAGTGAACTTCTTAAGTTCTATAAGAGTTACAGAGAAAGGATGAGAAAATTTGACATATTGACGTACCAGAAGATGCATGCAATAGGTCAGTGACAACTCATGGATTACATTCTTTTCAAGTTTTCTGCGTAATTACCATGAAAAGTATAAACAATAACAACAAATCGTGTGTAATCCCGCAAGTGGGTACCCTTGAGAAGGTAGAATCAATTTAAGAAAAGATTGGTGGTGTTTGGGTTAGTTTAGATGTACCTCTTTTGTTTCATTGGATACATATTATTTCCTACCTCATAGTTACCTGATATATTTGATTACTAAGTATAGGTTTGTGGTGATTCATTGACCCAGTATTACTAGCAATAAAGGGTTAGGCCGATTAGAAAAAATCACTTTCTAGTGGAATGTAAATCCTGATTTTCCATAAATGTCATTTATCTACCGCTAGACCACGGCCCAGAGTGCTAAGAAAAGCATCATTTTTTTTGGTCCTTTTCTTATTTGGCGTACTAGCATTAGTTATTCGTGGTTTATCTTTATATCTCCTTGAATGTAATTACGTGAAATGGATAAAGTAGCTTAGTTTATCTTTAATTATCCAAAAGTTTATAACAGGACCCACAAAATCTGGTTAGCTGGCATTTCCAAACTGACAAAATGAAATCTAAAGCATCGGATCCATGAGGTAACAAACAAAAGTAGGCACAAGCGAAAAGACTTGCTACCTTTTTTTCTCTTTTTGTTGTCCACATGTGAAAATAAATTTGTTACGTAATATTTCACCGATTCATTTAATGTTTAATGTTATTTGCATAGG
Organism: Anisodus acutangulus; assembly: GCA_029783415.1. NCBI lineage: Eukaryota > Viridiplantae > Streptophyta > Magnoliopsida > Solanales > Solanaceae > Anisodus > Anisodus acutangulus. The sequence goes on from CM056501.1 coordinate 25,970,688, forward strand.
TGAAAACTCGGTGTAGACACACAGTAGTTAAAGACAATTTAGCATAAACTTCTTTTTTTTCTACTTACATTTCGCATAAACAAGAGGAAGATTATTAGCATATATTCCATCTTTTCTTTTCTTGACACTTAAAATAAACAAGAGCATCAATAAATTTTACACTACACATGTAATTTAACATGTTTGTAAAGAATGGATCTTGAGACTAATTCAACTCCAAAAGCTAGCTCGTAGGCTGAAGATTGTCCAAATCTATATAGGGAATCCATGTTCCCATTCCATCTCCGATGTGGGACTTTTAACACTCCTGCACGTCCAGTTAACTGGAGCGTGAATAATATAATTTGGAGGCCCAACATCGGTGGACAAAGAAATGGATTGAGCCTGACTCTGATACCATGTAAAAAATGGATTTTGGGCCTAATTCAACCTCAAAATCTAGTTCGTAGGGTGAAGATTGTCTAAGTCCATATAAGGAGTCCATGTTCCCATTCCATATCCGATGTGGAACTCTTAACAATGTTGATTACTTTTCAAATCATATTTGTTATGAACAGTTACCTAAACATGTTAAGTACTACAACAACATATCTAGTGTACCCCCACAAAGTGGGGTCTGAGGAGTGTATGATGTACGCAGACATTACATCTACCTTTGTGGGGGAGAGAGGTTTTTCCAACAGACCCTCGGCTTAAATTACCTAAACATGTTAAGTATTTTTCTTTATACTTTTAGCTGCTCTGATCCAGAATTTGTGCAGGTTATCCGCAGAAAGATCCACTAAAAGATCCATTTCAACAAGTCTCAAGCCAGAGAAGTTCAGGTCCAAAACTAAAATCACTTATTTCACAAAATATTAGGCTATTCAAACATAAAAGGCATGACAATATTGACCCAGTGGTACAGTTTATCAAAGAATTGCAGAGTGATCTTGAAGTGATATATGTTGGACAAATGTGTCTTTCTTGGGAATTTCTGCACTGGCAATATGGCAAGGCTTTAAGTTTGTGGGATTCTGACCCTCGTGGTACTCGTACGTATAATGAAGTTGCTGGAGAATTTCAACAGTTTCAAGTTCTCTTGCAAAGATTTATAGAAAATGAACCTTTTCAAGGACCTAGAGTTCAATATTACATCAAGGGTCGATATGATCTTCGTAATCTTCTTCAAGTTCCTGTCATAAGAGGTAAGCATTTGAAAAGTTGTAGACATATGACACTGATTATCATTCTTGTGTAAATATATTTTATATTGTCGGTGCATAAAACTCTGTTTTATCGTTCAATATACTAATAATGAGGGTGATGGACAGAGGAGAGGATCAAAGACAAAAACAAGGCTAGCGGTAGAGAGAAAGATGAATATTACGTTACAAGTGACATGTTAGTGAAGATACTGGAAGAATCAATACGAATATTTTGGCAATTTGTTAGAGCTGACAGAGGGTGCTCCAGAGTAATGGTGAAAAGTCAAAAGGGAATACATCAAGAGCTTAAAGCCCCGGGAGATTTGGACCTTTTAATGGAGGTCAAAAGAAGTCTTGAAAAGGTAAATTCTTACTCCCTTCGTCTCAAAATACTTGTTACGTTACATTTGTCGAGAGTCAAACTACAAAATTGTACTTTTCGTAAGTTTTCGAATATTTAAATTTTAATTTTAAAATTTTGAATTAATTCAATCCAATCTAGCTCCGAAGATAGGTCAAATTAACTCTCGAGACACGAAACATGACGAGTATTTTGGGATGAAAGATTTAGTTTTTTTATTGATATTATCTAAGAATTTAACTTAAACTAATCGTGTAAAGAATTTTTGCACTATCAATGTATTTTAGCATGATATAATAGATATTTGTCTTATTTTGCGCGATACTGATCTCACTTGTTATGGATGGTTATACGTAATTAGCTTTTAAGTGATCTGACAATGTAAAATTCATCTGTAAGTGTATATAGAAGTTAAACTCATTGCCTAATTCTTATCCAATGCAGAAAGAGAAGAAGCTAAAAGATGCTTTGAGAGGTGAATGCTGCATATTGAAGAGGTTCAAGAAGTACAAAGAAGATGATTCAGATCATGTACACTACTTTTTCTCTCAAGTAGACATGAAATTAGTAGCTAGGGTTCTCAACATGTCCAGGCTAACAACAGATCAACTAGTCTGGTGTCACAATAAATTAGGCAGGATTAGTTTTGTGCATAGGAAAATACATGCAGATCCTTCTTTTTTGCTCTTCCCTTGTTAATATTAGTCCTTCCACCCCACCCCACCCCTCCCCTCCTGTTTAGGGTATTATCAGTATATGTCATCAAGGTCATCTTTGGTAGAAAATGTTTCTTTACTTGAGTGCCATTTCTATTCACAGATAGTGGAGCAGATATATGCTTAGCTAGAAAAGATGTATTAGAATCACACAGATGGAAAAGATCAAGAATACATAGAGCTAAGGTATCAGGATTTAATGAGCAATCTAAAGAACTAGATATGATAGCAGAAAATATGAGAATTTTACTAGGAAAAACTATTTTCAGACTACCAATAGTATACCAATTAGACAACATGAAACAACAAGTGTTATTAGGAAATAACTTTCTAGATTACTTTAAAACTCAAGTGATTAACAAGAATACATTTTGTTTGCAATCCCCCTGTGATAAATGGATTATATTAAAAAGAATATTATCAGTAAATACCATAAGATTATGTACAACCAAGATAGAAAGAAATAACAATCTAGAGTTATTAAAAGAAAAATACTTAGGTATGTTAAAAGGAAACTTCGGAGAAAACCCGATGCAACTATGAGAAAAGGAAAAAATATATGGAGAAATAAAACTGATAGATCAAAGTGATTTAGTCAGAACAAAACCAATAAGATATAGCCCAACAGATCAAAAGGAATTTGAAACCCAGATTAAGGAATTATTAGAAATGAAGGTAATAAGAGAAAGTAAAAGTCCTCATAGTAGCCCGACCTTTTTAGTAAGAAAACATAACGAGCTAAAACGAGGAAAAGCCAGATTAGTAATTGATTATCGAGAGCTGAATAAAAAGACTATTTTTGATGGATACTTTCTACCCTATAAAAGAAACCTGATTAACAAATTAGGAAACAAAAAATGGTTTAGCAAATTCGACTGTAAAAGTGGATTTTGACAGATTAAACTAACTAATGAATCTAGAGCATTAACAGCATTCAGTGCCCCGCAAGGACACTACGAATGAAATGTATTACCAATGGGATTAAAAAATGCACCACAAATCTTTCAAAGAAGAATGGATCAAGTATTTAGAAAGCTTGCAGACTTCTGTATCATATATGTGGATGATATATTAGTTTACAGCAGCAGCTTAGAAGATCATATTAAACATGTAGAACAATTCATTGAAACGGTAAACCAACACGGAATACTTCTATCAGAAAAGAAATCAGAAATCTTCAAGAATACTATTGAATTCCTAGGCTATATTGTGGATAGCGAGGGAATACAATTGCAAGAACATGTGGTAACAAAGATTAAAAACTTTAAAGAAAAATTAGAGAATAAAAGAGAAGTGCAGCAATTTCTTGGAGTAATAAATTATGCAGCAGATCACATAAAAGATTTACCATATCTAAGAAAGCCACTGCAAGATTTGATTAAAAAAGATGTAACCTTCGATTGGAAGGAAGAACATACCAAGACGATCAACAAGATTAAAGAAAAGGTAAAATCATTACCCAAACACAGAGTACCTACAGATCAAGATCATCTAGAACTCTTTACAGATGCTAGTGACATAGGATGGGGAGCAGTCCTAATAGCATATGATAAAGAAGATATAGATAAAGAAAAAATGTTAATCTGCGGATATGGAGGAGGAACATGAAAACCAAATGAAAAGAATTATCATATAAATGAAAAAGAGTTATTGACAGTAAAATTTGGAATAAAAAGATTTCATTATCATTTACTACCAGTAAAATTCATTGTTAGAACTGATAATACTCAGGTGAAGGCGTTTATTACAAACAGAATAGATCCTTTACCAGAATTGAATAAAAGAAGAAAATGACAATCGTTCTTCTGTTGTTATGATTTTATTGTTAAGAATATATCTGGAACTAAAAATGTTTTAGCTGATTTTCTTAGCAGATATAATGTCAATTAACAGCAAAGACTTTGAAGAATACATAGCGAAGGCTATGCAAGAGATTATCGAGAATAAGGATTATCTGATTAAACCATGCTATTTTAGGCAGCAGCAGAATTGAGGAAATACCCCAAGAATAATTGATTAATGTTTACAATTAACTGTTTTATTTTGTGCAGCAGCAAGCTAAGAAACTAGCAGCAGACGAAGGATCAGTATGAAGACTCATCCATCGTTCAGCAAGATTAGAGAATTAAATAAAGACAGGTTGCAAAATGTCATTGAGAGGAATATCCTTTACAAAAAGATAGATTTAGCTCGGAAAGAGTTACTCTATTATAACGTAATGAAACCTTCTGAGTTGCTAAGTGATCAAGGCAAAATAATAGTCAGACAAGTAATAATAAATAAAATGGTTAGTATATACAGGACTATCGAATACATTCGATATCTAATAAATGGAAAAGAAACTAGTATACGAGCGGTTGACTGGTTACTCGCATACTACCCATCACATTATTAGATGATTAAAAACCAGAATAGACTACATCATGATCCTTTTGAAGGAAAAATGATTTTGAATAAAATCCCGATCCTTTTGAATAAGGAGGGAGAACTGATTATTTTTGCAGGTACAATGTAAACATTTGCGACAAAGGCCTTATGGCCTAAAAAGATTATGGTTTAACAGTCCAAAAGAGGCCTTACGGTCCAAAATGAATATGGCTTAACAGCCCAAAAGATTACCAAAAGGTAACATGTGGATTTATCCATTTTTGAAACCTATAGAAAGAGGCTTATGGCCCAAACAGATTATGACCCAACGTAGTGTTTTAGACTACGGTAAGGTCCAAAAGATTATGATGCAGGGACCTTTCAGGCAAAAACAAAAGGCTTGTAAGTTGTATACTCCATTTGTCCCAATTTATATGATATATTTTCCTTTTTAGTCAGTCCAAAAAACGAATGAAATATTTTTTTATTTGACAATAATTTAACTTTAAATTTTAACTTTTACGCCTAACGAGATGATTTATAAGCACATAAATATTTTTGGTTTGTTTTATACCACAAAATTAAAAAAATTCCGTTATTTTCTAAACTCTGTATCCAGTCAAATTACATCTTCGGACCAGTACCTGAAACTGGAACCTTAGACCAACTCGGCCATCTTGACTTTGTGGTGTTGTGTTCAACTTATTTTAATATGTTTACATTCTGCCTCTCAATTTAACACATCTACCAACTAAATTTTCTTTTTCTTTTATAGGATAAGATATTTGGCTAACATATAAGGGCTCGTATGGTATGAGAGAGAATAATTATTCCGGGATTATTTAAGATGAATTTATTTCATGTTTGGTAGGGATAAAATTACGATATAACTTATTATGTGATTATAGTGTTATTTTTATCCCTGTGAAGGGTGTGATAACTAATCTCGGGATAACTGATCCCAGGATAATTATTCCTAGAATAATTTGTTTTCAACGACCCCCAAGTTTGTTAAGCTAGTTTATAAGTGCTTCATGACTTATCTACGCATTTGATTAGGGATGGCAATTGGACGGGGCGGGTACCCCCTCCCCCTCACCCGTACCCGCCAGAAAGTTTTATACCCGCCACCTACCCGCCACCCGTGGCGGGTACAATTTTCAACATCCATACCCGTCTAGGCGGGTATATTCCTAAATCCACACCCGCTCCACCACCCAAGTGAATAACCGTCACCCGTCAATACCTGCCTGTACCCGCATGCCATATTTTGTTATCAATTCATTTGTGATCAATTAGTGATCAACATGATCCCAAAAATTCAAATTCCAAAAATTATCCCAAAATTTTGAGTCAAGAATCAATACTGTCACGGTCTCATTTTCTTTGGGAGAGAGGGAGGAGAATTACGGATTTTTTCACCATCAGAATTCCCCATTTTTTCACATCTTCCCCCTTGCACAACAAAGAATCAAGAAAACCCCAAAAATTATCCACCCAAATAGCTATATATTACAAATGTAGACAAAACCCAGATATTATTTCAGCTATATAAGCTAAAGTTTTTCTACTTTTTCAATTAAACTCCACAAACCTAATAAGTAAAACTTAACAAATGCACAAAAATTGACCTCACCAAGACAACCCCAAAGCACAAAGCAAAGACAACAATATTTTCCGATCAACATCTCCTTTAAAGAAAAAGGCAGAGACTTCGAGAATGAGAGGGAGGAGAGATGGCGTGAAGGCGTGAAGGACTGAAGAGGCATAGGATTTTGAGTTTTGTTGGAGAATAAGAGACTTGTCGTGACTTATGGGCCGAAGGCATGACTTATGGGCTGCTAATATTTTGGACTTTGGGCGGGTATGAGACGGGCGGGTAGGCAGGTATGACTGTAAATCCACCACCTACCCGCCTACCCGTGACGGGTATATTTTCAATACTCATACCCGCCTATTACCCGCCAAAGTTATACTCATACCCGCCCCAACTGAGGCGGGTGCGAAATCCGCATAATTATACCCACTTGCCATCTCTACGTTTGATATACATTTATAAGCCAAAGTCGGTCAAAAACCACAAGCTGTGGTGATATTAAAGTGAAAAGCACCTTTAATTAGATTAACTCTTTCGGGATTTTATTTCCAATATCTTTTGTAATCTTCGTACTTTCCTAAAATAATTTTTAGTTTCTTCTCTATTTTATTTTCTTCATTCGTCTTTTTTATGTAAGATTTTATAAATTATATGTTTTACATATTCTGTAAATAACTTTTCAGTCATTGAAATAAAAAGAGGGCTTATCAACACCTTTTGCCCAAACACACTACAGATTATTATCAACTTCTAACACTTAATTATACATGAAACTACTTATTGATAAATTTTGTTTCAATACCTATATTTATTTCTCGTCGTTTGATGCTACCAGCAACTTTTAATCAGTTAACCCAAACGGACTCGAACAGTCTACCTTACCTACTCTTGCTTTCTTTCCTTTAACCTGTAGCTCTTTCACAGACTCTCATTGAGTCGTTAGCTCTTACTCTTTTCCTCTCGTGAGTAGGCTGACAATGAATCGGAGGTGGATCGGGTGAAGCTCAATCCGCCTTCACCCGCCAACCATTCATCCACCACCCGACCCATCCATCACCCTATTTTTCTTCATCCACATCCGATCCACCCATCATCCACGGGTGAATCGGGTGCTTCGCGGATGAAAATTATAGCACAATCAGTTTGATACTTTTGATTTATTTTTCAGTTTTCATACTATCTTGCTTTTCATACTATCTTGCTTTACCATTATAATTTGATCTTGATACCATTGTAATATTTCTCAACCTATTATATTGCTAACAGTTATAATCATATATAAAGTGATGTTCAACATAGAAAATGTCAATTATGTATAACGTAGTACAAAAATAACATTTTTATCCTAGGAATCATCGTTATTGTCATGTTGAAATTGAAAAAGAATTTCCATTCACTTTAGAAAAATAAAGACAACTATTGAAAATAAAATCAAGTACTAGTAACGACATGAGTCAGGGGGTATGTTATCACTGAACTACACAAAAAATAACTAATTTATAAACGGGTGGATGGATGGGTCGGGTGGTGGATCGGGTGGTGGGTTGGATGTATGTCCACCCGAATCCGACCCGATCCGTCACCCGATCCATCCGTCACCCGATTAAAATCCGTGTTTTGTCGATTTTTCGTCCATATAATCGGATCGGGTGGATCAGATATCAATCGGGTTAGGGTGAAATTGTCAGCCCTACTCGTGACGTACACGTTGTGTAAATGCGTAATAACTTGCCTATCAGATACTCTTCTCTTGTGTATACACAACCAATTACATGAGAAAGCACCTTATTATAAATTGTTAGAATATATGTAATATATTTGGTAAATATTGTTTGTGATCTTTTGTATTAGTTAGGTGTATAATTAGTTTCCGTAATTATAGTCTAGAATCACTATTGTACCTCATGTATATAAGTTAATTAAGCTAATGAAAATAATTAGGGAATTATACTCTTTCATGGTATCAGTTAGCCTAGGAAAAATCTTCCTCTCTTCCGCCGTGCCTTAGCTCTCCTCCTCCGCCCAAACTCTCTTCCCGTTAGCCATGTCTGACACAAAGACTACCTTCCATCATGCTCTTGCAATCTCCAACATCAAGAACAACATCATCATCGTCCTTGAAATGAAAAACGCCCAATATGCGACATGGGCGAAGCTTTTTAAAATTCACGCAAGGTCTCATAGTCCTCCATCACATCGTCAAACTGGGAAAAGGCAAGGAGAAAGTGTCATCCACCGATGATGAAAATGAGTTATGGATAACCCTTGATGCTACGGTCCTACATGGATTTATTCCACCATCTCTACGGACCTTTTGCATACAATTATCGAACCCAACGCAACGACAATGGAAGCTTGGAATAGGTTGCGTGATATATTCCAAGATAACAAAAATTCTCGTGCCGTAACACTTGAGCAAGGATTCTCTCACATAACTATGGAGGATTTCCCGAATGCCTCCGCATATTGTCAAAGTCTCAAGGAATTGTCGGATCAACTCAAGAACGTCGGAGCACCGATCACGAATGATCGTCTCATTCGTTAAATGGTTGCGGACCTCACCGAAGCTTATAATGGGGTTGGAACTCTCCTTCGCCAAAGCAATCATCTTCCTCCTTTCTACAAAGCTTATTACATGCTCACTCTTGAAGAGGCAGAGTTGGCTAAAAAGGCAGCAACTAGAGCAAATTCCGCCATGGTGGCTGTCACATCCCGAGAAACAAATGACTCTCCCTCATTCTTTGAAAATTATACTCAAAATCGTAACAATGGTGGAGGCAAAAAGGGTCAAAATCGCAATAATGGTGAGAAAAACTGCGTCGGCGGTCGCGGCGGTTGCAAGGGCAGTGGCGACGATGGCAGCAATGGAGAATGTGGTGGCAGCCAGTAGCGGTCCGGGCAGCAACAACTATAGCAGTAGCCGTGGGCCTGCGGGCAACAGTGTTCTTGGCCCATTCCTCCTTGTTCGTACCTAGCAGCTTCTTGGGCCAGGCCCAACAACCAGCAGAGGCAACAGTCTAGTCTTCTAGGGCCTAGACCACAGTAGGCCTTCACATCATCAGCCCCACCGACTCCCACGGATATCGAGGCAGCAATGCATACTCTTGGACTAAATCATTTGGATGCAAATTGGTACATGGATACCGGTGCTACTTCTCATATGACATCCGCGTAAGGTAATCTCTCATCTTATTTCAATTTGAGAAAAAATCTGGCATAATTATTGGTAATGGTCATTCAATTCCAATTTGTGGTTATGGTTACACAAATTTGTCTCCCCCGAACCCATATTTAGCCTTGAAAAATTTCCTTCATGCTCCTCAACTAATTAAAAATTTGGTGTCAATTAGGAAATTTACAACTGATAACTCGGTTTCTGTTGAATTTAATCCATTTGGATTTTCTGTGAAGGATTTCCAGACGGGGATGCGTCTAATAAGATGTGATAGTCTGGGCGAGCTTTATCCCATCACCACAAATCAAGCCACACCATCAACTTTTGCAGCTTTAACACCTTATTTATGGCATGAATATCTGGGTCATCCAGGAGCATTTGTTTTTTACTTCCTTAGACAAAATAAATTTATTGAGTGTAATCGAACTCGTAGTTCTAATGTTTGTCCCTCTGGTCCTCTTGGGAAATATGTTAAATTGCCTTTAGTTGCTTCTAATTCTAGTACTATGTTGCCATTTGATAGTATCCATAGTGATCTTTGGACATCTCCGGTTTTGAGCTCTTCGAGCCACCGTTATTATGTTTTGTTGTTGGATGATTACTCTAATTTTTTGTGGACATTTTCGTTATCTAAAAAGTCTCAAGTTTATTCCATATTTCTATCATTTAGAGCATTCATCCGTACTCAAGAGGTTAAGAACATTCAATGTGATAATGAAAGGGAATTTGATAATTAGCCATTTTGGGAATTTTGTAAGGTTAATGGTTTATCTTTCCGTCTCTCATGTCCACATACTTCATCAAAAAATGAGAAAACCTAGAGAAAAATCCAAACCATTAATAACATTGTTCGTGCATTACTAGCTTATGCATCATTACCACCTTCATTTTGACATCATGCATTACAAATGATAACTTACCTTCTCAACATCCTCCCGAGCATCCACTCAAAATTCTTTATCGAAAAGACTATTTTATTCTCATCTTCGGGTATTTGGGTGTTTATGTTATCCTCTCTTTTCCTCCACTACCATAAACAAACTTCAAGCCCGATGTACCCCATGTGTATTTTTGGGTTACCCATCTAATCATCGCTGATACAAAATGCTGTGATCTATCATCTAATAAAATTATCATTAGTCGCCATGTCATTTTCGATGAAACCCAATTTGTGTTCGCTAAGTTGCATAGTTTAACGTCCCATTCTTATGGTTTTTTGGATGATGGGCTTTCACCATATGTAGTCCACCATTTGGCCCAGACCAAACCGCAGCAACTGGTCCAGCAGACACCTTCCAGGCCGGTGCCTACTGCCCAGTCCAGTTCGACCTTACTTGGCCCAACTCAGCCCAGCCATCTCACTACCCCAGCCCGCATCGCCAGTCCCAACAAGTGGCATCCCAGTGACCTGCCAGTCCATTTCCTCTCTATCTGTTGTTGGGCCGCGTCAGTCCAACCCAGAACCGGGTCAGCCCACTACACCCACCCCAATCCAGCCCACTCCTATTCCGGCTCCAAGGCCGATTACTCGCAGCCAATGAAGAATTTTTAGACCAAAGCGACAATTCAATCTCAACTCTAATGGTACTAAATCCCCTCTACCATGTAACTCTGTGTCTTCCCTTCGTGACCCGAATTGGAAAATGGCGATGGATGATGAATATAATGCTCTTATTGAAAATAAAACGTGGGAGCCCCGTCCACATGATGTTAATGTGATTCGTTCTAAGTGGATTTTTACTCGTAAAGAAAAATCTAATTGTTTTTTTAGAGGCATAAGACCCGTTTTGTAGGTGATGGCAAAATTCAACAGATTGGCATGGATTGTGGAGAGACTTTTAGTCCGGTGGTCAAACCGGCAACTATTTACACTGTTCTCAGTATAGCTCTCTCAAAGCATGACTCATTCATCAACTAGACGTGAAAAATGCTTTCTTACATGGAGAACTCAAAAAGACAGTATACATACATCAACCCTTGGGTTTGAGTGACCCAGATAATCCTAATCATGTGTGTTTGCTGAAGAAATCTTTGTATGGACTAAAACAAGCTCCTCGGGCATAGTACAAGAGATTTGCAGATTATATTTCTACTATTGAGTTTTGTCACAGCAAGTCTGATCATTCTCTATTCATATATAGTCAAGGTACTTCTATGGCCTACATTCTTTTGTATGTGGATGATATTATCTTAACTACTTTCTCTGATTCTCTTCGCAAGTCTATCATATCCTTTCTCAGCTCGGAATTTGCTATGAAAGACTTAGGGCCATTGAGTTATTTTCTGGGTATAGCTATTATTCGTCATGCATGCGGTCTATTTCTATCTCAGAGGAAGTATGCAACAACGATCATTGAACGGGTTGACATGTCAGCTTGTAAGCCATCTCCTACTTCAGTTGATACTAAACCGAAGATGAGTGCTACTTCTAGCACACCATATGAGGATCTCTCCCACTATCGTAGTCTTGCAGGGGCTCTTCAATATCTCACTTTCACGAGGCCCGATATTACTTATGTTGTGCCATCTTCTAATCCAGTTGATACTAAACTGAAGCCGAGTGCTACTTCTAGCACACCTTATGAGGATCTCTCCCACTATCGTAGTCTTGCGGGAGCTCTTCAATATCTCACTTTGACGAGGCCCGATATTATTTATGCTGTGCAACACGTGTGTTTATTCATGCATGATCTGAGGGAAGAACACATTCACGCTCTCAAGCGCATTATGCGCCGTCGCACCCGTTTTTTACTGCGGTTCGCGACGTAATGAGTCGATTCCCCTGGAATGTTGATTAAAAAAAAAGCTTGAGGAGTCGCCACCTAATTATTCTACAGTGAATTAGGACACCTAGATGTTAACTAAATGCTGCAATGTGAACTCCGATTACTGGTTTGCGAAACTAATGAAATTTTGGGTAAGGGTTCTTTATTATCCTAAAGGGAAGGGGTTAGACATCCTTTAAGATCCGCTAACTTACAGTTATCCGGTCAAACTCAGGTTAATTATTACGCTAAGAAAAAATGCATGTTTTAAAGCATAAGGTGAATTTAAAGGATGTTGCAAATAAAAGAGATGCATTTCTTGACAATGTAAAAGGTTTCTTGCAAAAGTGATTATGATCCCGAGGAATAAATTCCCAATGTAAAATCCGAAAAGAATATGCGTGACATTGTTTTAAAATATATGTAAAAAAATAGATTTGTTGACAAAAGTATGTATTGTAGGGCATGGCTCATAAAATGCAATGTGAATTTGAGTTTTTGATAAAAATGTGCATGGTTTATAGAATGCATGTAAATTTGATTTTTTGACAAGGGTATGCACTTACATAGTATGATTTATAAAATACATCTAAACTTGATTTTTGGATAAAAGCATGCATTTGTATGGCATTATAAAATACATGTAAAGTGATTTTAGAATAAAAGTATGCATTGTATAGCATTATTTATAAAAAATACATGTAAAGTGATGTTTGTATAAAGTATGCATTTGTATGACATTATTTTATAAAAATACTATTTTTTGGTAATTGATAGTAAGGAGAAAAATAATTTATTTGTAATGCAAAGGAAGTGATTTTTTTGGAAGTAATTTTAAATAGCAAATCGGATAAAAATAAGACTTCATTTTGATTGATTAGCAGTGCAAGTAAAATGTGACCAAATTATTTTGAAAAGTTTGAATATGCATGACGAGCCTAAAATAAATAGACTAGCGGAGGATTTCCTATTTTTAAACTATCCGAGCCTAAAAATAAATAAACTAGCAACAAGTTTCCAATTTTAAACTATCCTATTAATTATCCATCCAAAGCCTAATTGTTCCAAGTATCCTAACAATCACACAAACATTAAATAATTATTACAACACGAATAAAAAGACTGTATTTAAAGAATTAAAAGTGGCGACCCCGCCCTATTTGTTTAGAAATTCTGAAGCCAGAGAATGCAATGAACGTGGATGTGGGTATTTGACAAAGTCATGATGAGTGTCATAACGAGACTCTTCATTATTCCCGATGTGTTTCATGTAAATGAAAAAAAAGAAAATGATTAGTAGACGAAACATGAAAATATAGACATAAAAAAATATAAATAAATAATTCATGAAACATAATATGTTGTTGGGACTCAAATTTGATACACAAACATATATCTAAGTTCATGATTTTTTATAACATGCAAATAGGTAAATATATAAATAGGTTACAAACTTATAATTTTCATACTTGAAGGAGGGAAACCAACCAACTCAATATGCGATAAACCCCCATTAACAGGTATTCATATTTATACATATGCAAATCCATATTTAACACACTTAGACCATGAACACAAATAGCCATGACAATGAACAATGACAACATATAATTCAACATGATGAATCTTAGTTCAACAAACATCAGATTTTTTATTAGACATACTTAGCAATTACCTAAATGGGCATAACTTAACCTAAAGTAGCTAAACATGATTAATAATTAACATAACAGATTTTAACATCAACCATAATCTAATTAATCATGATGAACATTATTCCAATAGTCCCAAACAAGCCAACAAATCATGATTAAATATGCTCAACAGTTGAAACTAAAGATCATAAACAAACATTAATATCTATTGAACATTTCTCAATGCTTAGTCTAATAAACATAAATAAACCTTACCCTAATTAAATATGACTAATGATTAATTCTAACAATCGCCAACATCAACCAAACATTTACACCAACAATATACACAATCAAACTAAAATAGTACTAATCCAAACATTAACTCAAAAATGTAAATCAAACACAATATTGATAAATATCCGTAATCAACTAAACAAGTTAGCAAAATTACTAACAGAGCAGGTACTTAATTAATCCACATCATAATTCCTTAAACAGATACTAAATAGCATTTTCAAACATATTACTCTAAATATGATACTAATATTAGGCTTTTTATAGAATATACAGAGCACATCTATACTATAACAATTAACCAAACAAGCTATCATACTAACTATAACTTAGACATTAAAGAACGCGATAACATAAATAAACTACCACATGATTAACACCTCTTGCTTAGACATTAAAGATTTTTGGGACAGTCTCACCGTACGACAACCTCTTGCTTCGACTGCGGAGGTGTGTTAAAATATATATAAATATATTTGGTAAATAATGTTAGTGATCTTTTGTATTAGTTAGGTGTATAATTAATTTTCGTAATTATAACATAAAATCATTATTGTACCTCATGTATATAAGTTAATTAAGCTAATGAAAATAATCAAGAAATTATCCTCTTTCATAAATTGATGTCATGACCTAAACTTTCCCATAAAAATTAGCAAATGGAGGAGAAAGCATTGCTAAAAAGAATTGAGAGGATTACTCATTTTGTCTTCCTTTAATGGTAACTTGCAATACTTTACAAGTGATACATTCCGCGGGCAGCATTTCCATGGAACATCGCTCCTCACATTTCCACTTTTGCAGATTCCTGCCACAAAATTCTTAATGATAGTATACAGATATCGGAACAACAGCATGTAAATTGATGGTGCTAATTAAGCTGAAAACCACAAAGCTTTAAGTCATGAATCCTTTTCCTCTAATGCTATGCTTAACTCCAAGTTTTCGTTAGCCCTAGGGACTTTTAATTTTAACTGAACTTCATCGCCTATGTTATAGTTGTTGGATGTGTAAAGCAGTACGAGAAGTAAATAAATATTACAAGTGTTCGAAAGGATAAACAAACAAGCCAATGTTCAGAACTGATGCAAGCTTGTTGAGTCTTGAATCTTGATAACCTGAAATCAAGAAATACTAAATCTGGATTGTTACAACTGTAGCTGAGTCGAGAGATGACTCTCTGTCTTTAAGACAAGATTGCCTCGTATATATGCTTTTACGTTAACGGGCAATAGTCTCCCAAGATAAAACAACAACTAATCAACACTACAAAGCAAATAGGTTGATTCTGACGAAGAAAACAAACACGAAACGACTTGCTGAAGAATAGAAAAGGAAGGAAGAGTTTTCTGTTTTTGTCCACTGTTTCTAGTCACTTTTGGACAAAATTTGTGTTGTTCTTTCTTCTGTTTCTATGTAGTACATCTTGTAGTCTCGTAGTCTCCACAATTGTGCCAAAAGACACCAATATATAGCATAAGGGAATGGACTTCTCAACTGCCAAGTAATGATTGTTTATGGCTATTAGTGAGGGAGTTAATCAGCCAAGTAATAGCTGATTTAATGTGCAACATAAAGGAGCTTTTAGGGAGGAGATTAAGTGTTGATTAATGGAGTTTTAACACTCCAAAAATCAACCCAAACGGCAGGCAGAAACTTTCTGCCTTCTGTCGTTCTCAATTTCAGCTTTCCAGAAACTCCAGAGACCAAACTGTAAATATTAAGCAATTTGGGGTCCAAAGAGATAATATCAAAAGAAGCCCAAGGCCCAAGGCCCAAGGCCCAAGACCCACGTCCTACGACTCGAGCCCGGATGGGACGGGACGGGACAGGCGGCGGCGGTGCGCGTGTGGACTTAGCCTTGAACCCAAGCACATCTAGGTCCTCCCTCCTTCAAACACATGGGTTATCCCTTGGGGTCCCAAACCCTTAGCCAATTTTGAGACTTATAAAGAGAACAATTTTTCCTTTTCCCACCGATGTGGTAGATTTGTCCCACACCATATTTCCATGCCTCAAACACATTACTTCGTGGACCAATATCTCTTTCATTTCTCAATGAAATTTGACGATTCTTGGCCCTACGGTCATCTACTCACTTAGTAGATTATGCATGTGTGAAGAGAAAAAGCCTCCAACATACGGAACCCTAGTGTTTAAGTCATTAAATACGGGTGGACGCACCTCTCCACCAAAGACAAATTTCCAACAATAGTTATCCAAGGCTTTATACAAATCTGCTTTACTCCTGACCTGCAACAACATGAAATGAGTGCATCTCAGAAATGCATAATTGCTTAGAACAAGAAGCAATAAAGCTCAATCATATTTCCTCGTGTCACCAATGAGGGTGGGGAGGAAAAAACTCAAGGGACTACAGTATATTATAAGACAATAGAGTTGCAAACAGGGGCGGATTTAGGGGGTGGAGAGGTTACACACTATATATATAGGGTAGATTTTCTGTGTTTGCCACTATCCCAGCCCGAATCCAGCCAGGTTCTATTGATCATGTCCCCTTCCCAACAGTTGTACCTTGTCTTGGGGCGTCTTTGGACTCAAATAAGGCGTGTAGGCCTGCCTCTTTAGTATGTGATTCACTACCGAAGCGAAGAAAAGGCTGGATCAATCAAAGGGGTACTACGAGCCCTCTGCCCCACGCATCTAACCAGCTCGCGTGGTTCACCGGTTCCATCGACTAGACTAAAATAGTGATTCAGTCGATACAGAGGTGCGCTTGAAGTGGGGGATGGGATGGGCCCTTCCCTTGTACATATATTAACATATGAATACTCTAAACAAAGGCAAAAGGTTAGCTCAAGCGGTCCAGTGTGTTCAAATTTACCTCCAGCATCTTAGGTCGATTCTCAGGGACAACATTTTTTTATGTTTAGTTTTTGTTATTTTTTTCGAACCCCTAAGTGAAAATTCTTGATCCACCACTGGTTGCAAACTAATTAATCCTATGGATTAAGTTTTTATACATTGACAGCGTAAATATTTTTCACACTATAAATATAGTTTTATCATGTGATAATAGTTTAGGTATAATTTTTACAAGGTTACCAATTTTTGTTTGTCATAAATATTTACCATTAATTACTTTATAAGTGACATTATTTTGTAAATATTTTTTAACATTGTCGTCAGTACATTGAACTTATACTCTAAACTTGTTTATTTGTTTGCCTTCCCTTTCCTTCTCAGTCCAATCACCTAATTACTTGTGATTTCCTACCAAATCTTATCCTTTCAAGCTTAAGCAGGAAGAGGAGGCAACTCTTTTTTTATCTTTCCCAACATCCTAAAAGGAACCAACAATACCACTCACTCATTGCCCGCATGATTCAAACTCTATACCTGCAGGTTAGAAGCCTAATGAAGGTTCATATCATCAATTTGTACTAACGGAAAGCTTGTGGACTAACATAAAACAGAAAGTCAGAAACCACTCACAGGTTTGTCATCGACTGCTTCAATAATATCACCAAGTACTATATTTCCTGCAAAACCCCTGGTAGTAGGAAGAAGTCTAGCTTTGGCTGCAAGACTATTTCCAGGTACCTAAATAGAGCAGGAATAAATTCAGACAAAAGAGAAATCGTGAGTTTTACTCTGAAGGATAACTGTCCTCGGCAGGGTCATAGTGACAGAAATGTACCAGCAAAACCAGAGCTCCATTTCGAACATTAAGTTGGTTGGCAATCAGGTCTGGAGCAATTTCAATATTCAAACCAGCACGAACAACCAAACTTGCATGAGACATACATATACATAAATATATAAATGTATGAAAAAACCTTAAGAGTTCGAAACCACTTTATCTTTCCACCCCCCACCCCAATCTTCCAAGTGAGAATATGAAGCAACCTTTGCCAATACAGGATGAGATGTTTTGTAACAAAATGCAAATGAAGGGAATTCTGGAAAACCAGGAAAAAACTGACAAGAAGTAAGACACAAATTAATAGAGCAACAATCATACTTTTCCAGATTGGATCAACTGGGGTACAATTCTCAACACTGTTGAAGAAGGGATTGCAAATCCGACACCTGCTGATGTCCCTGCTGTACTAAAAAGAGTAAGTAATAGCAGGAGAGGATGAAAATCGAACATTCAAACAAGTGCTTCTTTTCATCTCCTCTAAATCTTCAGTCTAACACACACCACGATGGAAAAACTATTCACCTGTCTGAGTGAATATTGCAGTGTTTATCCCGATCAAGTTTCCTTTTGAATCTAACAAAGGACCTCCGCTGGAAAGATACACACATTTATTCAGGAACAGCAGTTGATAAAAAAAAGGACCTCTAGCGATTATCAGCAAGTTCAGAAAATTAAACCTGTTTCCAGGGTTGATGGCTGCATCTGTTTGAATTCCTCCACCAATGGTCACTCCAGTTTGACTATATATATCTCGATTCAGTCCACTGATAACCCCAACAGTGAGTGTATGATCAAACCCAAAAGGATTTCCAATGGCTAAACATTGCTGGCCAACTTTCAAAGAAGAAGATTCGCCAACCCTCATTGGCCTCAACAGCTCTTCAGGAGCTTCCACCTAGCATTTCAGGATGTGAAGTCATAAGGTGTCAAGAATGTAAGTTTGAGTTAAAAAGAACAAAAAAAGAAAATGCCAAAATGCAGATCACAGATTTCTATGCTGTATGCAAGTTTTTCAAGCAAATAGAACTTATAAATATATCGATTCCATACGAGTGTAAAAGAAGAACAAAAAATAGGGCGTGCGGCTCTTTCCTGGATGCGTAATCACATAATGCAAATAATGCACTTGGATTATTTTCCTCCAGAGAGAATAAGATAATAGCGACCTCACCCCATACAGCTGCTCCTCCCAATTTTCCAATTAAAGCACTATACATTATAGTATTATTCTCACCGTACCTAACCATCTATATCTCTGGCTCTCTTTTGCTCTATATCATTTATTGCAGCTCATCTAATCCCACTACTATCCCGCTTTAAGATTTATCTACGTACTTCTAGATGCCTTCCATCACACCTTTCTGAAAGAACAGCAAATTTTCTGTGGATTATGTGGTCAAACGGGTAGATCCTTTTGTTCTGTAACAACAACAACAACAATATACCCAGTGAAATCCCAGGTCTGGGGATGGTAGAGCGTACGCAGACCTTACTTCTACCTTGATAGATAGAGCGGATGTTTCAACCATTTTAACTAAAGTCATTCCTGGTAGCTTTGATTATCAACCGTTTTAAACAAAATGACAATCACGAGTCTAGCAAAGTTCAAGCTAAACCTTTCGCTTCTTAGTGATACCAATGAAGAAAGAGAATGAACAAATCAGACTGAAAAAGTTATTAATTTACAACCATTACCATGCATTCTAATATGTTCCAGCAAATCCTTAATTGCTTGTACAGAAGAATTCCAATTTAATGAGAAAACATGACTCAAAAGTTTGAGCTGGATGTATACTTGGATTATCAGTTGAAGAGAGATAGAGACAACAGGGAAAAGAAAAATGCAATAGAGAAATTTTACAATCAAACTACAGTTACAAGGAAGATAATAACATTATCACATAACTGAAGCAAACATAGCTATAAAGTATCAACTTAGGAATTCTCCAGCTTTGAACAAAGCACGCTTTTGGAGTTAATGTTTACTTCAACACATCAAGATCCTTGGAACGGTCAGCACCAATCAATATACCCTCAAAATTCTTTTGCACCCTTCAGAAGGAAACAAAATAAAATAAAGAGAGTGAAGGCATTAGTGAGGGAGTAGGATGAAGCTGTATCATCCCCATCAATCAGAAGCTAAAATAGAATCGAACTCACCCATCTGCAGCCAGGATGTTGACACGTGCAACTACTTGCCCTCGGCTTGGGTTTCTAGAAAGGGAGTTACCAATCACTGGACATATAAAGAAAACTGTTTAACCAAGAACTTCATAGCCCATCCAATAAATTGAAGCTGATTTTTGAGTCATAGATTTCAGTTCTATTTTTTTTAAAATGAAGCCTTTATTGTTAGAGTAATTATGGGGCAATCCCATAATTACCTCCAATCTTCATTAATCATAATTGATATTGTAATATCTTGTAATGAGGATGATTGTAATTAACATCTTATATTTTAGATAAAGTAGATTAGTCTTTCATAAGACAAGCATATTATGATTGTATATATATTGTACCATGGGAAGAATATTAATCAAAGAATCACTTTCCTACATGGTATTAAGAGTCAAAGATCATTTGCCTTAATTCTTCCCTCCTCCTACACGATTTCTCCCTTCTCTTTCTCCTAACTTTTTCGGCCAAACACTCACAAAAACCCTAAACTACTTCTTACACCTAGCAAAACCCTAACCGACATCTAAAACCCACCCCCTCCTCGGCTACATCCTATCTGAAACCCTAAGGTTTTTTTCCACATCCAAAACATCAAACACTACTTCTTTTATTCTCTAGTTTGATTTCTTGTGGAACCTATGGCCGGAAAACAAACATTTCATCCCGCTCTTGCAGTTAATAACGTCAAGAACTTTATCTCCATAACTCATGAAATGGAGAAAGGGCAATATACCTCTTGGGCAGAATTGTTCAAAATTCATTGTCGCGCTTATGAGGTAATTGACCATATTATTCTGTCCGAGTCACCGTCGGATACCACTACGGTGGACAAGAAACTATGGTCCAGGTTAGATGCTATAGTCCTTCAATGGATTTATGGCACAATTTCGAATGATCTTCTCCATACCATATTAGAACCAAATTCTACGGCTCAACAGGCGTGGGAACATTTACAGAACATCTTTCAAGATAACAAAATTTCTAGGGTCGTTTATCTTGCACAATAATTTACTAATGTTAAATTGTATGACTTTTCCAACATCTCCGCCTATTGTCAAGAATTAAAGGTACTTGCGGACCAACTATCCAACGTTGGTTCGCCCGTGACAAATCAAAGGTTGGTCCTTCAGTTGATTGCGAGGTTAAATGAACAATATGATAGTGTTGCTACATTCATTCAGCAAAGCAATCTGCTGCCTCCCTTTTATGAGGCCCGTTCGCGGTTAATTCTCGAGGAAACACGGAAAGCAAAATAGGCATCCTCTGGAGCAACCACCACCGGAACTGCTCTCGTCTCCACCAACTCATCTTCCACAGATTTGGAGCCCCAAAATTCTGATTCGGGGGGCCATGGTAATCGTCCTAATAATGGTAAAAAATGGGGTTCAAACCATAACAATAAAGGAAAAAATAACTGTGGAAAGGGACGGGGAGAGGCAGTGGGCCTGAGACCCACAGTGGGCTGCCCCACCATGCCCATATCCAACTTCATCGTGAGCCCGACCTCCTCCCTCTTCAAATCGCCAACCCGGTATTCTCGGATCTCGTCCACAACATGCGTTTGCGGCTTAGGTTCCATCTTCTGTTGGTTATGCACCCACAGACATTGAACAAGTCATGAACAACATGCATCTAAGTGTTCCAGATGCATCATGGTACATGGACACAGGGGCTACGTCACACATGGCGGCATCTCAAGGTAATCTCTCGTCTTATTTTAATATGAGCAATAATAAAAATATTGTTGCCGGCAATGGGCAGGAAATTCCAATTCGTGGTATTGGTTAGGTAACACTACCCTCTCCACACCCACCATTACACTTGAAAAACGTCTTACATGCACCAAATCTAATTAAAAACATGATCTATGTTCGACGTTTTACAATTGACAATAATGTTTCTGTAAATTTTTATCCGTTTGACTTTTCTGTGAAGGATTTTCAGACAGGGATGCTACTTATGAGATGCAATAGCACGGGGGACTTGTATCCCATCACCCCTGTTTCGAAAAATAGCATGAACAAACAATCAACCTTTGCTGTCATTTCTCCTACTCTATGGCACAATCGATTGGGACACCCAGGAGCACGAGTTTTTAATAATTTTAGGAAGAATAATTTGTTTTCTTGTAACAAACCTTTGGACTACTCTGTTTACCAAACTTGTGTGTTTGGTAAACATGTTAAGCTTCCTTTTGCATCTTCTAATTCTCATACTTTTATGCCGTTTGATCTTGTGCATTGTGATTTGTGGACATCACCAGTTTTGAGTTCTGCAGGTCATAAATACTATATGCTCATTCTAGATGATTATTCGAATTTTTTTGTAGACTTTTCCATTAGGACATAAATCACAAACCTACACCATTTTTAAACAATTTAATATTTTTATCAAAACTCAATTTGGCAAATGCATTAAATGTTTTCAATGTGACAATGGGGGAATTCATAAATGCCCACTTTAATGATTTCTGTCACCAAAATGAGATGTCTTTGCGTGTTTCATGTCCACATACCTCACCACAAAATGGGAAAGCCGAAAGAAAAATTCGAACGATTAATAATATGATTCACTCTCTTCTTGTGCATTTTTCCACACCACCAAAGTTTTGGCACCATGCACTTCAAATGGCTACATACCTTTTAAATATTCTTCCTAGTAAATTGTTCTCCAATGTGTCTCCTACACAAATGTTATATCATCGTCTCCCGTCTTTTACACATTTGAGGGTGTTTGGATGTTTGTGTTATCCTTTGTTTTCGTCCACTTCCATTAACAAGTTCCAGGCTCATTCAACTCGAGTGTTTTTGGGATACCCACAAAATTATAGGTGATATAAATGTTATGATTTGATAAAAATAATTGTCTGTCGTCATGTGATTTTTGATGAGTCTACATTCCCGTCATGTGGCATCCTCACCTTCATATGATTTTTTGGACAACGGAATACATCCCATTTTGCACCACCACCTTAATATCCAAAAACAAGTGGAACCAACCCAACAAAATGCCCCACCTCTTTCGGCCCAACCACTAAATGGGACTGGACCGAAGACCACAACCTTGTTACCACTGGTCTTCGCCCAGTCCTGTTTCTGTGGAAGGCAGGCCCCAGTGGGGCAGTCCACTGCTACCTCAAATACACCCTTAACCCAAACCAATCCTGAAGCCCAGCCCAATACTGAAACGGCTACACCTTTTCACTTGGGCCACATTCCCTCCCCTCGGCCCAATAACATACATGAGAATCCTACTACCCAACCAGTGCGGAACAACCTCAGACTATTGAAACCCGTGCTATGCATGAGATTTTTTGGCCCAAACGTCACTTTAACCTATTATCCTCCGTTCAACCATCACCTCTACCAAAATATCCCAAAGTTGCCTTGTCCGACCCAGATTGGAAAGCTGCCATGTTAGACGAATTTAATGCTCTTATTACAAATAAGACGTGGGAATTAGTACCACACCCGTCTAATGTGAACGTCATTCGGTCTATGTGGATTTTTTGTCATAAGAAGAATTCTGATGGTTCTTTTGCGAGATAGAAAGCTCATCTTGTTGGTGATGGCATGTTTCAGCAGGTTGGGGTAGATTGTGGTGAAACGTTCAGTCCTGTCACGACCCAAACCAGAGGGTCATGACGGGCACCCGGACCTTACTTGCCGAGTACCACTAATCATGTAATTAACATCTAACCATACTCAATCATGGCCACGAGGACCGTCACCAAATATCCTGCTGACACATGGGAACAATAAACTGGAAAGGTACTGTGTAAACTCTTGCAAATGGAAGAAACCATTTCTCCTACTTTATGATCAGGTGGTGTACATATATAACGCCATATCCCTTTCCCCATCCCCATCCCAATCCCCTACATATATATAATGCATACCATATAGTAGTGTATATAACACATGTGGGTCAAGGGTAATACATGAATATAATGCATGAATGATAATAAAACATTCTGAACTTATCGGAGTTACATAATATCGCTTCACCTCCAATTAATATTGTGAATCGTAACATTTTTCTCATATACCTCAATAAGGATTTAGGAACATATTTAGACATGACAATAGGAATGAATAACATGAACATCCTTAACTACTAAGAGTAGAATCATTTATGAGACAATATTACGTTTACGTTTAGTACCTGGAACATGCCAAAAGAAGAAAATAATTTTCCTTAACATACCTTTAATGTCGAGCCCCTACTAATGGTGTCGGAACCAACCTCCTCTACACCTCAAACTTAAATGTCAAGGACTACTCTTCTTCCATCTTATTTCACTTCAAAGAAAGATCGGATTCAACAACACGACAAAATGGAACAATGAGATCGAAGCGGTGTGCAAAACCCATATATTGTTTCCTCAAAATTTGCAAGTAACGTTGCTGCTGGTTTGTTAAAAAAATGAACCATGTTGCTGCATAGAGGGAGTACTATGTTGCTTCTCTTAATAAAAATGACTTTCCTCTTTGTCCACAATAGGCACGTAGCTACTGCACTTAACAAATATTGCAACAAGATTCTATTAGAGACTTAGTTACTTTCCTCCAAATGAATTAATACAACTACCCCTTTCCTTTATAGCAACGTGGGCGGACCTAGAATTATTCTCTTTTATACATATCCTCTCCAATGTCTGCCACCTATTCCTTATAAAGGGGCTTAGTCATAAGCCCCTTATCCCCGATTCCGTGTGCATCCACACAACAAAGCACATATCCTTAAATATTGACACCTCCTCCATATATGCATGAATTCACCATGTGCTGCCACCTTCCTATATCCACATGGATTAATTAGGTCCATCCAATAGTTACCCAAAAATCACATTTATTTCCCATGATTTCTACTATAATTCTCCACTTAACCAATATTTAACCACTCACCCACATAATTAATTTCTTGATCCCAATTCACTTAAATCTTAATGACTTATAAAACCTTCATATACTCAATGTCATAGTCGTGCGATATAGCACTAGTCCATAACCTTTTTTGGGACATACAACTATTATTATTAATCTTCGTCGTCACACTTATTAAGTCCTAAATTATTTCAGGACCGCATCCTTTTATATACTAAGCTTCTTTATTTGCATACGTGAATATGACCAAAAATCCTCCAATGCTCGGGTCTATTTACACACGTCTAGCGATTCAAACCATGGCCCGAAAGTACGGGATGTTACAAGTCCGGTAGATAAGCCAGCAACTATCTGGACTGTTCTCAGCTTGGCTCTTTCCAAATCTTGGACCATTCATCAGTTAGATGTTAAAAATGCATTCTTGCATGACAACTTATAGGAGATAGTGTACATGCATCAACCGTTGGGTTTCCGAGATTATATTCGTCCAGATCATGTTTGTCTATTGAAGAAATCCTTATATGGTTTGAAATAAGCTCCTCGGGCATGGTATAACAGGTTTGCCGGATTTGTTTCCAAGTTGAGATTCTCTCACAGCAAGTCTGATCAGTCATTGTTCATTTATCGGAAAGGCGCTGACATGACATATATCCTTTTGTATGTCGATGATATTATTCTCACAGCATCTTCCATTTCACTTCGCCAGTCTATTATGTCCCTTCTTGCAGCAGAATTTACGATGAAGGACTAGGGTCCGATGAATTATTTTCTTGGCATTGCCGTTACCCGATATGCATGTGGTCTGTTTCTCAGTCAAAAGAAATATGCGGAAGAAATAATTGACAAAGCAGGGATGTCGTCCTGCAAACCCTCACATACTCCAGTTGACACAAAGGCTAAATTGAGTAACGATGTCGAAACTCCATACATCGATCCTACCCATTACCGTAGCCTAGCAGGGGCCTTGCAGTATGTCTTTTACAAGATCAGATATTTTCTATGCGGTTCAACAAGTTTGTTTACACATGCATGATTCGAAGGAAGAACATATGGGGGCTCTCAAAAGGATTCTGCAGTATGTGAAGGGTACTTTCCATTTCGGACTTCATCTGTATAAGTCCTCTATGTCGAGTCTTTCTGCCTACACAGATGTAGATTGGGGTGGCTGTCCGGACACACGTTGTTCCACTTTTGGTTATTGTGTGTTCTTTGGTGACAATCTCATTTCATGGTCATCCAAACGCCAATCTACACTGTCTCGGTCAAGTGCTGAGGCAGAATACCGAAGGGTAGCCAATGTAGTTGCTGAATCATGTTGGCTCCCTAATCTACTGGTGGAGCTACATTGCCTGATTGAAAAAGTAACAATGGTCTATTGTGACAATGTGAATGCGGTCTACTTATCTGACAATCATGTTCAGCATCAGCGCACAAAACACATTGAAATGGATATCTTATTTGTCCGAGAAAAAGTTGCCCGTAGTCAGGTCCGTGTTCTCCATGTCCCATCCCGTTATCATATTGCTGACATCTTCACAAAAGGTCATCCGCGCGTACTCTTTTGATGATTTCAGGGATAGTTTCAGCATCCGAAAACCTCCAACTAAGACTGCGGGGGATTGTTAGAATAATTATGGGGCAATCCCAAAGATTCTGCATCCTCCAGTCGTCGATCATAACACTTCCATATCCTATTTTCACCCTGCTTTTTCCGTCACAAACATCAAGAATTTCATCCCTCTAATTTTTTATTAAGAAAACGGCCAGTACTACTCGTGGGTTGAACTATCCACTATCCATGCCTGTGCATATAATGTACCCGATCATATCGATGAATGTATCCCTCGCCCTCTTGACATTGCAGACTCGACATGGCGTCGTCTTGACGCTATGGTAAAACAGTGGATCTATGGCACCATATCTAAAGACCTTCTCCACACCATTATGAAAACAGGTGCCTCGGCTCGTGAATTATGGATTAGATTAGAAGAAATTTTTCAGGAAAATAAAAATACTCGAGCAGTGTATTTGAATGAACAATTCAATAATACACGTCTCGAAACTAGTTGCAGACCAATTATCCAACGTGGGGATGCTCGTTTCCGACACTAAGATGGTCCTACAACTTGTTGCGGGTTTAACGAAAGAGGAATTTGATACTCTCGCAACTATGATTCAACAAGCCGACTCACTACCGAACTTCAACAAGGCACGCTCCCAATTGCTTTTGGAGGAAACCAGGTGTGCCAAGCAGGACGAACACAACCAAAAGGCGTTAGCAGTAGAAAACACGCCGCCACAAAATAACACC
Source organism: Anisodus acutangulus (assembly GCA_029783415.1). NCBI lineage: Eukaryota > Viridiplantae > Streptophyta > Magnoliopsida > Solanales > Solanaceae > Anisodus > Anisodus acutangulus. Next base: position 25,997,829 of record CM056501.1, read on the forward strand.
GCCGCCCAGCCACCACCACCTGACAGCCAACCGCGGTGGTAGAGGCGGCCGAGGCAAAAACAACGACAAAGGGAAGGAGCATGGCCGCGGTAGACAGGGCCAAAAGTGCCCCTAATTCTGGACAGTGGGCCGCCACTGGCCAGTGGCCCATCAACACATATTGGGCTGCATTCCAGCCACCGCAATACCTGGCCCAGCAGGATTACCCTCTTCTGGGCCTGTTGGGCCCCGGACCAGGCCCAAGATAGAGACCCTTTGCAGCACATGGACCAGGCTAACAACATGCCCATTTCTCGTCCCAACAGAAGTTTTCCATGGGCCTGGCCCCCACCGATTTGGGTCAGGCATTCAGCTCCATAAATATGCAGCAACCCAATGAAAATTGGTACATGGATATGGGGACCACGTCTCACCTCACTCGGTCTGCAGGTAATCTTTCCAAACTGTCTCATTTGCAATATCCTCAATATATTATCGTTGGTAATGGCAACAGCATTCCAATTCAGGGTTATGGTTCCACTTACACTCAACCACCTCACCCACCATTTTCCCTTAACGTCCTGTATGCTCCAAACATTATCAAGAATTTAATTTATGTCCATAAATTCACTCGTAATAATTTTGTCTCTGTTGAATTTAACCCTTTTGGTTTTACTATGAATGATCTTCGTACGAGGACACCTCTTACGAGATGCAATAGCATGGGGAAGCTTTAAATGTTCCCATCCACCTTCGCTGCCTCTCCCATTTCTCTCGCTGTCGTATCTCCGTTAACTTGGCATAATAGACTTGGCCATCCAGACGCTCCTATTTTTTAATTTTCTTAGAAGCAATAGTTTCATTCAATGTAATGGGAAACTGGCCCAAAATTGTGTTTCTTGTCAATTAGGCAAACATGTTCTTCTTCCGTTTAAGTCGTCTCTCAGTGTTACGTTTGCTCCTTTTGATATTATTCATGCTGATTTATGGACATCCCCCATTACTAGCTCTTTTGGTCATAAATATTATCTCATCTTATTAGATGATTACTCACACTATATCTGGATTTATCCACTAAAATTCAAATCAGAGGGTTTTGCAAAATTTCTTGAGTTCCGTATTTAAGTCAAAACGCAATTTGAAAAAGTCATCAAATCTTTTCAATGTGATAATGGTCGTGAATTTAATAATTCCGCGTTTCACAAATTTTGCAACAACAATGGCATGGTTTTTTGATTTTCGTGTCCCCACACCTCTCCTCAAAATGGAAAAACTGAACTTATCATCCACACTATAAATAACATGGTCCATACCTTCATTTTTCATGCATCTCTTCCTCCCTCATTTTGGGTTTATGCGGTCAAAATGGTAGAAAACGTCCTTAATATTTTACCCACTAGCACTCTTCACAATATGACCCCAACCGAAATTTTATACTGTCGGATCCCCTCCTATGATCACCTACGGATTTTCGGTCGCCTTTGTTATCCAAACCTTGCCTCCACCGTCCCTCACAAATTAGCACCCCGAACCATAAGGTTTCCGCCTAATCATAGGGGCTATCTATGCTATGACCTGCGAACTCGTCAAATTCACGTCTCATATCACGTTACGTTTGACGAAACCATAATCCCTTTTTCGAACATTTAAAAATACTGAAAAATGGACTACACCTTTCTTGACGAGTCCGACATATCCCCTGTCATCCTCAGTCAGTTGCATCAGCCAACCACCACCAGTCCGCCACTGCCACCCGCCGCTGTCACCTCTGACATTATCCTTACACCATTGACACCGTCTCTATCACAGTCTCCATCATCGCCGACTGCCGCCACCCTTGGCAGCCGGCACTCCGACAATAACCACAATTCGAGTCGCCGAACCCTCCTCACCTAACCACTGTGTATCTACCATCGGACCACACCATAGTCGATCCTCCATTTCGACTCCCTTTTCCCGATTTCTCTCCAGTTATCGGAAACCCAAACCCCTCAACTGTGGACCCATCCAACCCACCGCCATCGCCATATCCAACAACCCAACCCGGAGCCCCGACCGACACCCCAACAACACCACAACCACTGTCATTGCCCGACGGCAACCCCGATTACTCCCCACCTGGGCCATCCAGGATCCTCAACTCGCTACTCCTCAAAATACCGAACATATCCCTGCCCCCACCCACCATATGGAAACCCATGCTCAACATGAGATTTTCAAACCCAAAGTCCAGTTTAACTTGTCCACCCAAACCATTTCCCCAATACCCAAAAACCCAAAATTGGCCAAACTAGACCCGAATTGGAATGAGGCAATGTGTGATGAATATAATGCTTTAACAAAACAGCATACATAGAGGGCGAACATGATCCGATGCATGTGGTTTTTTCGTCACAAATACAGAGACAACGGTGAACTCGAGAGGTATAAGGCGAGACTTGTGGCTAATGACACTAATCAGCAGGAGGGCATTGATTGTGGTGAGACTTTCAGTCGGATTGTCAAACCGGCTACTATTCGTACAGTTCTGAGTACTGTTATGGGTAAGCATTGGCCGATTCTTCAGCTTGATGTAAAAAATACTTTTCTACACGGGGATTTAAAAGAAAATGTTTACATGCACCAGTCGCCTGGTTTTGTCCATCCAGCAGTCCCTCAGTATGTATGCCATTTTCTTAAGTCACTGTATGGTTTGAAACACGCCCCGAGAGCGTGGTATGACCGCTTTGCATGGTACATCTTGCAGATTGGGTTTATATGCAGTAAATGTGATACTTCTCTATTTATTTTCCATCGAGGTAGTAACGTTGCTTATTTGCTGTTATATGTGGATGACATTGTGCTTACTGCCTCCTCTGATTTGTTGAAAAATGAGATTATTGCATTACTGAAGACTGGATTTGCTATGACTGACTTGGGGAAGTTGAGCTATTTTTTGGGGATATCAGTGACTCGTTCTGCAAATTTTATTTTTTATGCCAGCGAAAGTATGCAGAGGAGATAGTGTACAGGGCCAAAATGGCAAACTGCAAGATTATGTCCACACTGGTTGATTCTAAATCAAAGCTTAGTGTTGTGGATGGTAATCTAGTGTCCGATCCATACTCTACAGGAGTCTTGTAGGTGCACTACAGTACCTTACTTTCAGCAGGCCTGACATTGCTTATGATGTTCAGCAGGTATGCTTATTCATGTATGCCCCTAGGGAGTTTCATTTCACTGCCCTTAAGCGTATTATTCGATATGTTAAGGGTACGCTTGATTATGGATTACATCTATACCCCTCAGCACCGACCAGGTTGTTATCATATATGGATGTTGATTGGGCAGGTTGTCCGGACACGCGACGCTCCACCTCCGGCTACTATGTGTTCTTAGGGGATAATCTCATTTCTTGGTCTGCCAAGAGGCAAGCCACTTTATCCCGTTCGAGTGCAGAAGCAGAGTATCAAGGCCTTGCTAATGTTGTTGCTGAGATATGTTGGCTCCGAAACCTTTTTTTGGAGCTTCAGTGTCCGTTGCGTAAGGCGTCTTTGGTTTATTGTGATAACATCTCCGCCATCTATCTATATCATAATTCAGTTCAACATCAGTGAACCAAGCATATTGAGATGGACATCCACTTTGTTCGTTAGAAGGTTGCTCTCGGTCATGTCAGAGTCTTACATGTGTTTTTCTCGTATCAGTATGCGGATATATTCACAAAAGACCTTCCTAGACAGCTCTTCATTGACTTCAGATCCAGTCTTAGCGTCCGACCTCCGCTCAGATTGAGGGGGTGTGTTAGCACGTGTATAATGTTACATAATTTACCATATTTTGTATTGTATAATTATGATAGGATTAGGATCCTTATTAGAGAAGGATTCAACATTGTACACCTATATATATTTGTATTAATGAGAAAGACTCTCCAAGGGAGATTAATACAATCTTACACAAACATATTATGATTGTATATATTATACCATGGGAAGAATATTGATCAAGGAATCATTTTCCTACATTTATCAGGCCCCCTAAATTAAAGAAAAATGATTTACAACCTCACACCAAACATTAGATAGTTTAATTCTCATATTCCGAACTCCATCATTCTTGGGATGCAGGGAGTATGTTACACAAATTACTAATGCACTCAGGTACCATATTAAAGTAATCTTACCATGGTAATTAGTAAAAATGTGGCCTTCGTTGTCCCAAATCACCCCCGAACCATTTCCTTCAGGAATCTGCCATTGTTTAAACATATAGAATATAGCTGCTTTCAAACACAGATTATTTATCGAGGGACAAAAGTTTGTGTTGGTTGTGGCCCCATATGAACGAAGATGGAAAATCCATGGACATGAGAAACTTTACTTCCAAGACAATTACAAAGCTAAATTTTACCAAAAAGTTTAATAAGCTTAACACTGAAAATGGAAAAGTAAATGCTTGCACATGTCTATAAATTTTACCTCGACCATACCAGTAACGTTAAGCGAAGGTCTCAAGGTTACATCAAATATGTTGACAACACCGTAAGTATTCTTCTCAAAGAGCTCCACAATTCTTTCCTTCCAAGTAGGCACGCACAAGATAAACTGTGATCTATATACCATAACATAACAAAAACAAATGAAGAATAAGCTGAGCAGGTGATGAAATTGAAGGTGTAACTTGTTCAACTGTGACAGACGGATCACCCAAAGCAAGTGCTGTATATCAGATAGTAGTTTACATGGTTAGAACCCAAATAAAGGACGAGAACTCAACAACTTATCAGGAGGAAGCAAACTGATCATGAAGTTTTGCATTTTTCAGTAGCCAACCACACAAAAATAGGGGTTTGCTCGTTGGGGATTAAGGGGAGAGGCCTAGCTCAGTTGCATACCACAGTTGAGTTTCGTGTTACTATAAACAATCAACTATATCTCTAGTTGGACATAGTTATAGTGTGTTTGGCCAAGATTTGACAAGTATTTTTGCAATATTTGTGCAAGCAATTTGTGCTTGACCAAGGTTCCGAAAGTGCTTTTCGGGGAAAAGCTATTTTTTAAGCTTCTAAAAAACTACTGCTACTACTCAAAAGTATCTTGGACCTAACTTAATCCCAAAAGCTAGCTTGTAGGGTGAGGATTGTCCAAGTCCATATAAGAAGTCCATGTTCTCATTTCATTTCCGATGTGGGACTCTTAACACTCCCCGCACGCTCAGACCTCGTTAACTGGAGCGTGGACAATATAATTTGGGGGTCCAACATCAGTGAACAAAGAATTGGAATGAGTCTGACTCTGATACCATGTAAAGAATGGATCTTAGGCCTAACTCAACCCCAAAAGTTAGCTTGTAGGGTGAGAATTGTCCAAGTCCATATAAAGAGTCTGTGTTCTCATTCCATTTTTACGATGTAGGACTCGTAACAGTAACCACTCCTCATTTTTCTGGTATTGAGACCATCTATGTTTTGGGAAGCTCAATTACAACCAATGTTCTCAAGCAAGAAAAATTTAGAATACAATGTAAGGAGCTAAAAATGCCAGATATATGCATTAATGTGGTCAAATATGCTAAAAATACGCACAATTCAAGGCTGGGAAAAGTCTTTAAAGGCGACAAGTAAAAAAAGGAAAAGAAAGATACTGCAAGAGCGTGCGAACCTGACAAGTACCTTGAAGGATGATAGCATGAATACATGAAAAAGCTTGTTAACAACATCCTCCGCGTGGCCAAAGGAAAGGTTTTCCGTAGTTGCTCACTCAAAGAATTGCCATTATTATCTCCATCACCCCTGTGACATTAGCCATGAAATAAAAGCTCATCAAATCATGTCAACTATTGAATAAGTGCTTAATTGTAATGAACCCCTTTATCTGAAAGTTCAAACTGATAGAGATGGAAAAGTTGCACCCAAGGGTGTGGCCTAGTGGTCAATGAAGTGAGTTGAGCAGGTCTTAGGTTCAGTTTCCAAAGAAATAAAAACACTAGGTAATTTCTTTTCATCTATTCTAGCCTTGGTGGACAGAGTTACTTGCTGGTGGGAGGTGACAGGTATCTTGTGGAATTAGTCGAGTGCATGCGAGCTGGCCCGAACACCATCATTATCAAAAAATAAAAAGATAGAGATGGAAAAGCATGCCCCTAATTGCGGCCCTTTTTTTCTTTTTTAAGCAAGCAGTGGATGTATTTTGTTGATGCTTTGGTGAGAATTGAATCCAAAACCTTCCTGTTATTGTACCATATAAATTGTGTGAATTGTTTCACCTAACCCTTTACCCCATGTTATATAACAATTTCGTTCTAAATCTGTTCCAAAAAGATTAACACATTTATTTGTAAACTATTTTCTTTTAATAATTCCAGTAGTACATTACTCTTATACTGGCATAATGTTATACATAGTCTCATCTAATTTGTCAAAAATCTTCTTTTTTCATATAAATTGAAATGGGGGAATACATTGCGTATTTCATTTATTTAGTTTAAGTGTAAAACGATAAGTAATATGGGTACCTAGGAGTCAAAGAAGTAATGGAGTCCTCAGCAGAGCAGACAGATGAAATACTATCAAAGCTGATACAAGTTTTAATAATGGGTGGTGGTTGATTTGGATGGGAATGAAGAGGAGGAGGAGGAGGTGTTGGTTGGTTAGATGATACTACCATCAGTTGCATTTTAGAGTTTGTTCAGTTCAGATAGTTGTGCTACTATCAGTATGTGCTTTACAAAAATTCATTAAAATAGGCAACCCATGAATAACATCTTCACTATTTTTCTCTATCTTATTATTATCACCTTCCGTAATACTCATCCTTCCATTCTAAAATAATTTCATTTTATCCTCAAATCATATAATTATACTCAAACTTCTCAAGATGTCAAAATATATGAAATTCATTTGGAAGCTTATCCTATAATTAAATTGAACACACAAAAGAAGTGGCAAAGAGAATTCCCAAAAGTTTAGAGGAGAGATATTTCAAGCGTCAGTCTCTATGAGAAATATCATTCTGTCGATTCACCTGAATATGCTGTCACATTAGAATAACTAAAGAAACAAAAATAACAAAATCAAGAAAAAAAAGATATCAATAAAGAAATAGAATTATGAAAAAAATGAAAAGAAAAGTAGCTAGGTAATGAGAAAAAATATACCCAGCTTTTCTCACACTACATCAAATCTATACAAGGCATATATGAAAACGTTTCTTTTTGTTCACATGATACTCTCTGAATAACAATATAAAGTATACAAACGTCGAATGACATTCCGAATAAAATGATTGAAACATAGAGAAAGAGAATCACATCAAAAATATAAACCATTATAACAAAATGTACACTAACTATTATTGATGCTAAACAATAACAGGAACCAGAGAACTGCAAGAACACTGCTATTACATATTCTGGGAAGCCACAACAACATACCCAGTGAAATCCCACAACGTGGGTCTGGGGGAGGGTAGAGTGTACACAGACCTTACATCTGCCTAGGTAGGTAGAGGGTTGTTTCCGAGAGACACTCGGCTCAGGACATGCAAAGCAGAAAAAAACAGTCAGACCCGATCAAAAAATTAAAATTTTAAAATTTTAAAATTATAAAGCAGTATGCAAATGCTGATAACTAACGCGAATACGCCATAATAGCGCATCCTGAAAAAGAAGAAAGAAGCAGTAACTAACGCACATAAATAAAATCAAGTACATTAAAGAAAACATAGCAACGATATCTAAAATGTGAAACCAATGCAACGATAACAACTCGTTCAGAAATGGAGATTTGGAACATGTATATGAAACTATATATGGGGAAAACGATAAGATAGGGGAGGTGAAAAGGTTTGTAACAAATCTGAAATTATAGCCTTTAATTTGTGATTCAATCAATATGATAAAATTGATTAGTATTTAACAGAATTTAAGTGTCCGTTGATTTTTTTTAATAAAGCATGTAAAGAAATAGGAAGAAAAATCCAAAAAAGGGAAAAAAAAAGATAAATATCATTGGTGGTTATAAAGAGGTGTCACATCACTTTGTCTATGTCTATCCTTATTATATTAATGGATCTATTCACAAACTTGGTGCGAGCAGCTTTCTTTCTCAGCACAAATTGGTCTCATTTTTTTAAAATTAGCTATTGAAAAACAATTTTAAGTAAAGGTTGAGTATTTCGAAGAGGAAATTTCAGAAACACACACTTCACAAATATAGTCCAAAACTTACATTGCAAAAATATAGCTTAAAATACTTTTATACAATGTTATACACTTATATACAAAATTATACAAGACAAATACATTATGTATAAAAATGTATAATAATGTATAAGAGGTGTGTATACACCCATATACACTATTATACAATATTATGCACTATTATACAACACACCCACACCACCAACGACGGAGCAGCAACAACCACCGCCATCGTCGGAGTTCCATTTTTCGGCGAACTCTAACACCACTAACGACGGCGCAACAGTGGAGGAGCTCCGGTGACCACCAGCCATACCAGATCTGAGAGAGAGAGGAGGAGGAGGAACCGGTGGAGCAGCAATAGCGGAGGAGCTCCGGTGACTACCAACCACACCAGATCTGAGAGGGAGAGAAAGGAGGTACCGACGAAAACCACCAGCCACATCAACTTTGAGAAAGAGGAGCACCAGCGATGATAACTTAGATCTCTTCTCCAAAAGTCGCCGTAGTGTTTGGTGATTTCTCTGGCAACAACGGTGGGAAGCGGCGGGAGACGGAGAGCGAGAAAGCTGGATCATTTTTTGTAAGATTTAAAAAGGTGGTTCAGCTTTGATAGCATTTGTTACCCTAATTACATAATAATTAAGTCTATTTTAGAATAACTTTTAACGACAAATTCTCGAGAAGATTCGTGAAAGCGTACTTTTGGATTGTTAAGATTTAGTTTTGATTTTAGAAAATTAAAATCCATTTTTTTATCAAACGGCTTTAGTTTTTCTTTCTCGTAATAATATTTGCAGATTTTTTTTTTAAAATCAAACGGTCTAGTAATCAATGTATAAGGCCTCCAGTTTACAATAATAAAACTTAGGGCATGGTCTTCTATTGAATATCGTTCAATCAAACATCAGGACGAGCTTTTGAATGCGATCTTTTTTCTTCTTTTGATGAGTGTATTTTGAAGTGACCTTTAACATTCATGCCAAACTAAATTGTTCAAACATTATTCAAAGAAAAACCTCAAAAAGACTTTTAATCAAGATGTGCCTATAAGAGTACCAGTCAACCGAGCCACAAGGTTCGAGAATAAGGTAAAAATCCTGAACTTAGTGGCGGGTGAATCACTGATCAAAGAGCAGATTTCAACCAAACAGTGCAAAAGATTTGCACTTGATCGATAACATATTGTTGTTGTAGTTTGTGAATTTGTAATTTTGAAAGGAAATGGAGAAGATAAATAGAGACATTGCTTCCCGGGGCCTGAATGGCAGCAGAGGCAGCAATGCAGGTATTCTCAAAAGAGGAAGAAACAAAAACAAGCAGGGAGGTAAGAGCAGAGGAGCCTACAAGAGTACCAATCAACCGAGCCACCAGGTTTGGGAATAAGGCGGAATTCCTCCGCGAATCACTGATCAAAGAGCAGATCTTAACCTAACAGTCTAAAGCCGTGCACAACTTTATATAATGAGCAATTCAAAAGCTCCTAACTGATCTAAACCTATCACATTGTGGAGCACCATGGAACCCCTTTAACTATATTATCAAAGAAAAGTAGAACTTGCCAACCAAATGAGACAGGGATTGAAGAGTTTTGGGGAAGCAAAAGTATCTGCTATATCCATCCCAGGTCAAACTACCAGCAGTTGGCTAGCTACAAAATAGGTTTTTTTAACTTGTCTTGTCAGGATATCAAAGCTACCTATGAGACTAAGTATGCAACAACTGAGAATTATATTTGACACCACAATGAGCATAGTTTAGAAGAAGGGATAAATTAAAGAGCTAAGAGCGGGTTCAGCCATCATCCTCATCTTCCTCATCCTCATCGTCGTTTCCCTGATCGATAAGAATAAGAAATTAGTTCAAAAGGCTCATTATATAAGATGTTATAACTACCAAACTGCAACTGTCGGAGCATTTTCAAATTAGAGCATATACAACAGCAATTAAAAGCAGCAAGAGATAAGCACTTAGGTAATTCATTTTCAATCTTAGTTATATAAAATACAACGCCTTTAAGACAAGTTTTGCACATATTAGACATAATTATATATAAATCACTGATTTGACTGTTGTCTGGATCATGTAACTCCTTTTTGCAGGATGCATAGACGACATGAGTGGCAACTTTCTAGCAATTCAGCACACCTAAAAATCATATTTCATTTACACATGGCGGGAAGTAATGAGCTAGTTTCCCGTAAGGTAAGGTCATCTTTATTCAGGAGAACTCGTACAAATAAACAATTAGGTACTGCATATGCAATTCCATAGCTTTGAGCCTTTGACTTCTATGGAAGCTTGGACCACATGTATGGGACTCCAATGACCAAGATACAGCTGAATTCACCACAGCACATCAGTTCTATATCCTATGGCATTACAACAGTTGTGTAGTTCAGGTTGTAGCATCTTGAAGGGAACGGCTATCATTGGAGTCAAGACACAGGAGTAGTTGTGCCTAGGCCCTAGGTTGGGAAAATCCAAGGCCGGAAAAAGTTCAGATCCAAAATGGCTAACCCGAACACTAAATTGTTTAGGAGATACTCAACTATGCATCTTTTCAGGTTTGTTTCATGACATTTGGACCATATATTTAGTGAATAAAGGTTTTCGACTTTTAACAAGGAACAGTGAGATAGGAATGGACCAAAGGGCAGCAACAACATCATAATACATTTAACCAAAAAATTTCAGAAGATTCAGTAGGCAAGCCAGAAAAGCTTAGCACAAAACAAGAAGGTCCAAATCAAGCAACTTCACAAAGGAAGACAGTCTAATCTCATCAACGTTTACCTCTTCATCGTCCTCGTCTCCATCGGAATCTTCTTCATCAGCTTCCTACAAGCAAAGCACGAATTTCTCTTAAGCTTGAAGAAGGGGGGAGAAGGAGAACATATCAGATAACCTTGAAAGAAAAGGTAAAATGTTACTACATTGTTAAAATATTTCAGCGGATTAGGCCATAAGTCCTCCTTAATTATCTCTCCCACCTGCAGTCACAGGGAACATATATAATATCTGAAAGAAACTGGACTTTTTGATAAGCCTAAATTTGTTGCACTATAAAATGTATTCAGTTTCTGATAAGAGAATCAGAGAAAGGACAAAAGATAAAATAATCTCATCAATTGTTAAATATAAATATGAACTCATCAAATGATTAGCAATGAATGTAACAAAATAAATAGTTTCAAGCAGCCAGACACAACAATTACCTCATCACTAAGCCCATCCACAATATCTTTAAGCTGAGTTTCAGAAAACCAACTAAAAAAGCTGCATCCATCAGCATATGGTTATTGGTGATATAATATATGGTTAGCAAAAGATCTAAGATACTTCTTCTCACCATATTAGTAGAAGTTAGACTACATGTAAACATCTTAGAAAATTTAACCAAGCAATGTATGGAACAAATATCAGTAAATAAGAACTTCCTTAGTCCAGCTTTTCATTTTCCTTCTAAATCTTTTGTTAAATAATATTTGTAACTACTCAGGGACTTTGTCGTCAAAAATCGGGGAACTTCCTACCTCAAAGCATGGAATTAGCATGCCCAGAAGGTCAGATAAATTCTCAAGTGAGTGACGAGTACCTTTCCTCCGATGGTGGCCGCTTGTTTCCTTTCTTCTCAGGATTACCGCCATTAGATGCACCCTTCAAATTACAGATTCATCACGTTTCCATGGAAAAGGGGTCTCAAGGAAGAAGAAAAGGAGTAAGACATTACCATGCCTTCCTTCCACTTAATAGCTGTACCAGTTATCTTTGTTGATCCTTCATCAAGGAATGTATATGTCTTGACAAGTTTTGTATCTTCAAAATAAGGATTCAGTTTGAATATCTGCAGGTTGAAAGGAAAAAATTGAAAGTCAGCTGCAACTTGTTGCAAATTATGTGAGATGATGCAAGCTGTTGATGCATATTTGGGTCCGTTTGGCCATGAAATTTGTGAGTACCTGAAAAAAGTAGTTTTGGTTTTCAAATTGAAAAATGGTATTTGGAAATTGGAGTTGTGTTAGGCTAGGAATACAAATTGGAGTTGTTTTTGAATTGCGGAACTTTCCCGAATTTTATGGCCAAACGTGATTTCCGGAATTCAACTCCGGAAAATAGTAGTAAGAATATTCATGGCCAAACGGCCACTTAGTACAACCTTCCAGTAGAGAGGAGTGTTTTAAGAAACAAAAATAAAAACTTACAAAAGTAAGGGAGTAACCGGATGTCAAATCTTTGAAATCCTCCACATCAAGAGAATCTAAGTACTTGAAGATCTAAATCAAAGGAAGAAGAACGTTACCATCTCACATAATATCAAAGAACAAACTTAAACAACAGGCACTATACTAAAGCTATATCACAAAATTTTAAGACACTCCGAAGGAATTTCTCCAATAAATTGAAGTTGAATAACATGTCAAACCTTCTGATCTTCCACATTCGAAAGCGCACGAAGGGCAGGGTGACTTAAGAACTGCATAGACAAAAGTTATTTACAGATAAAAATGTCAGATTGCTCATTTTCCACCACAGGGATGCTAATAGAAATCCGGAATGATATTGACTGGACTTACGGCGGTCAACCAAAAGTCAGGAATTGATTTGATGACCTCGTTCCTTTTCTCGTAAACTGGCCTCCTTATCTCATTATACTTCTGTTCAATTTGTAATACCTCCTCACTAGCTTGTTCATTAACCTGCACCATTGCAAATCAAGAATGGATGGTTATGATATAATGCAAAAGCTATTAACAGCATTTACTAAACAGATTTAGATGAAATTAAGACAATCAATTGATAGGTACTTGAACCAGTTTTAATGAGCCAGTAGCTCTTTTATACTGTTACATTGAGCAAACAAGTGAAGCAGATTCTCAAAGAATGCTTATGGTATAGAGCTAATAAGAATTGGATAAAACTATACGTTGAGTGAATTGTCAGAGAATGATTTAGCTAACGCATACTCTTTACTGCTTTCCCATCTGCCAAATGCATGTCATTAAAACATGGCAGCAGATATCAAGCAATACGTGTTTTAGGACTTGGAATTTCGAAGCCACAGTTAAAACTTGAATCTTGATGAACCCATAAACCCAGTAACAAACATCTAAACCAGTAACTTTTTTTCCTGCATACTCAAATTCACGTATTCTGAAATCAACCTCATGCACTTGCCCGGCAAGAAAGCTCTGACCCTGCAAACCAAGTACCAAAAAGAAAAGAGAAAAAGAAAGGAGAAAAGAACTTCGTATATTGGTAACTTTCTAGGATTCATCTTTTACCTTACAGCAATATGGCTTTAAATGGCCCGTTCAGTGTGTCTGACTGTATTCTTTCTTGTAACAGGAAATCCGACGTATCATCGTTGACGTTAATAATTCATATCATATTCATAAATAAATAAGTAAAAAGCATGTTGATCAGAAAAGGAAAAGAAATAAATAGGAGAGTAACCACCACATTGCCAGCAAATTTTTGAAAGTAAGTATTGTATTTGTCAATTGGTTGGTTCTCCGAAATGTCAAATGGGCATACTGGCAGTGAGTTCAAGCAACTCCTCTAGTAGACAACTTTTAAACAAAATGACAGAAAAAAGACAAAAGATGAATGTTGCAAAACCAATCAGAGTGGCGCAGCGCAAGCGTGGTGGGCCCATAACCCACAGGTCCTAGGATCGAAACCTGGCTATGATAATATGTTGAAAAGAGAGCAAGCTTCCCAACCACCCTTTTCACCATTTCAAAAAAAAAATGAACGTTGCAAAATAAATGGTAATAATTAGGTCTAGCAAGACCCAAACTTAACCATGAAAATATGATGGGCGATTATGAGGTTTCCCTTTTAGCCTATGAACTAAGTTGTTACCCGAGACCCATTTAAAGTAAACAGTTTTGGTGGTTTATTATGGTTAGTAGGTGTTTTCCAGCTAGGCCACCTTTATGGACACGGTAACACATCTTGGAATGACCCATAAAGCATAAAAACTTGTGTTTCCAAAAAGAGATGTGTCAATAAGTCAATAACACGTACCTTAGGTACTTCAGGAAGAACTTATTCATTGAGAGGTTAGGACCAAGAAGCACCGCCAGATGTTGAAATTACATCACGTAAATTACAACAACATCAAGTATTATGCCTCAAATCTCAATCCCTAGGGGTCAGGTATATGAATCTCACTGTCGATCATACTGTCTCTCCTTTCCTTTTTTTGGAAAAGCGCTCTCTCTCTCTCCAAACGGTAACACAACCACCGCTGTAAATTCTTGGTCGCCGACAGCCATCCCGACGGCGAAATACGACACAGGTAAGGTCTCGCCCTCTTCCTCCTCTTCTCTTTCCTCCCCCACTATATTTCCTCTCTGCCTTTTTATCTTTCTTTCTGGCCGGAATCCGACGTCCGGCGCCGGTGACCACTCCGCCACTGCTCACTCCCTGCCCTTTTCTTTCCTCATCTCTGCGTGTGTGTGTGTTCGCATATGCGAACAGTAACAATTCCGACCCAGATCTTTTCTGGCGACGACCCCGACATGCCCCGGCAGTCACTTCTGGCCGGTGCTCCGGTGAAATCACTGGTCCAGCCAAATACTAACAGCGGCTCCGACCGGGTACACTTTTCCGTTGACCTATTTCCGGTCAGATCTGTAAGTTTTCCGGCAAGACCCGTCTCCTCCCCCTCCTCTCTTCTCTTTTCTTTTCTCTTTCTCTTCCTTTCGTTTCTTTTCTCCTCTACTCTGCCACCGAAAACCCCTCTACAGTAGGTTTCCGGTCAAGTCTGCACAAGTACCAACATTTTCCGGCAGGTTCCGACGGTGAACAGTAGTTTCCGACTTCCGACGGTGAAGTTCTTCTTCAAGGAACATGTTCTATTCACCTAGAGTTGGTACCTCCGGTTGCCCTTATTGATTTTCTGTCATTCATCTTTGTTGTTAAATTTGACAGTTACGCCTTGCTGAATCTTGACATTACATGTAGAAGCCTGACTTACCTTTAGATTCTTGCTAACTTGTGCTTTAGTATTGGTTTCCGTGTGTGTTAGTGTTAACCTTTGACTAGTATTTTTTGTTTCTCTAGTGGCTTTGGTGAATGATGGTAGACTAGGGTTATGTTCTCGGTCGGGGATGGGGGCGAGGGTTAGGGGATAAATGGGGTAAGGGAGATGCTAGGCTGAGAATAGGGTATTGGAATATTGAGACTTTAACTGGAAGGTCCATAGAGCTAGTTAAGATTCTTAAGAAGATGAGGATTAATATAGCCTGTGTTCAGGAGACCAAATGGGTAGGACCTAAGGCTAAGGATGTGGACGAGTATAAGTTATGGTCCTCGGGTAGGTCGAGGTATAGGAATGGAGTAGGCATTTTAGTAGACGGCGAGCTAAAAGATCAGGTTTGATTAGGTGAGGTTAGGAGGGTCAATGACAGGATGATGGCGATTAAGTTGGTAGTTGGAGGATTCACTATGAACATTATTAGTGCTTACGCGCTGCAGGCGGGCTTGGACGAGGAGGAGAAGAGCCACTTTTGGGAGGATTTGGACGAGGTGGTGGGAGGTATACCACCCACTGAGAAGTTATTTGTAGAAGGAGATTTCAATGGACATATCGGGTCACTTCCGGGGGATTATGACGACATGCATGAAGGCTTTGGCACCGGGGACAAGAACAGGGGAAGCGTCTCACTTTTGGAATTCGCTAAAGCTTTTAGGATGGTGATAGCCAATTCGAGGTTCCTGAAGAAGGAGGAATACTTGGTGACTTTCCGTAATTCGGTAGCTAAGACTCATATAGACTTTTTGCTCCTTAGGAAGGTTGACAACGGTCTTTGTAAAGACGGCAAGGTTATTCCGAGTGAGTATTTTACAACCCGACATAGTTTTTGGTGATGAATTTGGAGATCAAGATGGAGAAGAAGAGGAGGGTTGTGAATGACATGCTAAGAATCAAATGAGAGAGTTTGACCATGGCTAGTGCAAATGAGATGAGGAGAGGTTGATGGCCAGGGGGGCTTGGGGGAGTAATGGGGATGCGATCGGTATGTGGGACATGACGGCCAGTTGCATTCAGGAGGTAGCTAGAGAAGTGCTAAGGGTCTCGTGGGGTAGTCGTGGTAGGCATCAAAGGGACTGGTGGCGGAATGGTAAAGTTCAAGAGAAGGTGGAAGCAAAAAAAGTGACATGTGAAATTGATAGAAAGCAAAAATGAGGTGGAGAAGTGGACGAATAGAGAATTATATAAGATGGCGAGGAAGGAGGCAAAGCTAGCGGTTACAGCGGCGAAAACGACAGCTTTTGAATGCCTGTATGTGGAATTAGAGGGAAAGGGCGGGGAGAAGAAGTTGTACAAACTAACCAAGGCGAGGAAGAGGAGGACCCGTGACTTGGATCACATGAGGTGCATCAAGGACGAGGACGGCAAAGTATTGGTGGAGGACGCGCGTATCAGACGGAGGTGGCAGTCTTACTTCTATAAACTATTGAACGAAGAAGAAGATAAATACATTGTGCTGGGAGATCTGGAGCAATCCGAAAGGAATTGGAATTTTGAATATTGTAGAAGTATTAAGGTTGAGGAGGTTAAGGGTGTTGTTCGCAGGATGCGCAGGGGACGAGCAACCGGACCTAATGAGATTCCAGTTGAATTTTGGAATTTTGGAAGAACGCGGGAAGGGCAGATTTGGAGTGGCTGACTGAGTTGTTTAATGCCATTTTTAAGATGGCAAGAATGACCGAATAATAGAGGTGGAGTACAATGATTTATTAAGAACAAATGTGATATCCAGAGTTGCAACAACTATAGGGGTATCAAGCTGCTAAGTCACACTATAAAAGTTCGAGAAAGGGTCGTGGAGATGAGGGTGAGAAGAGGCGTGTCATGTCTATTTTCGAGAACCAGTTTGGATTCATGCCAGGGCATTCGACTACATAAGCTATTCATCTTATTATGAGATTGGTGAAGTAATATAGGAAGAGGAAGAGAGACTTACATATGGTTTTCATCGACCTCGAGAAGGCATACGACAAAGTTCCTAGAGAGGTTCTATGGAGATGTTTGGAGGTTGGAGGTGTACATGTGGCGTACACTAGGGCGATCAAGGATATGTATGATGGAGCCAAGACCAGGGTACAGACAGTAGAAGGAGACTCGGAGCACTTTCAAGTGATGATACACCAGGGATCAGCTCTTAGCACATTCTGATTTGCCTTGGTGATGGATGGACTGACGCGACGAATTCAAGGGGAGGTGCCATGGTGTATGTTATTTGTAGATGACATAGTCCTGATTGATTAGACTCGCATCGGAGTGAACGATAAGCTAGAGATTTGAAGACAGACTTTGGAGTCTAAAGGGTTCAGACTTAGTATGACCAAGACAGAATACTTGGAGTGCAAGTTCAGTAACGGGCGTGACCATGAGAAAGGCGTGGAGGTGAGGCTTGGTACTCAGGTCATTCCAAAGAAAGGAAGCTTCAAATATCTTGGGTCTATTATAAATTAGAATTGAACATAAAAATAAGCAAACACTAGAAGTTCTCTATATTCATTTACTGAAAAAAAGTTCTTCGACAGAACTAAAAGACTCGTAAAAAACATTGGACTTGAAGTAAACATACTAAATAGTATTACCGGAAAAGATCTATATTAAATATACAAAAAAAATGATCTACACTAAATAACTCATCTTGCCATTATATGTCCCAAAATTGGACACATGTTAAATTGATAACCGAATAGGGCCGAGTCAAAGTCCGCTAATACATCACATACTGAAACAGAATCTTACATGATTTTAGATCCAGACTTGTAATGTTTAACACATAAGTATGAGATGGTATTGTATCTTTTTATTTTTGGTGTAAAGAAAAAGATGTAGAGGAAATAGATCTTGTAGATTTCTTAGGCTCTCTGTAAGTATTCTATCTCTTGTTCTTATCTTTTTGTTTTTTTTTATGGTTGTCGGCATATCCTAAATGCTGAGGAATACAACATTACCAGTTTCCAAAAAAAAGTGTGAGATGCCCTCCTATGTCAATCAATTACGTCTCAATCTCAGATTTAAACTATTGATCCTAAAAAATACGTAAATATGTGTCCAACAGGAAAGTGAAGCATAATTGCTAGCCCTCGGGGATTTCTCAATTTTATCTGGAAAAGGGGGGAAGTGAAGCATAAAATTCATCAATTATGTCCATATGCTCTAAACAGAACTGATTCAGATAGAAAGGTATCATTAACATTCATCAGTTATAAACAATCATAGTTCATTAGATGATTTATTACCATTACAAGTCTTCCCACTTTTTGTGTATATTTTTTCCAAACACTCTGCCTTTCTTTTTCGTATCGAAGTAGGTTCCGCTTTGAGCAGCCGGTGCCTCTACAGTAATTGGTGCAAACAAATTGGTCTTTCACATGCTAATCCTTAGTCAGTTGAATTTGCTCGCTTTTCACTTGCCTGATTCCCTCGTCTTTCTGGAAAGACGTTACTTTCTATTTTGTTTTTTTAATAAAGACTTATTGCGTGATTCATCTGTCCCTGATCCAACATTAAATGTTTTATTTCGAGGTCACTTAATACTTTGTGATGGTTTCCAGAAATCTAAAAAGCCAAAATTTAATATCGAAAGTTTCATTCAAACTCTAAGAAGATAAAGTGCACTGTCCGTTAGAAGATCCTTCTGAGTGTGACTGGCAGTGGATTTGGTGAATTGCAGTTAGCAAGCCACAATGAGTGATAGCTGACAGATTCATGTGAAGAGGGATTATGATTTATCGAAGAGGAGACAAAGGAAAATGGGCAAGGAATAAAAGAATAAATGATGCGAGAGAGATTGAGGGGAGATAAATACATAGAGAATGAGATAGTGTTAAGAGTAACATATTGATTGAGGGTATGGATTGTACTCTCTTTATGTGGTTTAGGGCAAAGCTATCTCATGACAGGCTTAAACCAATAGTCATCTCTAACAGGCTGTTGACAATTCATTATACAGGCTACTACCACCATCAATAGTGACACAACACGATAAAATCAGGAGCGCTAGCTGCAGAGATTATGTGCCTTAATGTTTTGGAAAGGGTTCTCTTTTGTTGTTGAAGTGTATTAAAAGCTAGCCATTTGGTTAAAAACACAGCTTCAAAGATCCAGAACTAAAAGCGCCGGCCCCTCTTTTGTTCCATTTGATCCATCATTCAACAGTTTACAAGTGTACAACTCCTAGCAAAAAAAATCGCTACTTGGCTTCTCCTTTTGTCGCTTACACTAAATTTATTTTCGATGCTAAGAAAAAAAAAAGGACAATTGACCAACTAATCATTTCCAATTACAGAGGAGTTTAACAAATAATCCCTCCGTCCCAAAATAAGTGTCGTTCTCCCCTTTTCGGGAATCAATTTGATTAATTTCGTATGTAAATTGGACTAGATCAACTCAATATTTTAAAATTAAATAGATATTAAAAAACTATGCAAAAAGTACTATAAGTTGCAATATTTCTCATGTCAATATTATGAAAAAACACAATCTCAAAATATTGGCCAAAGTTCACATAGTTTGATTCTCAAAAAGCATAATTTGGGACAGAGGAGTAACAAGCTTCAAATTTTCTTTATTTTTGTTGATAACCGTGTTGTGGCTTGAGCACACCTCAACCAATTGCACATGGTACTTGTTATCTCCCGCCAGCACAGGTACCGGGTAACTTTGTCCACTAACAAACTTCCGATTTTCTTCCTTCTTTACACTTAAAACTGTCTACTCACTCTACAATATCTCCAACAAAATCTAAGCTGATCATAGATTCCAAAACAGAATTACCCTAATACAGAACACAAATGGAAGTAAAAAAAACAAACAAAGAAAGAGAATCAAAGCTATCAATCAATTAATGAAGAGACCAAATTTGTTCTGTTTGGGCAGCAACCTAAAACAAAGTTTTTGATTTCTCTTGTTCACAAGTGAAAGCCATTAAAAAACACTAGGTCACAAACAAAACAAAAAATCCTCTTTAACAATTCCCATAATGCAGAAGCATATAAAAGCAGTAACAAGTACTCCCACCATCCCAATTTTATATGAGGGTTGACCAATTTGCTGAGTCAAATAACTCTTACTTTGACTATAATTTTCTCCAACTCTTTACATATATTGCGAATTATATTAATTATGCAGACTTATAGTACTTTTGATGTTTTCAAATATGTAAATTCTATTATAAAATACTTGAAAAATCTATGTTTGAAATTGAGTCAAAGAAAGTATAAATTGGGACGGAAGGAGTAACAACTAGAAACACAAGGGTAAAAAAAGACTAAATTCCACACAATCAAAGACTCATAAACAAATCTAATAAATAATACAACATGCATTATGAAAAAGAGTTAAAAATTAAACCTTTTCGAGTTCATCTTGAACTTCCTGAAGCTTCTCGATGGAGAAAACAAGTTCAGTGTCAATTTGATCGGCGTTTTCCTCAACCGATGTCTTCGATTTCTTCGCATGGTCAACCACCATTTTCAGAAACCCTAGAATTGCTCTGCTAAAACCCTAAGAAGAAGAAGGAAAAGAAAGAGTGATTTTCTGTGTTTGCTCCAATCAGTGTATTTGTAAACAGACCAAAGTATAAACGATGATATTATTTTTTCTTTTGGTCTTATAACATTCTCTGTCATCCTCGTATGTTCACCTGTTAAATGTGTCTGTGTCTGCCACGTCATAATATTTCCAAATGAATACACTGTTCATCAATTAAAAAAAGAATATCATTTAAATAATAAAAAACTTAGGTAGCCGATTGGCCATAGAAAGCAAATATTTTTCACTTTATTTATAATTTTTAATGTTGGAGTTGAATATCGAATTTCATTAGGTTATAATATTTGAAAATTTTTATTTAATTGTTTAAATGTATTAGAAGTAAAAATAGTGTTAAAAAAGGTAATATACTCGTGATATACACTTGATATATAGAAGTGTATATCACGAGTAATGGCCCATCTCGGACAGAGCCCATCACGGGCTGATTGTATATTTGGTATATATATTTGTGGTATATTGTAGTATAAAAATTATCTTAATTAGTCTTGTACACTTACCATAATTGTATAGTTAGAATTATGATAAAATAAGATTTTAGGAGTAGAATAGGAATAAGATTCTCCTATTATGAAAATATGTAACTTGTATATATATCTTTCAATTAATGAAAATAATCAAGGGGATTATTTCTTTCAAATAGGTTTTAGGTGTTTTTCAAAAATTTATTTCTACATTGTAAGTTACAATTTTCTACTATCAGATGACAGAAGTTGTATTTTAATCAAAGTTCACTGCAAAAGGCTCATACTGTTAATGGGTAGGCGTACCAATAACAATTCGGAGTTAGAGACTAGTCATTCTATGATTGTTATTATAGCAATAGGTGTAAAAATAGTTATCAAGAAGTTTTTCTTTTTGCTACCCTACGCAAACGTTGTTTGTGTGGATTTCTCATGGTCTTTAATTTTTGTTTCTCAATTCATTGTTCTTTAATTTTTATCTCTAATTCTTTTTTAATGAAAATTTATGGGTCCTAAGCCCAATTAGGGAAGTTCGTTACATGGCCAATGAAGAGGTTCCACACTGTTTCAGGAAGCAAAATATGGTAGCGGACATACGACCAAGAAAGTTGCTACTGACGACATTTCGAGAATCTTTATCAGCATGAATGAACTTCCTAACAATGCTAAGGGAGTTTAAAGGATGGAAAACTTGGCCTCGCTAATTTTAGGATTAGGAGAAATAAGAAAGGGATCGGCTAAAGATTTTCGAACAAATAAGGATTCTCCTATAAAGAATCATTAATTGTTCATTGCATCCTTTTTGTGAGCTTACTGTAAAGGGACAACCCCTTCTTTTCCTTCTCTAGGTGTGATTTTATGTCCTCTCACTGTAAATCGTCTTGGTGGAATTGACGCAGTAGGGGTCAGGGGATGAAAACCTGAGTGAATGACTTAAATAAAAAAATGAAAATCTTGATAACGAACTTTTTCCTAAAATTTAACTCAAACAAACACCTTTTGCAAAACCCAAAAAAAAAAAAAAAAATCCACACAAAACCTAAAAATGAGATTGCAAATTCAAAAAACTCCAAAACTTTTAACATACTCGACAACACACAATCAGATACTGTACAATATTATACCGAAGCCTATATATCCGTGAAGGTGTTTTGTTGGGTTGTTGTACGCAGCGGATATTGAAAATTTGTTTCAAACCCAACAAACGTAGAACTATTTGACTATATGATAATTTTAAAATGTAAACATAAGACTTGAATGGTACTTACATATTTACAATATCTGAAATCTTTATCAACTATTGGTGCGCACGCGAATGCCCTTTCGATTGCAAGCTCCAAGCTTCAATGTATTCCTTCTTTGGAAAGCTAGAAAATCCGGCAGAGGTTCGAGAGAGTGTTTTGATTCTGAGTCTCTAAGACTTAGAATAATGATATGAAAATCAAGTATAATGAATAATGAAGTGTAGGTCTGTATTTATAGGTGAAAAATTAGGTCTCTAAGACCTAAACTGTCTCGTTTTATTTTCTGCACATTGTTAATTAAATCCAAAATCCAATTTTGACTTAATTAAAACAATCATTATTCATTTAAATATATCGATTCTAAATCAAATATTTAATACTCTCTTAATACATTCTTAGATCAAAAAGACAATCGACATAGTGTGACCCTACAGGTCTTCACATATCGACATTAATCAAATTAAGGTCTACGCGGAACTCCTAGACAGCGCCACAAGACAAACTCAATATGTGAAGTACGCTTACACGAATCCAGTAAACTTAACCTCTATGTGGTAAGATAAAATCCTTTCATTCACGACACACCTGATCAAGCTTAGGATTTATCAAGTGTCTATCCAAATGGCTTAATCATTGTATCTCATCTATATTAGTTGACAACTGGACCATATTCTAAATATGTCTATTGTGTTGGCCAACGATTTAGTCAACCTAATATCATTGAGAAGCTGAGTGTTCTCTCGAATATACATTCGAGGAATGAATCCTAATATTGGCTCAACTACCACCTTCAATCCACATCGTAATGTACCCAATACAAGCCGTATCTCAACCTATAAGGCATTTGAGCTTAGGACGGGATCAAAGTACATTACTTTGTAGACAAGGCGCGTATTGACCTCAAGTCTAAGGACTTCTATCTCCCACACATTGATCATACTTTAGACAAGTATAACAAACAATATATCAGCAGGGTATACCAATACTTCCAAAGTATCCATGTGTCCATCACGAGTAGCCATTACTCATAACAGGTGAGACATACTACATCCTCTAAGGATGTGATGCAGACCACATGTCGACTTATCACATATCATCAATATCCCATTCTCGATGATCATTAGTCGAGGCTATTTTAAGAGTTACGATCTATCATCAATAACTCACTTTATTAATGACAACGTAAGCTCAAGTGATGCACATTAATGAATAATTACAAACAATCAAATAATAATTCAATAATTGCAAATGCCAAAATATTAATCTCTATTAATAATAATACGAATGTGTATAAAGTACATTTGTCCTAATATAGATTGTCCCTAGGACATACATATACTTTCAATTCGGATGTTAATACAATGAACTAAGGCCTCATTTGTTTCTATTAAGATTTAAGACTAATACGTCTGAATCTGAATATACATCTGAATATTAAAATGTGTATTAAGATTAAGAGCATGTTTGGCCAAGAGGCTAAAATCTGCTTATTTTAAGAAGTACGTTTTTCAAAAATAAAGAAGGTAGCCTTCAAAAATGTTTTTCAAAAAAATATTTTTGGTGAGAAACAATTGGTGTTTGACTAATTCATTTGAAAAGTGCTTTTGATAAGCATATTGTGTTAGACTAATCATTTTTTGAAAAGTGCTTTTGAGAGCGAAATTACCAAAAATGACAAGTATCAATGAACATTTATTGTTAAGATTATTTTATAGAGAGAAATTATTTTAGATGTCTATTATGAAAGACTTTAATTAAAATTTATACTTTTCTTTAAATAAAACAA
Source organism: Anisodus acutangulus (assembly GCA_029783415.1). Taxonomy (NCBI): domain Eukaryota; kingdom Viridiplantae; phylum Streptophyta; class Magnoliopsida; order Solanales; family Solanaceae; genus Anisodus; species Anisodus acutangulus. The sequence continues at coordinate 26,022,072 of CM056501.1, forward strand.
GAAAGTACATATTAAAATTTTCAATCGATATAATATATAGATAAATAAAAAAAGAATATCAAATATTGATTTAATATTAATATGATGATTTAAATATACTAAAAAAACATCAAGAAAAATAAAATATATGAAATGCACGATTAAAGAATTAAAATGAAATCAGTTGTTATACGTAGTAAACAACAGGATGTTTTATAATTAAAAATTAATGAATTAGTGAGGAATATACCTAGTAAATTGATATATTTATGGTAGGAATATTTTTGTGTTGGAAAAAATAACTTACTACTTCTACTTTTTTCAAGAAGCAGAATTTTTCAGCTTCTTCCTAAACGCAGAAAAACTATTTCTGCTTCTCATGAATATCGCCTTTTTTTTGTTGGCCAAACACCTCAAATCTAAGAAAAAAGTGATTTTGGAGAAAAAAAGTGCCTCTAGCCTAAAAAAAGCTTTGTGCTTAAGACTTCTGAATATTAATATGTTGTATGTACTCTATATGATTAAGACCGTTTGTTTTCAATATCTAAATATGCATAATCTATCTTTTACACATGCTCAATATAAAATTCAAATAAATTAGAAATTAAACATTATTATATCAATAAAATATAATAAAAATCTCGTTTCAGCAAAATAAAATTATTCTTTGATAGAAAATAATATTTCGAAGATATAAATGGATATTTTATACTTGACAAATATTTTGAACGACCTGAAATCAATATAAAAACAATTATTGCTCGCATATACTTTCACCCTTTTATTAAAAAATTGAAACTGCATATGCATTCATCATCTTTTTGAATTGGATATGCATTTTCCTTATAAAACACCATGCATTTTCCTTATAAAACACCTGGATATGCATTTTCCTTATAAAACACCTTTTTATGGTCGTGGACATACAAATTACTCATTTTTTGAACTGAATATGTATTTTCCTTATGAAACACATTTTTGATGATTGTGGACATACAAATTACTCCTTTTTTTTTAACTGAATATGCATTTTCCTTCTGAAACACCTTTTTGATGGTTGTGGACATACAAATTACTCATTTTTTGAACTGAATATGTATTTTCCTTCTGAAACACATTTTTTATGATTGTGGACATACGAATTACTCCTTTTTTTTAACTGAATATGCATTTTCCTTCTGAAACACCTTTTTGATGGTTGTGGTCATACAAATTACTCATTTTTTGAACTGAATATGTATTTTCCTTCTGAAACACATTTTTTATGATTGTGGACATACGAATTACTCCTTTTTTTTAACTGAATATGCATTTTCCTTCTGAAACACCTTTTTGATGGTTGTGGTCATACAAATTACTCATTTTTTGAACTGAATATGTATTTTCCTTCTGAAACACATTTTTTATGATTGTGGACATACGAATTACTCCTTTTTTTTTTAACTGAATATGCATTTTCCTTCTGAAACACCTTTTTGATGGTTGTGGACATACAAATTACTCATTTTTTGAACTGAATATGTATTTTCCTTCTGAAACACATTTTTTATGATTGTGGACATACGAATTACTCCTTTTTTTTAACTGAATATGCATTTTCCTTCTGAAACACCTTTTTGATGGTTGTGGTCATACAAATTACTCATTTTTTGAATCGAATATGTATTTTCCTTCTGAAACACATTTTTTATGATTGTGGACATACGAATTACTCCTTTTTTTTAACTGAATATGCATTTTCCTTCTGAAACACCTTTTTGATGGTTGTGGTCATACAAATTACTCATTTTTTGAACTGAATATGTATTTTCCTTCTGAAACACATTTTTTATGATTGTGGACATACGAATTACTCCTTTTTTTTAACTGAATATGCATTTTCCTTCTGAAACACCTTTTTGATGGTTGTGGTCTTACAAATTACTCATTTTTTGAACTGAATATGTATTTTCCTTCTGAAACACATTTTTTATGTTTGTGTGCATACGAATTACTCCTTTTTTTAATCAATATGCATTTTCCTTCTGAAACACCTTTTTGATGGTTGTGGTCATACAAATTACTCATTTTTTTAACTGAATATGTATTTTCCTTCTGAAACACATTTTTTATGATTGTGGACATACGAATTACTCCTTTTTTTTAACTGAATATGCATTTTCCTTCTGAAACACCTTTTTGATGGTTGTGGTCATACAAATTACTCATTTTTTGAACTGAATATGTATTTTCCTTCTGAAACACATTTTTTATGATTGTGGACATACGAATTACTCCTTTTTTTTTAACTGAATATGCATTTTCCTTCTGAAACACCTTTTTGATGATTGTGGACATACGGATTACTCCTTTAAAAGCTTATACGAACACCTTAGCCTTAAAAAGGACGAACTATTTCATTCTATATTATTCATATACTGTAGGATTTATATATATATATATATATATATATATATATATATATATATATAATGTTCTCGGGATATTACATGCATCGTTTTTTTTCAATCCTATATACTGTGATTTACCCAGTACATAGTATAATTAAATTAAACCTTCTTGAAGCAATATTCGTGTTATTTTAGTGCTTAATAATAATAGATCATCAAGTGGGTTAAGATATTAGATATGTAGGATTTCAAACGCTTTCAGAATTTTAACGGAACATATTATGTCTTTTGCACTAAACTAACAGTGAATCAATTAAGATTTGTGGCAACAAAATATTCTTGTTAAAGAAGCAGTAAATCCCAGAATATTGCAATTTTCCAAAATAATAAGCAAAATACTTGTAAAGATTTTGGAACCTTAACAGTTCAAGAGGAATTTTTTTTGTAGTCGATTGATAGTTGGAGAGGGAGAGTCATGAGTGGATTTTTTTTTTCACAGAAGAATAGCAGCTTGAAAGTTTCGTGGAAAAAAGTCTGTATGTATTTTAAAAGTCTGGACTGTGTTAAGGTCTCATTTGTTTGCACTTAATTATGGTATGAATCTTAATGGTTCGGATCTTAGATATTAAGTGTATTTATTTATAGTAAGATCTAAACATTTATTTGGTTTGAATAAGTCTTAATTATTAAGATCTTGAATAAAGTCTTAATATCATTATTAGGTATTTTTGTATTGATAATTTTTACCATCACATTATCCATAACCACCAGCTCCACCCCACCCCCACCCACACACCCACCCCTTCTACCCCATCATACCACCACCCCTTTTATCCACCCCACCACCAACCACCAAACCCCCACCCTCCACACCCACCTACCCACCCTACTCATCACTAACAACCACCACCCAGCCTCTACCACCCCACCCCACCCACCAACCCCGACCCACCACCACACTCCCACCCCACACTCCCCCTACCCCCCACACCACACTTATATATATATATATATGTATATATATATATATATATTTGAATTGTATATGATTTATGTTTAAGTAAATACATTATGCATATTCAGATGTTGAAAAAGAAATAATCTTAATCATTCAGTGTTCAGATATGAGACAACATCCTAATCATTCAGATGTGCATTCAGATTCAGACGTCTTAATCTTGATGAAAATAATTGAGGCCTAAGATTTAGATACAGATCTGATTCATTCGGGCCTATTCAAACCCATTAAGAGTTTTTAAAAGGACCAAAACAAATGCACTTAATTGGTTGAATCTGAATGGTTAAGATTTAGAGCTACAAAACAAACACACTTAATGACTGAGATCCGAATGATTAAGATTCAGACCTCCATTAAATGCAAACAAATGAGGCCTAAGTATCCTATTTCAAACTGTGGGGTTATTGAAGTTAGATTCTGGTATGCAGGACTTAACAACTAACGAGGTAATTATTTTCTATAATTGTAAGCAGGGGCGGACCTATGTGAATTTTGGTGGAGCTCCAACACCCATTAAACCCGACGCGGATTAGGTATAATTATATAAGAAATATATTTAGAATTGGGTATAAAGATTAAAAAACACCCTAGAAAATAAAAAGATAGTTGGTGCTTTGGTTTGCAAGCAGAATTCAAAGGGTTTGTGTGTTTGGGGGACCTGTGTTCGAACATGATGCTCAAAGTATAGTTTTTGGTCCCATCTTTTCCTTGTCCGTAAATATATGTTATCGATAGCAACTTATGTTAAACAATGTGAACCACCCACGACACTTAAATCCTGAGTCCGCCACTGATGGTAAGTGTCCGGATCAACTTACGTATGTTGACTAATAACATAAGGCATCAACTATCTCTCCTTTGTATAAATACTGGATAACTTTGTTCGCTAAAATTTAGCCAAATAAAAAAAGTACCTGGTGTACAACTAACAAGATAATTACACAAGAGAAATGGAGATTTCTTTAAAAACATAAGTACTGGCTAGCATTTAAGTGTAGACGAGACCCAATAATAATTGAAACATGAGACAGTAATCGCGTTGTTAGTTCATGATGGTTAAATTACTGATGGAATATTTTCATTTTTAGTCCTTCAAATATTGATAGATTTTAATTTTAGTCCTTATAGTAAACTGTTAAACTCAATCACTTTTAATTAATTGAAATGTACACTTTTAATCCATTCACTAGTGAATCTTCACATATTTAAGTAGTTTGCAATGTTATTCTATATATGAAGATAATATATATAGTTCTAAATGCAGCCTAAATATAATATATTTCCTATATAAAGAGATAAAAAAACGTACTTGTTACTTAGTTGAAGATTAGATATGCTTAATTATAATAATCAAAAGAACCAAGATGAGAATTTATATATAATGGAGGAATCAAAAGTGCTCATCTTTAACTTGACCAATGGTGTGGATCAACTGTTTGTTGTTTCTCTTAAATTCTTTTTGGGTCAGAGGAGTAAATAAATTCTGTCCACTAGTGGTTTTCGATCCCATATATCTTTTAAAAAAATAGTTATTGTTCTGGAATTTCAAATTTTATTAGTAAAATTTTATAGCACTGTTTTAGAATTTCATTTATAGAATAGGATAATGACTAGTTTTCAATTACAAATATTTAAGAATTTTTCACTAATATGATGTTTTCAAAAGAAATAGCGAGGCCAAAATCCTCATCTACTACTAGATGTTGATTATCAACAAGGGTTCAAGGAAGCTAACTTGAAATCCTATTATACGCTTAAATCTAAGAAATTTGTTAACATGAAGTTTTTTCAAGAACTGTTACACAATTGAAATTTGTAAGGAAAAAGAACGATAAAAAGGTGTCGGATTTTAGTGTTTCGTTATGACACATAAATCTTGGTGGGGTTTTTGTAGGGGTCCTAAAACCTGTTTGGAACATGTGACTACGGTAGACAAAAGCATAGGTTATTTAATTTGTGTGCCTTGTTTGGAAATAAATCTTTTACCTAAACCCATGTTTGGATGGTTGTTTCCCGTGGTTCATTATTGTATTATTTTTTATGAAAATATGTTTGTTTTCATTGATCTTAAAATTATGTTGTATGATGTTGTAAACTCGTAGTAATTCCATGATTAAATAACTATGAAAAGATCAGTTTTTATAACCATTGATTCGGTGATTTTTGTATGGTTTTGTATTTCATTTTCCCATTATACCTCACTCACCCACCTCTATCACACCCAAATTCACCCAACCCCCTACCCCTTCCCACCACCCACCCCACCACCATCCTACCACTCATCCCGCTCTATCACACTCAAACCCACCAACCCCCACCCTCTACCACCCACTCCCACACTACCACTCACCACCACCCACGACCCTCACCACAACCAATCCCACCAACCACCCACTGCCTCCACCACATCCCATGACCCCTCACCCCCACCCCACCACCACCCATAAGGGTACCCCACCACCACCTATGACCCCTCACCACCACCTACACCCACTAACCCCACCCCCCTACCACTCACCCATCCCCCATGCACCACCTACTTATTTTTAAAAGTTTTCATTTTATTCTTTACCTTAATTTTATTAATTTATAAAAACTAATTTTTAATTAAGGGTGGAAGGTATTTTAGTAAATTTACATGTTATTATGTAGAAACATACAATCAAACCAAATAATAAAAATATCATTAAACTATAATAAACGATACAGTCTATCCAAACATTGTGTTCATTAATACAGTACAATACTATACAACATCATACTATATCATATCATATTGTACATTAATGAACCACGGAAAACAACCATCCAACACAGAGGGTAAATAACATTAGTAGGACGCCACTTAATTATCATGTCGTTCATGGAGAAGAAATTGCATGTGACATGAAGCTTGCGAGTACCATCTCGTGCTTATGTCGCAAACCATGAGGAAAGCTTATTTTACTTGGCGTTGCGCGCCCATGGGTTTGTGGTTCTGTAGAAATATGTTTAGTAAAATTTTCAAAATCTGTTTATTTAGTTTAAGATAAAAGTATCAAAAGTAATTTTAAAAAATATATTTTTGAGGAGTAGCAGTTTGTGTTTGACTAATCAACTAAGAAATCGTTTTGTCAATATTAGAACAGTAATTTGTGCCTGACTAAGGTTTCAAAAGTGTTTCCGAAAAAAAGTTACTTACTCTGATCAATTTATATGACACTCTTTCTTCTTTAGTCAGTCCCAAGAAAAATGACACATTTCTATAACTTTAAACTTCTCATTTTACCCTTAATGAGATGATTTACAACCACACAAATATATATGACTTGTTATAGATCACAAATTTCAAAAGTGTTGCTTTCATTTTTAAATTGTATGCCCGTTAATCACCTTCACATAAATTGCGACGAAAATACTTTTTTCAGCATCCGAAAAATAATATTTGCTAATACTATTCAAAAACATTTCTTTTTTTTTCTAAAAATTTGATCAAATACCTCAATTTTCTAAAATAAGCATCTTTTATATTTAAAAAAAATGACACTTTAAACTTTGCAGAAGCTTGACCAAACAAGCTAGAAGTATCAATGTACTCGGTTATCCTTTGTCACAATGAGTGCGAATCTAATACAAGAATATGTTCAAAAAGTTGGTATTCTTTTTGGTTTTCCCATCTGGTGTTTGATATTTATATTGGGACCTGACTAAATCTAAGTTTGTGTCGAGAAATTTCACATTAAAGAGTGAAGCGCTCCCTATTTTAAAAAAAAAAGTTTGCATTTACATATATATTTCGGTTCAAACATAATGGAGCTCTCGCACCTAATAGGCTAATATTGTAAATGTTCATTCGAGAAAACTAGTTAACTCAAAACAAATACCTGTCACTTTATCACAGATTTTCCATCTTACAACAATATTTTGTCAAAGATTCCTCCTTAATTAAGCAAAGATGCCTTGTCCTTCCAGCACATTTATTAGACATGAATTGCCCTAACAACTAATCTCAAACACGGCGAATAAGGGATCATAAGTCAATGCCGCGTACGCCATAGGTACACTTGATTAATGGTTAGTATTACTGCTATGGTAAAATATTACTCCAGCCATATATTTTTAATTGTCTTTCTAGCTCTTTAAAAATAGTTCGAAATATATGTCATTTTTTAAAAAGACAAGAAAGTATTATTACTTTTTCCCCCAACTTACCCTTGTTATAATAAATTTGTGTGAACAACTTTCTAAAAGATCTTTTTGTTATAAAATGATAGCAATAGCAATATAAGACAAGAGATGTACACAAAGAAGTAGAGAGGAGGAGGAGACTTTCTTCTTATTTCAAGTGTATCTTCATCTACCTTCAAATGTGAATAACATCCCAATTTATAGGATGAAACCACTCAATGGACGTTACAAATATTAAGTGCCAAAATTAATAGTTACATGTAATCACCCAATGGATGTTACAAATATTAAGTGCCCAAATTAGTAGGTACATGTAACATACAAAAGGTTAGTGAATGTGTATGGACATCCATACAAAGGATATTTATTTCATAACACTCCCCCTTGGATGTCCATAGATAATATGTCTCATTAAAATCTTACTAGAAAAAACCCAGTGGAACAAAACCATATATGGAAAAAACAGTACAACATGTATTAACTCCCTCTGATGAGAACTTCAGTCCAAATGCTTGAGTCTTCATATTCCAATCTTGTGCACAATCTTCTCGAAAGTTGCAGTTGGTAGAGACTTAGTGAACAAATCAGTCATATTATCACTTGAATGAATCTGTTGCACGTTGATATCACCATTCTTTTGGAGCTCATGTGTGAAGAAAAACTTTGGTGAAATGTGCTTTTGACCTATCTCCTTTTCTGAATCCTCCCTTCAATTGAGCAATGCATGCTGCATTATCTTCATATAAGGTTGTGGGTATTTCAAACCACATTTACTTCCAAGCGATTCAAATAGTCATAACATCAATTGAATTTATTGATAGTTTTTCATTTTCTTGAGTTTGCGGCTCATTGATTTCTTCAAGAATATCAGGATTGATCAAATCTTGCATTTCTTTATGAGATTCTTTATTAGTGTCATCTTGACCATTTACTTTTCTTTTTCAAGTGATTTCGATCCTTAGAACCCATTGGTCTATCACGCTTCAGGCGTGCTTTTGGACTCATTTGCTATGACACTAGTAGATGGTCCTACAGGGACATCAATCCGAATTGGGACATTTTCTGCAAGGATATGTGATTCGGTAATCATTTTCAAATCTGTAAATGTGTCTTGATTTGCTATTTTTTGCAAGTGAATAATCTTTTGAATCTCTTGCTCACTAATAGAAGCACGTAGATCAAGATGAGACGATGATGGATTTTCCCACAAAATTTCCCTTTTTATTTCATTATTCTCTCCCCCTAATTTTGAAAAAATTCTCTCATCAAATCGACAATATACAATTGATCTTATTTCAGTATCTCCGTGTAAGGAAGAAATTATATCATGCTCATAGTTATAGCAAGATAAATAAATGCATCAATTGAACAAATATATGGTACTTCAGGACCAATCTAATTTTCTCATTTCAACTTCTTTTAGCAGGTATTCTACTGCTTTTCGAAAACTCTACAAAATCTCCAATCACATTCAAGTCATCAACTTTCACAACCTTATGAAAGATTTCGAATATCATAAAGGGAAGAGGTTAAACATAGTCATCTTTGTACACTTCATCAATAAATATTTATTAAGGTGATTTCAGTACATCAACCTTAGTTCATTTAATCCATTTATGAATTACAAACAAGTTTTTCAATAACTTGTATATGCTTCAGGCATTTTGAATCCTTCAAAAAAAATCATATAATTTTATCACGTGATCCATATAGACTGAGACAATTTTCATTTAGTATTTAATTTACATGACATCTTCTCATGTCAGGACTGCAGGTCCAGTAAATTTACCAAGATGTATCTACTTGGTAATTATTCCTACATCAATATGCTTTAAGAGACGTAGAATTCTGATCCTTATAATATTATACAATATTGCACAAATATATCATCGACGAGATATCATTTTGTATCGATTTGCAATTGAACACAACTTACTGAGATCTTATCACGTCATTATTTTTTAGGTACCTGAACCTCGTACGAGGTTTTATGAAGTGTTATATCGTAGGCTCTTCAAGAGCACATTGCCTCCTTATTATGATCATTTTGATCATTTGCTCCTCTCATTTTTCAAGGATTATTACGTTTGAAACCGATTTGTCTACCATGCTTCACACATGTTGTAAACCATGTCCTTCAGGGACATTTAGGAGCATATTGCAGCTGAAATATGGAATAGTTGGGTCAACAAATGATTCTAGCATTTGACTTGGATTATCGTTTGAACGAGGATCATACTGATGATAATTCACAATATATTTCATAGTTTTTTATTCTCTCTACCCTTATATTAGAAAAACTAACATACATTTTCACCTTCTTTGGGGAATCCATTTACATGCATCGTGGTACATTCATTAATCATATACCACACAACAAAACTATTAGATGAAAACATTTGGTTCCTGATCTTGAATCAATTATGAGGGGAGTTTATCATAATTTATTGATCTGAAGCATACAAGTGATGTTGTATGTAATATATCATATTTCAGATCAACACGTGAAGCTTTGTTCTCATTCACAATGGTTTAGCTATTTTTCAGAGGCATTCAACACTAAATCAACTTGAATATAAACTAGCATTAACAAGATGAATTATCTTGAATACATAATCTGAAGATTGTGCTCTCAACTCAATTATTTTGAGCAAACAACTTTGTAAATGTCAAACTGCATGTTGACAATAAACGCACATGTGACCGTCTTATCGATGCATCTATTTAAGACATCACATAACAGGTGAACGGGCCCTTATTCACCTTTTATATTTTTCAGAATTTAGGGAACTCAATCCTAACATTAGCTTGTGTAATCAACTTATCATGAGAACAAGCAAATTAATTCTTGAAGAATCTTCTAGTTCTTCAAAATATCCCGAGTACAAACTTAGCACATCAAATTTAAATCAGGATAATCAAAATTATCACATCAATTGATAAATTTATTTGTACTATTGAACTTCAAGTTTACCATGTCATGTGTTATTTGTTTTAGTAAACTTCTGGTTTACTATAACATGAATTCTATTTTGTACAATAAACTTCTGGTTTATCGTGACATGTGGTTTCATCATGCTTATATTTGTGTAATACAATTTGGAGAATAAAGAGGGTAACATTTCAAATAGATGTTTCTTACCCACTACGATTTTGTAGATATTTAGTCATCCAATCATTTATAGCTTCAATATGATAGCCATTTACTTTAGTAAACTTCAGGTTTACTATAACTTGTGCTTCGATCATAACAACTTTGTGTATTACAATCTAGAACGAATGCCATAATAATATATAAGCTCTTTAGGAGCATTTAATCTATTCTCCATAATCACATATTACTTGGACACTACTAATGACATGATCTTCTTGATAAATAGTTAGCTCTTTTAGAGCCCTTAATTGGTTTTGTACTATCAAATATTTCTTAGCCAATGTTGTTGTCATGAAGAAAATTTAATTAGACACTTCTGATGTCATGAAAGGAAACGGTAAACGAATGAATATTTAGAAATAATAAATGCATAATTCAATTCTAATCCAAACTTGCTTTGAAAGTTATTCATATCTTATCCATATATTCAAATGAAATGGCATGCACAAAATAAAATAAGTAGATTGTCAGAAAATATAAAGTGAAGACTAAATATATAACAAACTGCGTCATATATTTAAAACTTATACGTTTGGACAAGTCCTACTAAAATATAACAACTCTCTGTATCCATCTTAAAGAAATTTTGACACATCATGATAAGTCATCTTAGGATACAACAATTTACTTATATGATCAATATAATAATTTAGTAATATTTTTCAAAGGTTATCCATAAATATCTCCTTATATCTGAAAAATAAAAAAGGACTCAAATTAATAATTATTGTCAAAAAGGTTGTTGTAGTTGTAATCAATTACCACAATCATTATCAATCGTTCAGTAATTTTTAATCTACTCAGAAGTACATTATTTCCACAAATATGTTATCACATCATATATGATAATTAGTCAGTACTTTATCACTTAGCAGTACGACATGCATCATAAAATATCATAACTTCACTTTGAACAGATATGATGCTTATAGGATTGAGGTAATAATTACCCAACATAAATATATCGTAGACATAACAATATCTGCTAAAACATCTTAAATAATTTCATAAAAATAATTGCTATGTGACCAGTCATTCTTTTGAGCATAGATCCTGTGAATATTTCATATGCATCAAGTTATAGAAGTAGCATAATCTTTTGACTTGGTACACACGATTGCCTCTGAATGAAAAAAGTAAAAGTAAGCCTGCCAGATTTTGATAACCAACCAAATCATTGTTATAACCTACAAAGCTATAAAGTTATTCAAGAGTAAAGTTCAAAGTTTTACCACTTTGGGATGAAATTTCATATTTACTACTTCGAGAGTAAACTTCAGAGTTACTACTTCAAGAGTAATTCCAGAGTATTACTACTCAAGGAGTATATTTCAAGGTCTTACTATTTCAAGAGTAAATTTAAAATTTCTCTACTTCGAGAGTAGAGTTCAATATTCTACTACTTCGGGAGTAGAGTTCAAAGTTCTATTACTTTGAAGTAAAGTTCCAAGTTCTATTACTTCGGGAGTAAAGTTCAAAATTTTCTACTTCGAGAGCAGATACTTCGGGAGTAAATCGTAAAATATTTAGAATGTCGTGATAACGTCACAACCAAACGCACATCCGTATATATAAGATTTACTTCATATTGTCACATTCACTTCAGGGAATGGATCTGTACTTATAACATTCATCAAAAGTTTTCATTCTTCAGGAATGAAACATATCTCAACGTGCCTTAAACATATCAAATCGTGATAGTTTAAAATTGTTACTTCAGGAGCAAATCAGGGCATATATATGATGTAGTGAATTTTCTTTAGCACATCTTTAGTTGTACTCACAACATGCCTATTAAAATATTACCACTTCATGAAAACATGAATATAAAACCAATTCTGATGGTTGTACAATTATTATGAACTCTACTGGAGTTCAAGCGAACCATGAAGTTAGTGCCATAATAATGGAAATAATTTAGTTACGGCAATTGACAATACATAAATTGCTAATATCAAATAAGACTTACGTCGTATTAGATGGCCTTTTAGTACTGGATCATTATTAAGAATCCTTCACATAATATATTAATATCCTTATACCCCAAAAGAGATGATGTTCAAGCAAATGGAATAACTAGGTATATATGCAGATGTATTTATGCATAAGAAATCAAAGTAGCAAAGGATTAGAGATAAAGAACCTTAACCACGTTCAGATCTTGACTCTTTAGGATTGACCAAAGCACTTGATGTATGTGCTGATTTTTTATCTTATTCATTAATTGGAACTATCGTGCATCCACAGTGTTTTGATCTTGTAACCAAGAGAATTGGACTCCACCCAATAAATTAGAGACTCGTGCTGATAACGTGTTATAAAATTATAGCAATAGCAATATAAGACAAGAGATATAGACAAAGAAGTAGAGAGGAGGAGGAGAATTTCTTCCTATTTCAAGTGTATGTTCATCTACCTTCAAAGGTGAATAACATCCCAATTTATAAGATGAAACCACTCAATTGAGGTTACAAATATTAAGTGTCCAAATTAATAGTTACATGTAACCACCCAATGAAGATTATAAATATTAAGTGCCAAAATTAATAGGTATATGTAACATACAAAATGTTAGTAAATGTGTATGGACATCCATACAAAGAATATGTATTTCATAACAATTTTTATTATTTTTTACATTTTCAAAGGAGTATATAAGTAGTACTAATTTATAAAGAGGAGCCATTTCTTCAAGGCAAAGATAAAGGGTAATGTACAAATGATCCCTTTAATTAATTGAGCTTCTTAATGGGTCTACCACAATTTTGAAAGACACTTAAAAGGACGGAGTTGTAAAAGTTTAAGTTACCTACATTATTAATGTTGAGAATCTTTTATATTATCAGGTCACCCAATTTCTTATATTAACGACATATTTAATTTAACTCAAATATTAATATGCACTCTATATTTACATCAAATCGTTCAATTTAACCATTGCAGTTAAAGATTAAAGTTAAGATAGATAATTTAGTCATAATTAAGTGATAAACATGTGTATGCAAATATACATCAAATCGTTCAATTTAACCATTGCAGTTAAAGATTAAAGTTAAGATAGATACATTTAGTCATAATTAAGTGATAAACACGTGTATGCAAATATCCATTAATTTCGTGTAACACATGTATGCAACCAAAATATATATATATATAAGCTCTTAGATCTCAAGTAGCTATCTATACATGTTTACGAACAAAGGGATGTGTCAGTTGACCGTTAAAACAGGCTTTCTGCGTCCGCAATTTGAGTTTAACGTATTTACACTGAGTAATTTCAGCCTATTAATATACTACCATTTTACATGTCTTATGTTTTAAATTCCTAATTTTACTTATTCTAAACTGCCATATCACCTGTAGTAACTCATCTAAAGTTAACCTCAAATGGAACAATGCGCGGGTATGCATTCTTAGGGGTGGTTTGATAATTGGTTAGGAGCTAAGTTATTCATGTATTAAATTTTATGTTATAAGTATAATGTAATACCATGTTTGGTAGCATTCTTTTGCTATGTATAAAATTCAAAACACACATAATACGGTGTTTGATATGCAATATAGAAAACCCCATATACTAATATATAAGTTATGAGAGAACCTGTGTATTATTTTTTGAAGGATAGAAGATGAAATAACTATATATATATATATAACTAACTCCTACATAAAATAATACATAAATTTTCTCATAAGTAGCCTTTATATTTCTAATAATTGTAATAGAATATTTCCCAATATTCTTTCATAAATTGTATTAATTGTATATCTCTTATTTTAGGTAAAATTATAATCATTTTGTAATTAGGTTAATTAGTTACCTAGTTTGTATCAAAGTAAATATTCTTGTAACCTTATATATATTGTAAATCATTCATCAATAAACATCAAGGAACATATTCATTTATGGTGTCAATAGCCTAAAACTACAAACCCTAGCTGCCGATACACCTTCTCGGCCACCACCTTTTTTTCCACGTCGGGACCTAGCCCACGTCGGAACCCTAGCCGCCGACCTCTCTCGGCCGCCCACCCCCTCTTTTCCCCATGATGGAACCCTAGTTTTTTCGGCCATTCTCCCTCCCTATTCCTCCTAAATTTCCTCTTCTATGGTTGACAAAATCAAATTCCATCCTGCACTTGTCGTAAACAACATTAAAAACTTCATCCATGTGACTCTTGAGATGGAAATGGGTCAATACTCCTCGTGGGCGGAACTTTTTAAAATCCATTGTCGTTTTTACGAAGTTATCGACCACATCATCCCTCCCACGCCAAAGTCCACAGACATACCATCGGCTTCGACTTCTGATGATGCACTCTGGTCTCGTTTGGATGCAGCCGTTCTCCAGTGGATATACGAAATGATATCTATTGATCTGTTGCACACCATCATTGAGACCGATGCCACTGCCCGCCAAACGTGGGAACATTTGGAAAGTATTTTCCACGACAACAAAACTCAACGAGCGTTATACATTGAAAATCAGTTCAAGGACGTTCATCAGGACGATTTTCCAAACGTATCTGCTTATTGTCAAGAACTCAAGATGCTTGCCGACCAACTCTCTAACGTTGGTGCACCAGTCACTAATCAGTGATTGGTCATGCAACTTGTTGCAGGTTTGAACGAATCATATGACGGCATTGCCACCACCCTTCAACAATGCAATTTGTTACCTCCATTTTATGAGGCTCATTCAAATCTCATCCTTGAGGAAACCCAGAAAATTAAGCGTCTACTCGGGCCAGCATTGCTGACGCCACCCTCACCACCACCATCGGGCCCTCTGCCTACGGCAGGGCCTCATGTTCCAGCAACCAGAACCGTCGGTCAGAAGACCCTCAACAGTCTGCTTCCTCCCGTAACAACCGTCGGAGCAGGGAGTCCGGCAAGGGCCACAACGGAAGAAATTCTGGCAACAACAACGGTAGGAAAGGGCAGTCCCCACCGGCTGAAAATAGCCAGCAGCGACCACGATAATAGCAGCAGCCTCCGCCATGGGCTGCCTACCCGTCGTGGGCCTCACCGTCATAGGCCTCCCCTCCTTGCCCGTATCTGACATCCTCGTGGACTCCACCTTAGAACCGACATACCCAACCTAGCATACTTGGCCCACGTCCACAACAGGCCTACACAACCCCCCCCCCCAATCAACTTATGCACTGACTCCAGATGAAAATTGGTATATGGACACATGCGCCACATCTTACATGACAACATCGCAAGATACTCTCTCGTCTTATTCCAATTTGAGTAATTTAAATCAGAATATTATTGTTGGTAGTGGACAAGACATTCTCATCCGTGGTTATGGTCATTCCTCCCTATCCCCACCACATCCTCCACTAATCTTAAACAATGTCCTCCATGCCCCTAAACTCGTTAAGAATCTAATCTCCGTGCGACATTTCACAACTGACAATTGGATTTCCCTTAACTTTGATCCTTTTGGTTTTACTGTAAAGATTTTTACGACAGGGAGACGAATAATGAGATGTGACAGCATCGGAGATCTCTACCCTATTTCAAACGCCATCAACAATCCAGCCTCAGTTCCATCAACCTTTGTTGCTCTTTCGTCTTCCCTATGGAATTCTAGATTAGGACATCTGGGAGACTCTATTTACTCTCCCTTAGGAAAAATAATTTTATTAATTATAACCATATTTCTAGGTCTCCTATATGTGAATCTTGTATTTTTGGAAAACATGTCAAATTACCATTTTTCTGCATTCACAAATTATATTTTAATGCCTTTCGATATCATACATAGTGATTTGTGGACATCTCCTATTTTGAGTACGGCTGACCATCGATACTATGTGTTGTTTTTGGACGATTATTCCAACTTTCTATGGACTTTTCCAATTGGAAATAAATCCCAGGTCTACCCCATTTTTTCTTCATTTAGTGCTTTCCTAATAACACAATTTGAAAAGAGCATTAAACGTTTTTCAATATGACAATTGCAGGGAATTTGATAATAACCAATTCAAACAGATTTGTTCCAAAAACGGTCTTGCCTTTCAGATTTCCTGCCCTTACACATCTTCCCAAACTGGTAAAGCCGAATGAAAAATCCGAACCATAAACAACCTCATTCGTGCCCTACTTGCTCAGGCCTCAATTCCCCCTCAATTCTGACATTACGCTCTCTCCATGGCCACCCATCTCCTAAACATAATCCAAAACAAGTCTCTAGCTCAACGATCGCCCACCCAAGTTCTGTTTCGTAGGAACCCTTCCTACCAACACTTGCGTATTTTTGGATGTCTCTATTACCCTCTCCATCCGACCACTCACAAACTCCAACCCCAGTCTTCCTCGTGTGTGTTTCTGGGTTACCCTACCAATCATCGTGGTTACTCTGCTATGACTTGTCAAGCCGTAAAATTATTATTTCACGTCATGTCCTATTTGATGAGTCTCAATTCCCCTTTGCCTCTTTACACTCGCCACCTTGACATTCCTACGACTTCCTAGATGATGGCCTAAACCCTCTTCTAATTCACCATTTACATAGTCCGTCGTCCCAGACCCCGACACTCGCCACCACCTCAGCTAGTCCGGGACTGGCTGCCCACCCGGTTCTGCCGACGGTGGTCCGGAACAGCCCGCCTCAGGGTGATTCCGCAGCCACCCCTCGGCAAACCGAGGTTCGGCCAACCAGTAATGTCACCCCTGCCCTTCCTCCTCTTCTCGGCAGTCCCGCGATAGATAGAATTACAATTAATACAATTACAATTAATAAAAGAATATTAGAAAATATTCTATTAACTTGTATAACTCTAATCCGCTACCAAACGACTCACTTAATTAATTTGCAAAATGTTAAAGAAATTAAAAAGTGGACCTTCAACCTTGTCAACTCGATTGCCATAAGAGAGAGGCACTACTTTAACACTCCAACCTTATACAATCAATTCACTGACTCTCATCAAAGGTGGCCCTGTCTCAGCAAACATACAAATATTTTGCTTTGCCTGTATTAGCATTTAGATCCAACATAATGTAGAATTAATGTGGACATTATATGACATGACTCTGTTTTCTGGTACGACACTGACTAATAACTGCCGTGACATCCGTGAATGTAGAATGTTCATTTATTTACTTCGCATCACAATTCACAAAGGTGTAATTTTTTTTAAAAAAGTACAGTCCAGTGCACAGAGCCTTCTGCGTTAGAAGAATTTAGGTAAGAGTCGGGATGTGATGTAGACACAACCTACCGTAATGCAAACATAGTGATTGATTCTACGACTCGAACCCATGATCTATAGATCAAAAGATAAATTTACTGTTGCTTCAAGACGCCCCTTCAAAAGTGGAATTCAAACTAAAGTTGAAATCTGATCTCACTCACCCATAAGTATGGTGTTGCAAGCCTGCAACATTTAAATATGTTAAGAGTGCCACATCGGATATGAAATGGGAACATGGATTCCTTGGACTTGAACAATCCTCACCCTACAAGCTAGCTTTTGGGGTTGAGTTAGACTCAAGATCCATTCTTTACATGGTATCAGATCTAGACTCATTCCAATTCTTTGTTCACCGATGTTGGGCTCCCAAGTTATATTATCCACGTTCCAGTTAACAAGGTCTGTGCGTGAGGTGGAGTGTTAAGTCCCACATCGGATATGGAATGAGAATATGAACTCCTTAAATGGACTTGAACAATCATCACCCTACATGGTAGCTTTTGGGGTTGAATTATATATACTACATTGGTAGCATGGGCGAATCCATTTTGGCGTAGTGGGTAAACATTTTTTTATCTATACTTTTAGGAGATTAACTTCTATACATTGATAATATTATTTAATTTGTGCACTATCATATCATCTAAGAATTACAACAAGTTAAATTATACTGTATTAATATTGTAATTTTTAAAATATTTTCAATGTATATAAGTTATTATGAGAATGTCTCTTGAACACAGGGGCGGATGGAGTGGAGTGTTGCCGAATTTATTTGAGTTGAGTACTTTTAATGTAAAATATAAATTTACATGTAAAATTATATTAAAATTGTAACAAATAGTAAGTCTAAATCCAAAATTTTAAAAATACATAGAATTCAATACTATAGGTTTTATATTTTCGTTATAGCTTTTATTTTTGCATTTCTTTCAAATCATTTTCTGAAAAATGATCACGTGATGTTGTACATGGAGACATGCACAAGAAGGGACTCCTTGTTACTACAAAAATATTTTAAGCCCAGTTGATCAAATACAACCTTGGAAACACACAAACACAAACACCTACTTCAAATCCAAGTTCAGGCCCCGGCCGCACCAAACAAAGCGACCTTATCCGGTCCCCCTCTCCTCTTTCTCTATGTATTCGAAACATATTTAATATTTAAATTTAGTGATTCTTTAACGTATTTAATATTGAACATGTCATATCATTAATATTGTGGGTTCAAAATATATAATATTTATTTGTTAAAGTTTTAATAGTTCTACTCTCACACACAGATATTTCGTATCAAGGTTTTGTATTTCATTTATAATTTTTTTAAGGTTTTGTATTTCACTAAACTTTTATTGTATCAAATCAAAGTTACTATACTATTTTTTATAGCAAAAAAATCACTCAATTTTGTAATATTACAGGAAGGCACTAACTATTTTTATAACAACTAATTCGCTGAACTTTGCGTAAGTATATCACGAAAAGTCACTGAAATTCTTTTTGTAATAAAAAAGTCATTCAATATTACTTTCCCTAAGTATCAATAAACATCTTTTTTTCTTTCTTCTAATGACTTTCTGATAGAATAGGATAGAATATTTATTCATAATTGTGTTTATGTATATGGTAGATATATATTTAGTCATTAATTACCGTATATTTAGTCATTAGTTACCATTATTCTAGCCTAGGATTATGCTTGTATTTTGGGTATATTTACTACCCTTTTGGAATGAAATAATAAAGGAAGAATATTTCTTACATGATATCAGATTCTGGGGAAAGTTCATAAAACCCTAAAAATCCTTCCTTGTGCCGTCGCCCACCCCCCTCCCTTTGTGCCACCGACTTCCTTCCTCTCCCGTTAGCCATGTCTGACTCAAAATCATATTTTCATCCAGCCCTCACAGTTTCAAACATTAAAACTCATGTCTCCATCACTCTTGAGATGAAAAACGTCCATTATGCAACGTGGGCGGAGCTCTTTAAAATTCAATGTCGATCACACCGGGTTATTCATCACATAATTCCGCCAGAAAAGGGCAAGGGGAAGGTGCCAAGAACCAACAATGAAAAAGAATTGTGGCTAACCCTCGATGCGACGGCGACTCCACGACAATGGAGGCTTGGGATCGCTTACGGGATATATTCTAAGACAATAAAAATTCCCGGGCCATCACTCTTGAGCAAGAATTCTCCACCACTGACATGGCGGATTTTCCCAATGCATCTGCATATTGTCAACGCCTCAAGATTTTGTCGGACCAACTCAAGAACGTTAGGGCATCGGTAACTAACAATCGGTTGGTTTTACAATTGGTTGTCGGCCTCACCGACTTATATAGTGGAGTGGGTACACTCATCCGCCAAAGCAATCCTCTTCCGCAGTTTTATTCAAGACCGCTCTATGCTCATCCTAGTAGAAACGGACTTTACAAAAAAGAAAGCCACCATGTCGAATTCTGCCATGATTGCCTCTCCATCCGATGATAATTCTTCCCAATTTGAAATTTTGCTGCCAAACCGTGGCCAAAAGGGACAAAATAACGATAATAGAGGTAAAAACTGCGGTGGTGGCAAGGGTGGCGGCCACTGACGTCGCGACAGTGGAGGTAGGGGTGGCGGCGGCTAGCAGCAACAACCAGTCCAGTGGCAGCCGAGGGCCTAATGAGGCAGTGGACCGGCACCATAGGCTTGACAGTGGTCGTGGGCCGTGCCTCCCTGCCCCTTCCCCAATGGAAATTGGGCCAGGCCCAACTCTCGACCAGCAACCCAGCCAGCCCGGTATTATTGGGCCACTGCCGAACCAGTGGCAGCAGGCCCACTCGGCAGTGGTGACTTCGACAGACATCGAAGCCACAATGCACACTCTTGGACTTAATCCGCCCGACCCAAATTGGTACATGGACGCCAGTTGCAACGTCTCATATGACGTCCTCACAAGGTAATCTATCGTCCTATTTTAATTTGAGCAATAATCATGGTATAATTATCAGAAATTGTCATTCAATTCCAATCCGTGGTTATAGTACTACAAATTTGTCTCTCCCGAACCCACCGTTAACTTTAAAAAATATCCTACACGCTCCTCAATTAATTAAAAACTTAATTTCAGTTAGAAAATTTACTACTGACAATTGAGTTTTTGTTGAATTTGATGCTTATTGGTTTTTTCATGAAGGATTTTCAGACGGGGATACGTCTAATGAGATGTGATAGTCGGGGCGAACTTTATCCAATCACACATCAAGCCACACCATCCACTTTTGTTGCTTTAGCTCCGTCTTTATGGCATGACGTTTGGGTCATTCGGGAGCACCTGTTTTTGCCTCCCTTAAATAAAATAAATTTATTTCATGTACAAGACATCATAATTCTCATGTTTGTCGTTCATGTCCGCTTGGGAAACATGTTAAATTGCCTTTTGTTGCTTATAATTCTTGCATTGTTATGCCTTTTGATATTATCTATAGTGATATTTAGACATCTCTCATTTTGAGCTCTTCGGGCCATATATATTATCTTCTTTATTGGATGATTACTCTAATTTTTTGTGGACGTTTCCTTTGTCTAAAAAGTCACAAGTGTTTTCCACATTTCTCTCCTTTAGAGTGTTCATCTGCACTCAATTTGAATGGGACATTAGAAATATTCAATATGATAATGATAAAGAATTTGACAATGGACCATTTTGGGATTTTTGCAAAACCAATGGTTTATCTTTTCGTCTCTCTTGTCCGCACACCTCATCTCAAAATGGAAAAGCAGAAAGAAAAATCCGACTTGCCCATGCCTCTCTACCACCATCATTTTGGCATCATGCATTACAAATGACAACTTATCTCCTTAACATACTTCCGAGCAAACAATTAGCCTATACATCCCCTCTAAAAATTCTATATCTAAGAAACCCATCTTACTCTCATCTACGGGTATTCGAATGCTTATGCTATCCTCTTTTTCCCTCTACTACCATCAATAAACTCCAACCCCGGTCTACTTTGTGTGTTTTCTTGGGATATCCATCAAACCATCATGGATACAAATATTACGACTTATCTTCTAACAAAATAATCGTAAGTCGCCACGTGGTATTTGATTAATCAAACTTTCCCTTTGCCAAATTATATGGTTCCGTGGCTCCTACCTACGAATTTCTTGATAATAGCATGCCTCCATATTTGGTCTATAAATTGGCCTCCCAACTAGGCTTGATTTTCCAGGTAGCTCGGCCCAATTACCGAGCCTAGTGGCTGCCAGCCCAGCTAAGCCTCTCGCTGGTAGTCCACTACCAAGAGGCCCAACGACTGGCAGTCCGCTGGGTCATGGTCCATCTTCACTGCCGGGCAGTCCATCTACTGCTAGCCCACTATCGGGAAGTGTGTCATCTTCAGCCCCCCGACCCAACTCCAATTTCAGCCCAACGACCAGTCACTCGTAGTCAATGCAGGATTTTTAAGTCAAACAAAAACTACAATCTTCACACCTATATTACCAAATCCTCGTTTCCCCGCAATCTTATGTCTGCCCATAATGACCCGAATTGGAAAATGGCTATGGATGATAAATATAATGCTCTTATTAATAATAGGACATGGGATTTGGTGCCCCGTCCTCCTGATGTTAACGTGATTCGGTCTATGTGGATTTTTAGTCATAAAGAAAAAATTGATGGTAAATTTGAGAGGCATAAAACCCGTCTTATAGGTGATGGGAAGACGCAACAGGTTGGTGTGGACTGCGGCAAGACTTTCAGTCTGGTGGTCAAACCAGCAACTATCCGCATGGTAGTAAGTCTGGCTCTTTCAAAGGCATGGTCGCTTCATCAGCTTGATGTAAAAAATGCATTCCAGCATGGAGAACTCAATGAAACGGTGTACATGTATCAGCCCATGGGGTACAGGAACCCCACTTATCCTAATCATGTGTGCCTACTGAAGAAATTATTGTATGGGCTCAAACAAGCCCATCGGGCCTGGTACAAGAGGTTTGCAGATTATGTTTATAATATTGGATTTTCTAACAGCATGTCTGATCATTCTCTATTCATATACCGTCAGGATAATGATATAGCTTACATTTTTCTGTATATGGAATATATTATATTAATTGCCTCATCTGATGTTCTTCGCAAGTCTATCATGTCACTTCTTGGCTCAGAGTTTGTAATGAAAGATCTAGGGCCACTAAGTTACTTCTTGGGGATAGATGTGACACGTCATGCTAGTAGTTTATTTTTATTTCAAAAGAAGTATGCATAAGAGATCGTTGAACGAGCTGGCATGTCCTTATGTAAGCCGTCTGCCACTCCAGTTGATACGTAAACCGAAGTTGAGTGCCTCTTCCATCAAGCCATATGTTGATCCATCACATTACTGCAGCCTTGCAGGGGCTCTGCAATATCTCACTTTCACGAGGCCCGACATATCTTATGTTGTGCAACAGACTTGTCTATTCATGCATAACCCGATGAAAGATCACGTGCATGCGCTCAAACGCATTGCGCGCTATATTCAGGGCACTCTTGATCATGACTTGCATCTATATCTGTCTTCGACATCCACTCTCATTTCTTACACATATGCAGATTGGGGTGGATGTCCGGATACCAGACGCTCCACGTCTGGTTATTGTGTATTTCTTGGTGACAATTTGGTATCTTTGTCCTCCAAACGGCAAGCTACTTTATCCAGATCCAGTGCTGAAGCAGAATACCGAGGAGTTGCCAATGTGGTGTCTGAATCGTGTTAGCTACGGAACATTCTTTTTGAGCTCCACTGTCCGGTTCTGAAGGCGACATTGGTTTATTGTGATAATGTTAGTGCAATTTATCTTGCAGGGAATCCGGTTCAACATCAACGCACTAAGCATATTGAGCTGGATATTCACTTTGTTCGTGAAAAGATTGCTCGCGAACAAGTACGTGTCTTACATGTTCCGTCACGCTATCAGATCGCAGATATTTTTACCAAAGGTTTTCCGCTAATTCTATTTGAAGATTTTTGGGAAAGTCTCAGCATACGCCGGCCTCCCGCTTCGACTGCGGGGGTGTGATAGAATAAGATATAATATTTATTCATAATTGTGTATATTATAGATGTATATTTAGTCATTATTTATCATTATTCTAAACTAGGATTATGCTTATATTTTGAGTATATTTACTACTCCTTTGAAATGAAATAATAAAGAAATAATATTTCTTACACTTTCTGCAATCGTTGACAAAATCGAATGACTTTTTGATTACAAAAAGTAGTTTATTGAACTTCATGATACTTGTATAATTGAGTGATCTTTCCGTTATAAAAATAATTTAAAAATTTCAGTGCAATAAAATAAAAATTGAGTGAACATTTATATCCATAATCTGAAAATAAATGAGAAGAATTGTGAATGGTTATGTGTCCACCTCTTTGTTTTGAAGTTCAAATAGTAAAGAATTATGTCGAGCCATTTCCTTATATTCAATTCAACCCGTTGAATATAAGTTGCATTAGGCTGGGCTGAGCCAGATGGCCAGAGGGTCACATAAACGGCCTTTATAAGGAGTGATTTTGATTTTTAGTCCCGCTTAATATTTTTTTTTTTAAAATAATGGCATGTTGTCGACATAAATTAAATTTGCCTATGAGATATAAGTTCAGAATATTTCAAAAAAAGTGAACCTGCTCACTTGACCACAAGTTCGCAAAAACTAAAACTTATGCTTGAAGGGAAATAGAGACAAAGCTTTTGTTTTCCATCAGACATAAGTTGTGGATGTAAATTAGTTTTGCCTATAAGCCATAAGTTTAGAATATTTCAAGAAAGTGAACCCGCTCAATTGACCACAAGTTCTTACTTATAGGCAAAAGATAGAACTTATGCTTGATGGGTAACAAAGACAATTTTTGTTGTCTATCGGGCATTAGTTGTGGACATAAATTAATTTTACCTATAAGGCAGAAGTTTATAATATTCAAGATAGTGAAAATGCTGAATTGACCACAAATTTTATCTTATAAGCAAAAGGTAGAAGTTAGGTTTTGATAGACATCAAAAGTTCTTCCCAATGTATTTTTTCAAGTTAATATCATTTATTAAAGATTTTGTTAAACGATAACAAACATTTTAAACCATGCACTTTTAGAAACACTATGGGTCATTTAATTTCCTGATGGACATAAAGGTTCATCCGAATCCATTCTTCATCTGAAAATCACCTTATATATATACAAAGTAAACAATATTTCTTATATATTTGTATAATACTTATTAAACCCCCTCGGCTAACTCTTGCTTCCACTACTAATGCCGACCTACGCCTCTTGGTGAGCCTCTTGTTTTGGAAGTTGAAAAATACAATACCAGGAATACCTGTGGTTTGTAGCAGAAGTATAGTAGAAGGACAGTGGTAGTGTTGGAAATTAGCCTTTGGCGGGGAGATGCGTCCACCCATCTTTGATGAATTAAACACTAGTGTTCCGTATGTTGGAGACCTTGTCTCTTTACACATGCATGATCTACGAAGTGAGTAGATGACCGTAGGGCCAAGAATCGTCTAATTTCGTTGAGAAATGAAAGAGATATTGGTTCACGAAGTAAGGTGTTTAAGGCATGGAAATGTGGTGTGGGACAAATCTACCACATCGGTGGGAATAGGAAGAATTGCTCTCTTTATAAGTCTCTAATGTGGTAAAGGGTTTGGATCCCTGCGGTATCCCATGTGTTTAAAGGAGGGAAGACCTAGATGTGCTTGGGTTCAAAGCTAAGCCCACACGCCGCTGGCCGCCGCCGCCCTCGTCCGGCCACGGTCACGGTCACGTCACGGTCACGGTCACGGTCACGGTCACGGTCACGGGTCACGGGTCACGGTCACGGTCACGGTCACGGAGTCACGGGTCACGGGTCACGGGTCATATGTACGATTTGGTCCCTGGTTTCAATATTTACAGCTTGGTCCCCTGCAATTTACGGAGACTTTTTCTACCTACCAATGGATCGTTTTGGAGCATTAACCAGCCATTACTTGGCTGATTAACTCTCCATTAACAGCCATTACTTGGGGCATTTGGGCAGCCTTCTTCAAGGCCTTAATAGCCATTACTTGGGTCGCTTTAATGGCCTCCTTTAAGGGCCATTACAGCCTTGTTTGTGGCTGTTGGACAGCCCTCTTCTTGCTATATATTGAGCTTCATTTGGCTGAAAACAAAGAGCAAGAAACAGTAATATAGACGAAAAACAGGCCACAAAGCAGACGAAAAAGACACTGAAAAATCAAGAAACCGGTGGCTGAAAAATCAAGAAACCAAGGTTGAAAAGTCAAGAAACCAAGTGGCTGAAAAATCAGCAAACAAAGGGCTGAAAAACAGTCAAAAACGGGACCAAACCCTCACGTATACACAAGATATACACTACAGAGACACACTATATACACAGAGACAAAAGAGAAGAGTATTGAGAAACTCTTCCTTCCTATTCCATATCTTCAGCAAGTCGAGTCATATTTGTTTTCTTCGACAGGCTCAACCTATTGGCTTTGTAGTGTTGAGATTAAAGTGTTGTTTTATCTTGGGAGACTATTGCCCGCTAACGTAAAAGCATATATACGGGGCAATCTTGTCTTAAGGATAGAGGGCTATCCTCGACTCAACACACAACGTTGTAACCATCCAGATTTAGTTGTTTCTTGATTTCAGGTTGTCAAGATTCAAGGCACAACAAACTTGCGGCAGTCTCAACATTGGCTTTGCAAGGTGATCAAGATTCAAGACTCAACACACATGCGGCAGTTTTGAAGATAGACCATTTATTTATCCTTTCGAACATTTGTAATAGTTATTACTTCCCGTACTGCTCTATAAAGTACCATAGAAATACCAACAACTTAAGACAGTAGCTGTATAGTATTACTATTAGTGTTCGAAAGATGTCGGTCAAAAGTTGTGTGACCAAATCTGAATATGGCAATGGATTTCTGGTAGAAGAGAGTGATGATGATGAACGTATTCATACTGTCACCGCTACCAAGACTGGTGGGAACAAGCGCTCTCGAGAGCCTGAGGATGTCAACTGGGACAAGAGGAGAAGACTGAAGATGTACTTCTATCTTGCAGCAGAAGGCCTGTATCTATCCCAGACAAAAGATCCGAATAATGGTAAGAAGGAACTGGACACTCAGTCTGATGAAGTGACTGAAGTGAGCCAGAATCCGAAATTGGGATAACTATTTTTCTTACTTGTCAAGAATAAAGATTAAATGATGTCTGATTAAAAATGGATTAAAGTAAGGAGGAATATGAAAATAATTTATATTCCTTACGCTTTAACAAATCAGAAGTTTAATCTCATCTTCTTTTCCGTTTAAAGATTGGAGTTTGTAAACGACTTAAAAAGATCCGTTCTTTTAAGTGTAAATTATTTAAAGCGTGTAAAGTATGTTCGCACATACGATGGAGAAAGATCCACTAACTGTGCGAA
Organism: Anisodus acutangulus; assembly: GCA_029783415.1. Classification (NCBI taxonomy): domain Eukaryota; kingdom Viridiplantae; phylum Streptophyta; class Magnoliopsida; order Solanales; family Solanaceae; genus Anisodus; species Anisodus acutangulus. The sequence continues at coordinate 26,049,454 of CM056501.1, forward strand.
AACTGTTACAACTCTTAAGTAAGCGCCAAGAATTATCTGGGCACCAATCATAACGGAAGAAGTCTAAAAGTTAAAGACGTAGAACCTGTCATACTATTTGGCAGAAGATCCTTCATAGGATGATATTGGACACTCAGTCATATAAAGCCTCCGGGCGACTGGAGTGGGCCAAAATTCCTTTGATATGATGATATTGGACACTCGGTCATATAAAGCCTCCGGCGACTGGAGTGAGGCCAGAATTCATTTCATAGGAAAAGTAATGGACACCTAGTGTGGTGGGCCGTAGTTTCGTGTCTTAATGATCTCAAGGCCTAAAGAAAGGCAAGAAAGAAATAGGACACTCGATGCCGCCAAAGCAACCGAAGTGGGCGCAGTATCGAGATCACATATGATCCTGCTACGCCCTAACCCCGGGAAAGAGGTTGTTCATGTGAAGCAACGCCACCTCTAAAATCAAAGGGGGTGGAGAGGTTGTCCTCAATAGGACTTCAGGGAATGAGATCACTCTAAGATGAGGTGATACATGTCCCTAACTTGGTTTAAGGGACGCCATTGGTCAAGCCGGGTTTGAAACTACTCCAACAGTCCGTAATAACTAAGAATGGTACAGATGTCTGTAGCCAAATGAATGATATATTTGTAATCCGTACGTCTATTCCATCATAGATTAAGACACGTTAAATAGCAAGTCATTCAAAAGCTAACGATGTTGAGATTGTTGCCTTACGTCGACATAAACCCTCAAAATGAATGTGAGGTAGATGAAGAGGCAAAATCACCTTTCCAAATTCCGTCAAGGGAATAGCGAAAGAAGCACCGCTCCTCTAGAACTTAGTCACACCTACTTGGGTGATTTGAAGTTTATACAAAATAGAGGGAGACAAGTACGTTGTGATCTTCATTAATGATGGTACAACGTATGGAATCCTTTGTTTGTTGAAAAGCAAAGATGAAGTTGTTGAAGCGGATAAGCGCTACAAAGCGTAAATTGAAAATCAACTAAGCCTACGGATTGAGAAATTGTAGTGATAGAGGAGAATGTGAAGCATCGTTCATTAAACGAATGTTCATTTCTCACCTCACCCAACGGTGTTAGCCAAGCGCAAAGTAAATGCGCCCAAATTATGTGGGGTGGCTTGATAAAAGTTGGAATACCGAAACAGTCAAGTTGTACCTAAGACTATAGATTGCATATCCACCGGATCCGCAAATAACAATAATCTTTGCTCGCCTCTTGGCGTAAAGAATCTTGAATTCTTTGAAGATAACTTTCCTTGGAATAGGAAAAAGGAGTAATCGCTCAAGGTTAACAAGAACCCGCGAGGGTTCGACCGTCCGAACTAGACGTTCGTATCTACAGACTCGAAAGTTCTGGCTATCCTAACTTAATATTCCAGATCTGCAGAACTCAGGGATTCTAGATGTTGAACCGAGAAGGAGCAAAGAGGGGACAAAGACTTGTTCCATACCTTCTAGCTTGTATGGTTGAGAATAAACCATGGACAATTAATAAATAATTGTTATCTCCAAAAGCGCTGTTTTGGAAAGAAGCTAAAGAGAGAAATATATTTCATCATATAGAATCATACTTGCGTAATGGTTGATCTTCCTCCGGGAAAAGAACCTCTGGGTTGTGAAAAAGGATACTCAAAAGTGAGTACAAAGTAGATGGATCTACTGACGAGTTCAAAGCCTCGGCTACTTGTACATGTGCTCCTGGAGTAGCTTAACATCATGGGCCATTGCAGTCTTGCGTGGCATGAATGTTGAAACAGCCTTCCCAACCGGAGAGTTGAAAGAAGAGAATCAGAGTTGATTTGCTGAACTGTTGGGCTTCTTCCTGAACTTTCATTTTGGTCCTTGAAATGTTTACATTTTGGTCCTGAAAGTTTCAGATAAAACAGAAACAATGAATCTGACCACAGAAACATTGACTCTTAAATGAGAAAGCCAACAGTTGGAGAATCAACAGTCATATTGAAACAAAGTCTCGATATGAAAGATATGGGTATCACAGATGACATCTTAGGAATTGGATTTCTAAGACATCTAACGGACTGGTCGATAGTTGACAGTCTCGTTGAAGCCACCAATGGATATGAATCATAGAACTGATTGGAATCATGGTGCACCCATAGACAAGGAGCGATATGCACAGTCATGTGTAGTTCAATGTATTGTACACACTACAACCGACTGGTATCGCCCTACAAATGGTCGATTGAACTAAGGTTCATCATGATCTTAATACATGATCAATAGAAGGCGTTAAGTCAGATATGACGATATCTGAATTATTCGCTTATCTACGGATTATAGTATTCTGGATGTCCAGCGGTCCTGGGAGAACACAGTGATGCAAACTGGACATCAGATCTGAAGAACACCAAAGCCACAAGCAAATGTGTATGGTAGGTCTTGGAAAATCCTCTAAGCAAACTTGCATCGGCCGATTCATGATAGAATCGGAGTTTATCGCTTTATACAAAGCATGAAAGAAGTTGAGTAACTTCACGGCTCCTTAGAGGACGTCCCTTATTGGGAGAAACCCGTGCCTTCAGCAGTTATACTTTGTGACTAGCCGATCGGCTTCAGGAAGGACACGGATGACGGCGTCTGGACGTATATGTCAAGAGACATAAGACCGTATGGCAGTTGATCATCACGCGTGTCACTACCTTATTTACTAACTAAGGGACTACCCGGATATCAAGTGTTCTGCCTGTCTAGGGGAATGGGCTTAAAACCCAAAATATACGGACCAATACAGTGGAAACCCAACTCATTTAACCGGAGATCCCAGAATTTGGTTCAATGGGAAAACTAAGTTGTAAAGGTTGAGTTGATCGCTTCGGTGGAAGCATGAGCACTTCGGATAGTAATTTTACGAAAAGAAACACCAAATCCAAAGCCGTTCAGCGATAGACTTTAAGTGCTATCTGCGGTGTGGGTAAAGGTTAAGTTTTCAAAACTCGTAATGCTCCTCAACAGTTGAGGTTAGGTTTTGGGAAACTTTTAATGGTTCCTAACACTTGTGAAGTGGGGTATAGCAGATACCTTGTAGGAGATCACCTATTTAAGTGCGAGGATGGCCGCTCAAATGAACGCACTTAAGAATCCAAGTGTGTCCATGGCCACAACTGACGTAAACGTAAGAAGGAAAATGAATAAGAAGAGTTATTGTGTTGATATCATTGTCTTGGCTTACACTAAACACTGACGGTTCAAGACATCACGTTCACTGCGCAGTAAGTAAGTCCGATGATTTCAACTAGGGAAGGTTCAAAGCGAAAGCTACCTCTCCTGATGCAATATCTTTTCGCTGAAAGATTGCTGAAATGTAGGCACCTTGTGTGCGCCACAATCTCTCTTTCATAGAGGATTGTTGGAAATTAGCCTTTGGCGGGGAGACGCGTCCACCCATCTTTGATGAATTAAACACTAGTGTTCCGTATGTTGGAGACCTTGTCTCTTTACACACGATGATCTACGAAGTGAGTAGATGACCGTAGGGCCAAGAATCGTCTAATTTCGTTGAGAAATGAAAGAGATATTGGTTCACGCAGTAAGGTGTTTAAGGCATGGAAATGTGGTGTGGGACAAATCTACCACATCGGTGGGAATAGGAAGAATTGCTCTCTTTATAAGTCTCTAATGTGGTAAAGGGTTTGGATCCCCGCAGGCGGTATCCCATGTGTTTAAAGGAGGGAAGACCTAGATGTGCTTGGGTTCAAAGCTAAGCCCACACGCGTGTGCCGCCGCTTGCCGTCCGGTCGGTCAGGTCTCGGGCTCGGGCTCGAGTCACGGTCACGTCACGGTCGTGGTGGTGTGGGGTGTGGGCCTTTCGATATTATTTTTTGGACCAGAGAACTCTGCCAGATGTACGAGTTTGATCCTCAAGTTTCGGATGTACGATTTGGACCGTAATTCTTTCATATGTACAGCTTGGTCCCTGAAGTTTCAATATTTACGATTTGGTCCCTGCATTTCGGAGACTTTTTCTACCTACCAATGGATGCGTTTTGGAGCATTAACCAGCCATTACTTGGTGATTAACTCTCCATTAAACCATTACTTGGGGCATTTGGGCGACGCCTTCAAGGCCTTAATAGCCATTACTTGGGTCGCTTTAATGGCCTCCTTTAAGGGCCATTACAGACCTTGTTTGTGGCTGTTGGACAGCCCTCTTCTTGCTATATATTGAGCTTCATTTGGCTGAAAACAAAGAGCAAGAAACAAAGGCGAATATAGACGAAAAAGCAGGCCACAAAAGCAGGCGAAAAAGACACTGAAAAATCAAGAAACCGGTGGTGAAAAATCAAGAAACCCGATTGCCTGAAAAGTCAAGAAACCAAAGGCTGAAAAATCAAAGAAACAATGGTGAAAAACAGTCAAAAACAAGTGACCAAACCCTCACGTATACACAAGATATACACTACGAGACACACTATATACACAGAGACAAAAGAGAAGAGTATTGAGAAACTCTTCCTTCCTATTCCATATCTTCAGCAAGTCGAGTCATATTTGTTTTCTTCGACAGGCTCAACCTATTGGCTTTGTAGTGTTGAGATTAAAGTGGTGTGTTATCTTGGGGGTCTATTGCCCGCTAACGTAATAGCATATATACGGGGCAATCTTGTCTTAAGGATAGAGGGCTATCCTCGACTCAACACACAACGTTGTAACCATCCAGATTTAGTTGTTTCTTGATTTCAGGTTGTCAAGATTCAAGGCACAACAAACTTGCGGCAGTCTCAACATTGGCTTTGCAAGGTGATCAAGATTCAAGACTCAACACACATGCGGCAGTTTTGAAGATAGACCATTTATTTATCCTTTCGAACATTTGTAATAGTTATTACTTCCCGTACTGCTCTATAAAGTACCATAGAAATACCAACAGGTAGTTGATGAGCTAGGTAGAAATTATTGAAGTGTGTGACCATCTGATCTAAAAGCTTAAGCTGTTAGATAGAATACACTTTTAATATTTGATTATATTCTCAACACGTCTCCTCACGTGCTGACCTGATTTTTTTCATGGTCCAAGCACGTGGAAATTCTTTTTGAGAATGGGTGGTAGTGAGGTTCGATCCCAGGACCTTTGGCCTGCTCTGATACCATATTGAAGTATGTGATCATCTGATCTAAAAGCTTAAGCTATTAGATAGAACACATTTTTAATATTTGATTATATTCTCAACAGAAATGTAGCAGTGACATAACAGGAAGGTGTCTTGGACTGCTTTTTCCCATGCACTTGTCTTCTTCACATCCAACATCGCTGTCTCATTCTTTTGTATCTCTCTCTCTCTCTCCTTCTAATTTCCTCCTTTCGTAATTGTTTGTGGTCCTTACTTCTCCTTTATAGCTTCATCATTACCACTTCTCTTCCTCCTATTTTCTAACTACCAGTATCACTCCTCTTTACTACTAGTCTATTACTTGTTCTTCCATTCAAACACACTTTAAGCTATTGACTTGTATCAACAAAGAAAAAAAAAAGAGGAAAAATATTACTATAGTTGAAGAGAATTATGTCAGGGAGAAGGCCGAGGCAGTCAGCAGAGTGGAAGTCGAGGATTTCAGATGATCAGATCATCGAACTCGTCTCCAAATTGCAGCAACTTCTTCCTGAAATTCGCAATCGTCGCTCTAACAAGGTTTTTATAAATTAGTACTCTTGCACTATTCTCATCTTGTTACCCTAGCTTTTACTTCCTCTCCTTAATTCCATGTAGTTATTATAAATATGCACTTCATTTGAATATTTATTTGTGTCGTGACATCTTGTATACACTATAGATGTCTGTCAAAGTTCTTTATAAGAGGATGTAGCGTCATACATGACTTTGTGCCAGTGTAGTCTGTTAGAAGTGTGTAATCATTTCATTTAAAAGTTTAATAAACTATTTGAGAAATTACACTTTGAATTAGTACTTGATTTTGTATTCGACATAGTCGACCTATATCATAATTTAGCTTATATGTAGGTTTGAGTCTGGAGTTGTAAATGTTTTAAAATTTATTTCTTGTACCAAATTGATGTTTACTTTGCTTTATTTTCAAGTGGTGTAATATATACGGGGAGATGAATTTTAGAAGAAAATGTTATTTATGTATATTAGTGAGTTTTTGTGCTAAATGATGTCGAATGACACGACAATTGTAGAAGAGGGTACCCTAGAGATGAACCACTAGTCTTAGGCAGAAATGTCAGTTAGCAAAGTTAAAACATTTGGTGCCATATGGATATTTGGTTTCTGTGCTTTTACTCTCATTGGTTATACTTGAACGAACAGTTTTTAGCTAGTTCATTAGTCAAACATTAAAATTAATACGTAACTTGTACTATTATATGTATAATTTAACTTGATATAGCATGTTGTCTCCTTTATTTTTTAGGTAGTACGTTACACCGTATACCTTTAAGTTTATGTCTATTTGGTATTCCGAATGTA